>CM033643.1:133673032-133989763 GCA_019512145.1 Engystomops pustulosus
GAGGTGGCTCCTAAGTTTGACTTAAGGCTTAGCATGGAAGTTTCCCATGCTTTCTTTAAAAGGGCTTCAGATTTTCTGTCCATCGGGTCTCTTAACTGAGCCGAATCTTCAAAAGGCAGGTCCATCTTCCTTGAGACCTTGGATACCTGTACATCAACCTTGGGGAATGAATCCCAATCCTTTGATTCTTCTGGGTCGAAGACTAAGCGCTTTCTGAAATTCTTAGAGACCGCGATTTTCCTCTCAGGGTCTTTCCATTCCTGACTAATTAATCCCCTAAGGGTATCGTTAAGGGGAAAAACTCGATGTTTCCTGGCTTTGAGTCCCCCAAACAATTCATCTTCACGAGAAAGGTTCAATGTATCCCGCATAGCTTTCAGAAGGTCGTCCAGATCTTCATTCTGGAATAAATAATGACAAGTAACTGTCACTTGGTTTTAAATAGGGAAAAGCACAGGATAGCAGGACATAACTTCTAAAGCCTACAGTTGGGAATCTGTTTCTTAATACAGTAATCTTTATTTATATAGCACTCTCATATTCCATAGCACTTTACAAATCATTAAGGACATATACAAATAAAATAATACATTACAGTTAAATAAATTAATATCATTTATATTTAATTAGCATGAAATAGGTAATAGATAGAAAGATAGAAAGATAGATTGATAGATAGATAGATAGAGATATTATTACATAATGCCCTGCTAGGCAATAAAAGGGTAATGAAGCTGGTCTTCAAAGTAATGATGCAGAAACATATCTCGGTTAATGCCTGAACCGTGTGAATTTGCTCAAAAAACAATGATAATGATTATGATAATGACTCTCTTGTCCTAAATATGCACTCCTCCAGCGTGCTTGAGGTTGCCCCCCCCCCCTTCCCCTATAAGCCTTCCCAAGGGCCTGTATCATCATGCAGCTTTCCCAGTATCCTGTCAATCATTATGCTGCAATCTCATTCAGGAACTTAGGAAATCTGAGTGCCCTGGTTGGGTGCAGGCTTGCTGCCATACAAAAACACATTACTTACACATACACGGAGCTGCCTGCACTGTCCCGCAAGGATGTATCAACCTGAGCTGGATTGCTCATACACAACAGCTAGGGGATGGTCTATGGGTTTTTCCTCTGCATCTACGTCATTTAGATACCTGCATGGGTGCGGAGGTATAACCAATGGACGGTACCTTAAGTTAAATGAAGACAAGGTGAATAAATTAGGGTCATCACATTCTCCAGGTATTCTTCTGTGCGATGTATTCGTCAGTCCCGATACTCCACTTGCGGCGTGCAGCGTGCGGGTGTGCAGGTCTCTTTTCTTTCCGACTCGGAAAACTGAGTCACAGCTCTTTTCGTTCTGCCTTAGTCTGCAGTGGTACGTGAAAAAAGAAATACGGGACAATAGTGTAGCACAGCTTCTATTTAAAAAGGTATTCTTTATTCTTATACCGCCGCAAGTGGAGTATCGGGACTGACAAATACATCGCACAGAAGAATACCTGGAGAATGTGATGACCCTAATTTATTCACCTTGTCTTCATTTAACTTAAGGTACTGTCCATTGGTTATACCTCCGCATCCATGCAGGTATCTAAATGACATAGATGCAGAGGAGAAACCCATAGACTTCTTTGACTATAAGGAACATTGGACCGCCACGCCTTCCCTTTCCTCTTTGCGCCGTTATTTAGTAGGCAATTGTGTTGAATCCCTTTTCCAATTACTGCTAAGATTTATTCATAGCTAGGGGATGGTGCATCGATTGATTACTTCTGCCTGTCAGGGACAACACAGTGAATACAGTGTTCTCGGCTCATGCTAGCCAGGACAAGGCTAAAGGAGTGCGTAATTAGGGTAATAGGAGATCGCCCAGGGCTCTGTGTGACGGCCACAGGAAAACCACTCACTGCATCAGTGCAGCTACAGAATTCTCAAGTTATGTTTGGTTCATAATACATAAAAGCAAATGGTAGATTTCCTTTAAAGCTTTGTTTTAAAGTACAGTGGGGTCAAAAGTAATTGATTGCATTTCTTGCTACCACCATCAAAAATGAAATAACATACACTTTTTGCCAAGACAAAAGTACATGCTAAATTGAAGGCTTATGCTTTATAAGTGTTTCTATTATGTTAGAAATATTTGGAAACAAAGGCAATCCAATCCAATCTTTATTAACCCATATAACATGCACCGATTGACTGCATTATTAAATAAATGGTTCTCATTTACATTGTTGCAATGATTTCCATATTTGGAGACAAAGGCTCCTGCATGTGAATGGTCAATCAACACTCTCTCTTATATAGATGTGGGTATAGAAGTACAATTTAATTTATGGGGAAGCTATCTGGTGGGTGTAATGTGTATAACGGCAACAAAAAAAGAGGCAGCAAAGCCTTTAGACTTACCATGGTAAAGCATGTAAACTGTAATGTGTGCTGGACCGGGGAGGAGGGCTATATGGAAGTAGTGACGAGTGGACCCCTTTTAAAAATCTATTCGGGACCATGTACCAAACCTGAACCACCACTCATGGGTATTAACTGTTTAAATGCAGCTGACGACTGTGGCGAAGCATTTTGAGGAGAGTATTCTCTCCTTATGAGATTATCGGGGCAGCACCGATCACAGGCATAACATAAATGGGGTGGTAAAGCCTAACCTGGACCCAAATTTTCAATGAAGTATGAACCAAAACTTTGTCGTTTGGATCCACTCAACACAATCTGTAACAAAATTTGGAGGTAAGGTGCAATACCTGATGACAGCCCCGGCTGTGAAATAGTATTATTAAATCTCTTTAACTTTCACGGGCTGAGCCCTCTCCATAGCCGGTAAGTCTTTGCTGCAATATGCATATTGCAGCAAAGATTTACCGGTAACACCCGCGATCAGTGCTAGCACCGATCGCGGGTGTTATCACAGCAATCACTGCCAGCAAAGCAGCTGGCAGCCTTAAAGCTTGCCTAGGATCGTCGCTCCCCGTCATTGGGGAGCGGCGATCCATCTCCATGGTAGCCTCAGGTCTTCCGAAGACCTGAGGCTATTTCGTTTTAACCCCTTAATTACAATGTGCTGATAGCACATTGTAATGAATGAGGAGGAAAATCCCCATATACTGCCATACTGTAGTACTGCCATACCGTAGTATGGCAGTATATGATAGGATTGATGAGACAACCTAGGGTTCAAGTACCCTAGGGAGTCTGAAAAATAGTAAAAATAAAAATTAAAAAAGTATAAAAAAAATTATAATAAAAAAACCTAAAAATTCAAATCACCCCCTTTTCCTAGAACTGACATAAATATAAATAAACAGTAAAAATCATAAACATATTAGGTATCGACGGGTCCAAAAATGCCAGATCTATCAAAATATATTAACGGTTTTTCAATGCGTTTAACCCCGTATAACTGTTTAAATGCAGCTGACGACTGTGGCGAAGCATTTTGAGGAGGGTATTCGCTCCTTATGAGATTATCGGGGCAGCACCGATCACAGGCATAACAGCAGGAAATGGGGTGGTAAAGCCTAACCTGGACCCAAATTTTCAATGAAGTATGAACCAAAACTTTGTGGTTTGGATCCACTCAACACTATCTGTAACAAAATTTGGAGGTAAGGTGCAATACCTGATGACAGCCCTGCATATTGCAGCAAAGACTTACCGGTAACACCCGCGATCAGTGCTAGCACCGATCGCGGGTGTTATCACAGCGATCACTGCCGGCAAAGCAGCTGGCAGCCTCAAAGCTTGCCTAGGATCGTCGCTCCCCATCATCGGGGAGCGGCGATCCATCTCCATGGTAGCCTCAGGTCTTCCGAAGACCTGAGGCTATTTTGTTTTAACCCCTTAATTACAATGTGCTGATAGCACATTGTAATGAATGAGGAGGAAAATCCCCATATACTGCCATACTGTAGTATGGCAGTATATGATAGGACTAATCAGACAACCTACGGTTCAAGTACCCTAGGGCAGTGATGGCAAACCTTCAAACTACAACAAGACCCGCTTATTTATCGCAAAGTGCCAACACAGAAATTTAATTTGTGATTTATACTCCCTTCTCTGTCACAGTTTTCATTGATACCAGCCCCTGATGACACCAATTGTGTTAGACATCTAGGGACATTCAACCCGAAGGACTCATTGCTGCTCTCTGGCACCGTTGCAGATATTAGTACTCGCACGATACGACAGTATTGCAATATATGGCGTTTTTGGGCAGCGTCATTACAGTACAATGAGCCACTCGAGCTCACCTTGTAACGAACCCCGCAAACCACTCATGCCTTATTGTCAAGAAACAGGTGGTCACAGATAACAGCAAACTCTCTCAGAAGCGAGGCTCAGGCCTTATTTGGGAGTGACACCCGTAGTCGCAGGCTTGCAGTACAGAACGTGAAGTATTTAGAACTGAACATGCCTTCATTTCCAATCGTGTCCCCTCCAATGAAACCTGCCATCCTGCCCAGATGACCCCCGATGCACGTTCGCGGGGCGTGGACGATCGAAATAAAGATGGCGGCGACCCGCGCGCCGTCTTTAAAATAGACGCCGCCCGCTCGTTTCGAGGCGGTTGTGACTAGTGCGGCGTTTCATCGAGGTTCTGAATAGCCACTACGCGCTCCTGCGGTTATTAACTACATGGGTGGGGGTTTTGTGCAAAAATGCTACAACGCCCCCACCTCTGGTATGCAAGACAGACTCAGCCACCGGTAGCCCTTTCATACATCCCTTATACTCTCGCCGTAGAGCTCCGCAGAGCGTTAAGGCCACCTTATAGGTGTGTGGACACTTAAAGCCATAGATGCTCTAGGGAATTCAGAGAATATGTTTTTCAAGGGGTTAAATGGAAAACAATGCCTCGTTTTGCTACCTTGAAAGGCAGCTCCCTTAACACCAAGTATGACCTACAAGAAGTCTAATAACATGATGTGGGATTCAAGGGAACCTGTCAGCAGAAAAAAACATAATAAACCACTATCAGTATGTTGTTAAGCAGCCAGACACCTTCCAGATCATGTTTCTTTCATGACCGAGTGTGGTATCATCACCTAGAAAATCTACTTTGAAGTGAGATGTAAATTTATTGTTTAGTCAAGGAAGCAGAGAGTTTAACACTGAAGTCAAGCTCTCCCTCCCTCAGAAAGCCAACATCACTGTAAATGATGGCCCTGCACCAAGATACATCACTAACCAGATCTCCTGAAGTCCAATGCATGTTTTTTAATCACAGAGGAGGCGGCTTTCAGAGCTTCCCACACTCATTTCAGTGTTAAACTCTCCTCCTCCATGACTTTACACAACCAATTTACAGCTCACTTCAAAGTTGATTTTCTGCATTATACCACCACACTGGGCCATGAAAGGAACAATAACTAGAAGGTCTTACACTGCCTGACAACATTCTGGTAGTGGTGTATTAGGTCAATTGCTGATGACAGGTTCTTTTTAAGCCAAACCAGTATATGTATTCCAGAAGCAACACACTCCCAACTGTAGAAAGTATAATCCGTCCCTATGGTTTGTTATATTGATCGAGCATGGCAGTTTTAGATGGCTCTTTAGTTTTTTTAATCCGATGTTACTTTTCCTGGTTTTCTATCTGTTTAGATAGATGTATTGGAGGATATTTTTCATACACGCTGGGCTCGGCGCCACGTTGAATCCCCCTCCGCTGCAAATTCGCGCCCAGATCATGAAGAAGGCTTTCTGCCTTTTAATGTATCGGTCCTGCCAGTTTGCGTAGCGTTTTCCTACGCCAGCAGGGCCGGGCGTAGAAAGAAACCGCACCGCGACTTTTTCAGCGTATGCAAAGTCGCCGGCAGCAGCGAGTGCGCAAGCGCTGGGACAGTAAGCCCCGCTCCGGCCCACTCCAGTCGGACCGCGCCCCCCCGCGTCGGCCGGCCGGCGCCCACCCCCCCCCCCTTCCAACTATGCCCCTTCGCGCCCCACTTGGCTGAAGGTGTCGGATTGTTAAAAATAAGCATAGCAATAATCATAGCAAAAGCTAGCTTTGCGATTATTTCAGGGCCTCTGCGCCACTGGCGGTGCGCAGAGGTCCCTGATAAATATCCCACATTGTGTTTATGAAGACCTTTTAAGTGTGTATAGATTACAGCATTTATTATTGCTTACTTGCATTTGTCATCAGCTTACCTTATGATATTTCTTTATATTGGACAATAGCTAGATGGTATCTTTAGTTCATGAACAAATCAGTGCGGCCTCCCTAAGCATTTACATTGAATTCAAAAATAGAATGATATTCCGTTCTATAATCAATGCACTGTCTACCTGATAAACTGACATACAAAACTGTCACTCCCGATAACATAACCCATGTAAAAAAAACAGTGCTTAGCATTTTTTAAAAAAAAGCTCTTTGATCCTCCACCTTTATCTTCAGCGATTCATGGAAATGCTGGGTCATTTATAGCTGGAATAACAAATTTATCTTACTTATGGAAAATCTGATAGCTGTGGGAACAGTAAGCCCACCAACGTCTGTAGTCCATTTGTAGTCTCTAATTCAACAAATGATTTTAAAACCTTCCCAAATATCATTCTCTTTAAATCAGTATTGCAAAAGTTTTTACAGTATAAAGAACCATTGTTGATTTTTTTAGTGGAACTTGTTTAGAGAAAAAAAATATTTTTTATCTTTTACATATTATAGCCATATCCCATCCAATATGGCTCCTATCCTGGAGCTGTACTGGTATTGCAGTAGATCAATCTTGATAACATAGTCACTGTGCATTTTTCAAGGCTAGTATAAACTAATATAAGGCTGAGATACTTACTAGTGATCAATAGATATAATTTATAGACATCAATTTATAAGAGGCACATGTCTAAAATTACTGTTTTGTACATCTTTATGCAGCATATTTTTCAAGATAACAATTCTATACAAAGTAATTCCACAAAGGCAATGATCAGCATTTCCATTTAAACACATACGATCAGTAAAGATCAACCAGTGTTTTATGACAGTTTATTATATATTGTAAAGGTCATCCTGGTAATGTTTATATATACATAGATACTGATATGTATAATTTATGGCCTCATTTAGATGGGTGTTTTTGATGTACGTGTGATATCCTTTTATTGCGGATGGCATATGGACCCATTGGTCTGTGATTTTGGCACACGCGATCGGATTGTGGCGCATCGGCTTTCACGCGACAGAAATCGGGGGCGTGGCCGTCGTCAAGCCGATGATTCGGAAAAACCGTGAAATTAAAAAAAAAACAGTGTGTTCACAAATCAGAGCCATTACATTGCACCGGGACAAAAGAAGTTACTCGCGGGGACCTCGGCGCAGCAGCACACGCGGGATACGGGGCCCACGGACCCCGTTTAATAAATCCCAGCAGACCCATCCTACGTTGGAGAACGCGCCGCTGGATTGCGACTGGACCTGGTAAAGTAAATGTTGCCCCATGTTTCTTGGGTCTCTTCACATGTCCGTTTTTGTCACTCATGTGCAGAAAGTGGAAAAAACAAATGGAAGCATGCATTATTTTATCTCACATGCAGACCACATAAATCAATAGAAGTCAATGGATCCGCAAAAAAAAAAATGGACAGCACATGCATGACATCCGTATGCAGACTGATTTTTCTCAAATGTTGCTAGGCAACCAGTTGGGCAGGGCAAGAAGTAGAGTACAGATCCTGTATTATTCAGTATTATTGGAAGAATACCTGAAAGAACCCGTCGCTCCTAATATAAAGGATAAAGACGGGAAAAGATGTGGGGGAAATTTCTCGCGACCGTTCAATGGGATGTAGTCTGGTGAGTATACCATCATTGTCTCCGTCAGAGGCGCAAAGATATCACAAAGTCTATATCTGCATGGCGGGTGTATAAAGCAGCATGTTTGACATAAAATAGAATCGATCTATTTTGCTGTCCATAATGTTCAAGTCAAATGCTAAATGTGCTTAATGATGTTGGGAGTGTAGGGGGGGAGCGGGAGATTCTGGAATCAAGTTTTCATTTAATTCTAGGAGAGTATTGTCGGTGGACTTAGAACGGACCCGAGGGCTTTTGGGTCTATTGAAGTGATACTATGGAATGGAACTACCCTACATGAAATTGTTATATGGCACAGCAAGCCATAGCGGGATGGTGGATGGATTCAACTTCGGCACCTATTACGGTGCAGGAGTTCAAAACAAGGTCAATAATATTAATTAGGGCTGTAATGTGGGAGTGTATTTGAAAAAGGAAATGTCCTTAAAAAATTGATAAGATTGGGCAGGGTGGCTGAATAACGGCGGCCTAAACTACCAAACAAAGCACTGATAGATTTGCGGAGCAGTACTCGATACCAAATGATGTTGTTAGGCACATAATAGATACTTTTCTGTCTTGGTCCTTTACACTCTTTAGTAAGACTTGCAAGAACTGGATGAGCGGTCCTTTGGTACAATTACAAATCGAGCCTTAAACCGTCTGCTGTAGGGTAAAGGGGTGGGGGGCGATGGAATGTTATAATGTTGTATTACTTTGATCTCTTGTGTCATAAACTGTATGTTACAAAAAATTGTAAAAAAAACACAATAAAAATGTTCTGATCAAAAAGAAACCATTAGTTTTTTTTGCATATGTGAAAAAAATGGATGGCGTTTTATACGTTTTTATTGATTTCATTTAACTATATTATATGATTAAATTAGTGAGTAGCACTTCTGCCTTGCAGCACTGGGGTCCTGGCTTTGAATCCCACCCAGGTCAACATCTGTAAAGAGTTTGTATGTTCTCTCCGTGTTTGCGTGGGTTTCCTCCGGGTACTCGGATTCCTCCCACACTCAAAAACATAATGTTGTTTAGATTGTGAGCCCCATGGGGACAGGGACCAATTTGACATGTTTTGTGCAGCGCTGCGTAATTTGTGTGCGCTATATAAATAAAGAATTAATATTAAATTAATAATAAGAATGTAGTGATATAAAGAGAGATCTCTGAGAAGATTCATTTTTATATATCAGCATATTAAGCTTGTGTCACAGTGCAACTCTGTGGAGGTTGTAGTGTAGACCAGTAAGCACATAGTCTAGTGGACACAGGTGCTGTATCTCTATGGTGGACCAGGAGTTTGTGAATTCAAATCCCGGTTTGGACAAAAAATAATTTAATCTAATAATTTAGAGCCTTGTATTAGGGCAAGCCCTGAGAAGTGTATAAACACCATATATGGACAGATAGTGATATTTCTCTATTGACGTCCTGACAGATTTATTAACCCCTTAAGGATGTAGCCTGTTTGTAGCTTAAGGCTCAGCCCCTTTTTTTGCATTCTGACTTGTATCGCTTTATATGGTTATAACTTTTCAACACTTTCGCTTATCAAAGCGATTTTTAGATTGTTTTTTCATCACATGTTGTACTTTATTTTAGTGGTAAATTTTGGCTAATACGTTTTGAGGTTATTTGATTTGGTAAACTCTGTGCAGCACAGCAGAATTGGTGTGCCCTATATAAAGGAGTTATTATTTATGAAAAACATTAAAAACGGATACATTTTTTGAAAAATTTGCCATATTAAAAATTCTAAATTATCTTGTTTTCAGCCAGATAGCTTTATCACCTAAATAAGTAGCTGGATAACATACACTCAATGGCCACTTTATTAGGTACACCTGTCCAACTGCTCATTAACACTTAATTTCTAATCAGCCAGCCAATCACATGGCGGCAACTAAGTGCTTTAGAGGCATGTAACAATGGTCCGACAATCTCCTGCAGTTCAAACCGAGCATCCGTATGGGCAGAAAGGTGAGTTTGATGCCTTTGAACATGGCATGTTGTGTGGTGCCAGAAGGGCTGGTCTGAGTATTTTCAGAAACTGCTGATCTCTGGGATTTTCACAACGCACAATCATCTCTAGGGTTTACAGAGAATGGCCCGAAAAAAAACTCCAGTGAGCGGACGCAGTTCTGTGGCGGAATGGCCTTGTTGATGGCCAGATGTCAGAGGAGAATGGCAGACTGGTCGAGCTGATAGAAAGCAACAGGACCTCAAATCGCCACCCCCTTTACACCCAGGTAGGCTAAGGCATCTCTCAACGCACCGTACGTCGAACTTTGAGGCAATGGGCCCACAGCAGCAAGACCACAAGCCGGGTCCAACTCCTTTCACAGCGAAGAACAGGAAAACTGAGGCTACAATTTGCACAAATTGGACAGTAGAAGCTTGGAAAACTTGCACTCTGGTCTGATGAGTCCCGATTTCCCTGCTGCTACACCTTCTGGATGGTAGGTCAGAATTGGCGGTCAACAACATTAAGCATGGATCCATCCTGCCTTGTATCAAGGTTCAGGCTGGTGGTGGTGGTTTCCATGGTGTTGGGAATATTTTTTGCACTGCTTTGGCCCCCTTATTTTGGTTGTACCAATTGAGCATCGTGCACGCCACAGCCCTACCTGGTAATTGGTGCTGACCATGGTTCCATCCCTTTATGACCACAATGTACCCAACATCTGAAGGCTACTTTCAGCAGGATATGCGCCATGTCATAAAGCTGGAATCAATCTCAGACTGGTTTCTTGAGAACATACAAGGAGTTCACGTTGTACTACTCAAATGCCTACACAGTCGCCCAGATCTCATCCAATTAGAGCCTCTTGGGATGTGGTGGAACGGGAGATTCGCATCATGGGATGTGCCGACAAATCTCTTCGGCAACTGTGTGATGCCACCAGCCATCAGGTCAATATGGGACAAAATCTCTGAGGATGCGCAAAGGAAAAAAAAAAAAAATCAGCAGGGTATCCCCCCGTTACTTAGCATGTTGTATCCTAATAAAGTGGCCCGGTGAGATTGATAATCGTGCTGCTTTAATATTTCCATGAATTTTGAAATGTCTGAAACATCAGTATTTTCAAGGATATTTCAGAATTTACTTTTTTATTGTTTTTAAGCTTTACCCCACAAAGTATTAGAAACAGCTTTTAGGAAGACTGTTAACCCCCCCTAAAATCTTTCATAGTAAATCACATCACAATGAATATTAAATTTAGAATGGTCTATCTTGTTGTAATTACGTTCACGTTACCTCTAATGCAATTTTCTCCTAGTACAGAGATCCCCCACATATGGAGTTACTGGCCGTTGTATGGGCACACAGTGAGGGCGCAGAAGGGAAGGAGGGCTGCAGCTGCTGTTTGTCCTGATGACATGCCGCCTCTTTGTAGATATACAATTTAGTTTTTCTGGTTCAGTGGCGGATGTGCTGGCAATTTCTTTGCGGGATGAGGATGTATTGTATGTCGGTGAACCATTTGGGTTGGTTCCCTATACTAACACATATTAACTTTTACTATTTAACTTTTGGGGGCTTGGAGAGGGTAGAAAACACAATTAATGTAATTGATTTTTTATCTTTTTTTGGTGTTGCGCTGTATAGCCTAATAAACATCTATTTTTATATTCTATTTTTGCTGTTTCCTTCTCTCCCTTTTCCGTGTGGTTTTCCTCCGGGTCCTCCTGTTTCCTCCCACACTTCAAAACTACTGGTATGTTTTTTTGGTTGTTACCCCAATAGGGCATGGGACCAATTTGCCATGCTTTGTGCACACTGCGTAATCTATATAAATAAAGAATTATTATTATTATTCTATGGGTCTATGATTATGGGGATGCTAGAGGTTTTCCAAATTTCTCAAAATAAAACCCAATATGGGGAAAAATCTATTGTTTTTGCTTCAGTGTCTTCCAAGTGGCATAACATTTTATTTTTGCCTACAAAACGTATTCATCGGTTTTTTGTTTTTGTGGTACATGCAAGTATTTTGCTTCCAGTAATCTTCTGGATAGATAATGTCTTTTGAAATCATTTTTAAATTACATTTCTGGCGGATGAAATAGGTAAAAATCATTCATTTTGTGCAGGTTTTTTAACAGTTTTTTGATGTGAGTTCATTGTGGCATGTTCAAAATTATTTAAATTTTTTTTTATCTACAGGTTGTACAACCATGATGATACGTCAGGTTTATTCGGACACGGAGAGCTTAACAACAGCACAAGTCATTGGTACTGTAAATTCCAGAATCCTAAGAGAGCGGCATAAAATGCTCGGGTCACTCCGTTTTAAGACGAACTTTCCCGATGCCGAGTGCCTCTCGAATAACGAACCCCATTTGGAAGTTCAATGGGAGACTCGAGCCTTTTTTCAAGGTGACCAAGGCTCTGCACGGGAAGCTTGGCCAAACACCTGGGAACCGTCAGAAAAGTAGGAAACACCACGGAAATGACAGGAAAATCATCATTGCAAGCATGCATGGATGCCCTGAGGCTGCGTTAATCGCACCATTATGCCAAATTCTGGTACAGCATGGCTCATTACAGAGTGACATAATGAAGCTAGATAGCGTAGGGTCGGAAACAAGACAATGGTATAAAGGTAGGTAGAGGCCACATAATCGATGTAATTTAATAGATTACTAATGAGGGACGGTAAAAGACGGGGGATCAATAGGGTGGCCTTGAAAAAAGTAGGAGAAACAGTACCAAATACTTTCGAACTATCACGAAAAAATAAGAACAAAGTAAGAAGAGCGGGCGACTCCTCCTCCCTCCCCTTTTTCCCCCTTCTCTTTCTCCATTTTCCCCTCCCCCCTCTCTTTCTCTCCTTGCCTGTCTTCTTCCTCTCCTTCCTTCCCCTCCCCCCTCTCCCCCCTTTTACCCCCCCCCTTCCTTCTCCTCCCCTTTACCGGTTCATTTTTACCGATCTCCCCCCCTGCTCTTAATTTCCCTCCCCATGTCCTTTTTACCCCCCATTTTTCTCCTGCGTCCTCTCAATTCTATATCCTTCTGTCTATACCCCTTCCCTATAATCTCCGTCATACCGCGTTTATTGCTCCAAGGGTTTCCCCCTTCCTCGCGGTGCCAATCACCGTGATCCTCCCTTCCTTTTTTTAAAAACAGAAAACCCATCTTAAAATTTGTTAATGCAATTTCTCCTGAGTACAGAGATCCCCCACATATGGAAGTTACTGCAGTTGTATGGGCACACAGTGAGGCGCATAAGGGAAGGAGTGGCCTGCAGCTGCTAGTTTTGTCCTGTAGACATTGCCGCTCTTCTGTAGACTATACAATTTTAGTTTTTCTGTTAGTGGGGCGATGTGTGGGCAATTTTATTTGCGGGATGCGATGTATTTTCGAGTGATACCATTTTGAGGTTTGGTATCCCCTATATTAACCACATATTAACTTTTAACATATTAACTTTTTGGGGGCTTGGAGGAGTAGAAAACCATCAATTATGTAATTGATTTTTTACTTTTTTTTGGTGTTCGCTGTATAGCCTAATAAACATCTTCATTTTATTCTAGTTTGTATGTTCTCTCCCTTTTCGCGTGGGTTTCCTCTGGGTCCTCCGGTTTCCTCCCACACTCCAAAACATACTGGTAGGTTGTTTTGGTTGTGAGCCCCATAGGGACAGGGACCAATTTGCCATGCTTTGTGCAGCATTGCGCAATCTATATAAATAAAGAATTATTAGATTATTCGATGGGTCAATATGAGTATGGGGATGTAGAGGTTTTCAAATTGTTTTTTTGCTTCATGGGGCAAATTTAATTACCCGGCCCATTAGCGATGCAGCGTGCGCTTCTCTGCACAGGATTCGGGTCCGGCTGGGATTAAGATTAGATGGTGTTCTCCGCCGTCCAACCAGGTGGCGCTGCAGCGCCGAAAATAATCTTAACGCCCCGGAATGCACCCTCCCATAGAAGGTATTGAAGGGTGAGCGCCCCACAGCGACACATTTCCGGTTTTTTTAATGCGGACGGGCAGGTTTTTCCGAAATAAGTCGGGTTTTCGTTCGGCCACGCCCCCCGATTCTGTCGCGCGCATGCCGGCCCCGATGGCACAATCCGATCGATCGTGCGCCAAAAACCCGGGGCCCAATTCATTTGTACACGCGGCGCAAATCGGAAATATTCGGGTAACACGTCGGGAAAACGCGAATCGGGCCCTTAGTAAATGACCCCCAATGTCTTCCAAGTGGCATAACATTTTATTTTTGCCTACAAAACGTATTCATGGTTTGTTTTTGTGGGACATGCAGTATTTTGCTCCAGTATCATTCTGGAGTAGATATGTTCTTTTGATCACTTTTTATTACATTTTTTGCGGGATGAAATAGGTAAAAATCATACATTTTGGCAGGTTTTTTAACAGTTTTTTATGGAGTTCATTGTGCATGTTCCAAAATTATTTATTTTTATTCTACAGGTTGTAACGAACATGATGATACTTCATGTGTTTATTTCGGACACGGAGAGCTAACAACAGCACAAGTCATTGAGTACTGTAAATTACAGAATACCAATATTACAGTATCCATATTTTCTTAGAAGTTTTTGCACAACTGCCATCCGAAAGCCGTATCCATCTGCACAGATAGAAGATATGATTGGCTCCATTCAATGGATTAAAGATGGATTTCCAGGGGAGAGCTGTATTGGATTTTTCTTTTTATATTTTATATGTTATCTCTGATCATGGGTGTTAGAGGAGGGTGTCAGCTTTAATATACAGCTGCAACCAGAAGCTTTATGTAATATTACTGCAGGGTTCAGCAGCAGAAGTGGCCCCTCTGAGGCCCTTTCTACACTTGACTTTTGACACGCAGAACATGTAAGACACTTGTAAGTCCAATGCAAGTGCAATGCGCTTTTCACTGATCAATTGCCATAGAAGAGATAGAGCTCATTCATGAGTCCTTTTCACGCGCATTATCTGCGCATGAAAAACGCATTCAAATGAATGAAAATGCATTTAAAATGCACGTGAAAAACAGACACTGAACAAACTCTGAAAACTGATTGAACTCTGATGCAAAATGTCAGTTTTTCACTGACCAAACCCTGATCGCACCCAGATCAGACTCTGACGTGATCTGCAACGCAAGTGTGGAAGGGGCCTAAGAAGTGCCTCTTTCAGCTGATGATTGTAATTTCATTCATTGCGTGAAACACATTAGGGATCTAGTGTTTAGAACACATACTTAGTAAGGAACAGTCCTGGGCTTGTACATGTGGAAGTTAGTGGGAATAGGGACAAACAAAAGGCAAATGGGCACAAGGCTTCCTGGTGACTTAAGTTTTTCTTCTAGGTGACTCTATAGTAAGTTTTTAATGATGTATAAGGCAATTTACATGAATAGTTATTCCTGTTTCCACATGTTGCATAAAACTATTAATATGTAGATATAAAAGCAGAATAGATAAAAATATGATATCTTTTTAGCCAAAACCTGGTTTAGTAACATGGGACATAATTATCTGCGCTGAGTGATGTTCAGCTAAAAGATGTGATTTATTTTTGTTAAGCAAAATATTTTGATTTTATAAACTTGTTTGAGATTTGTGGATTTGAAACCATATGATCCCAGTTCCTGAACATGTATATGTCTGCCATCCATTGAAAACAGAGACACCCCCTTCCTGCGGTATTGCTGCTTTTCATTATCTATCTAGGAGAAGAGCAGCACAGAGCTGTTGTCACAGTGTGCATGTGGCCTCATTTAATATTATATAGTACAAGTTATTAAATAACACATCCCATATGGATATGGAAATCTACTGTTGTGATCACATTAATCGGTATGCAAACCTTTTATCTGCCCCTAGAAAAGAAAGCATTTTCCCAATTACCAGAATGTTTTTATTGGTACCCTTCAAGTGAAAAGACTACAAGCAAACCCTATGTAGTCAAACCTCCATACTCCCTGAATCATACAATACATCTTTCTAACATAGAACTGGTAGGTAACCAAGACATGGAGGCCTACTTATTACTAGATTGTGTTTAGTAAAGGACAGATGGAGCAGTGATAGTTGAATCAGACTACATTGGAATTATTTGTAGTCTGTAACTATGGAAACACAAGGTTTACAATAAAGTTTTGGATATAAAATGATTAAAGATTGCATTGTGGGAGACAGTCTACATTTTAAGGGCATGTTACAGTAGTTGTGTATGCGTTTGGGACATGTCTTGTAAGAAACACATAGTAACTGACTTTCATGTGGTGACATGCTGTAACGGTGACACAGACAACAGAACTAAAAGTCTCTATGGGAAGGGTCCGGAGGTAGGAGTCTGTGGACCAGTGGACCCTCTGGGCCACCGCGGGAGATGGTATGAGGCCCACGGAGGCAGCCAAGGTCAAGGATATGCAGGAAACAGTCCGAGCTTAGAATGACAGCAGGAATATGGAGGAACACTGGTAACACTGGCACAGACTGGAGGCGTCCGAGAATGCTGGAGACAGGAGACACGGAGGTGCCTGGGGACGCTGGAGACAGGAGAAACGGAGGCGTCTGGAAACGCAGGAGCGCATGGGAACGCTGGAGACAGGAGACACAGAGGCGTCTGGAAATGCTGAAAGACAGGAGAGTCTGGAAACGCTGATGGGCAATCCCTTCAACAGGAACATCTGTGGAAAGCGAGGCGTGGAAACCTTGCAAGTTCCATTAGATTCTTGAAGATCCGGCAGAGGCCGGTTTAGCAGAACCAATCCGGAGGAAGCTGGCCCTTTAAATCTGGACGAGGTGGCGCGTGCACGCCCTAGCAGCGGGAGTGCGTGGCCTAGCGAGAGAAGCCGGCGTGCGGCCTGGACGGGACTGAGGCAGCATCAGGCGCCAGGAGTGGTAAGTTCGGGCTGGGGGACCGGCCACACAGCGGAGCACGGGTGCAACTACAATCTGCGACATGGATCGCAGGAGAACCCATGACACATACTTTGTGTAGATATGATAGCGATTGATATCCATATACTATGTATGTATTTACTTTTTTTGTCTTGTTCAGCATGTGTGCAATTTACTATTACATGTGTGACAGATAGTGATCAGGTCCACTATAATCTGTGTTGTTCCCATGTACTGAGCAATGAGTCATCTATGAATGTTTGATCAATGTATTAAAACTATTACCTTATATACTCGAGTATAAGCCTAGTTTTTCAGCACAAGCTAGAAATGAGCTGTTCTGCAAAGGGGCTCAGTGCTTTCTTCTCAGTTAACGCCACCTTCGGGCTGGAGTGTTTTTGCGCCCATTTTTGCGCCTAAATGAAAAGTTGCAAGTGATGAATATCATTAGGCGCCGCAAAACATCTGGATTGCTAGGATAAATGAGGAAAAGCTGGTTATTTTTGCTGCGCAGCTAGTTTGGCAAAAATGGCGCAAAAACGGTGCGCCTGAATGAAAAGGCCCAAAAACAACAGAAAAAAAACGATTGATACATGTGGCCCAAAGTGTGTTTTTCGATAGTTCTGCATAGAGAAGGGTTAAAAACATGAATATTAGTTGATATTATCCATTCTCAAAATGTAATAACATATAAAGTGAATATTTCCATTATCTGTGAGGTGCAGCAGCTCCTGTGTCCAGCAAATGCTCCCTGCAGCCTGATAGCTAAGAATCTGGATTTGGGGGGTTTAATTTCAGGGGGCTGCATCTCTGGCTCTGTGACACATAGAACCTCACTTCTTTTTTCCTATGAAAGAAGAGAGTCTCCTCTTTTGTAGGAATTTAAATTTGTGTTTCTATGTTTTAGGAAAACGGAGATAATAACTGTTAAACTGCTATTGGCAGTGATTTTTATATATAAAAATGGCATCTGATATTCTCACTTTAAACCTGAATATCTCTGGATCCATGGCACCTAGAAACACAATTCAAGATTCATTTGAAAGAAGAGATTCTCCTCTTCCACCTTTGCCTACCCATAGCGCCGGCCCTGCCTGTCACGATCCAGCTGCACGTTCTCTGACGAGGATTCGGGTCTTCCAACGATTCACTAAGGTCGTGCACCCGATGTCCACCAGGTGTCGCTGCTGCGCCGAGGTCCGCCGGAGTTCACCTTCCTATTCCTGGTGCATGTAAGTGTGTGTCCAGCTACATTGATCTATCTCCAGAACATCCTCCTAATGCATCTCTGGAGCTCAGCCACAGTGATCTTGGGGTTCTTCTTTACCTCTCTCCAAGGCTCACGATTGCTTAGTGTGGCCAGGGACAGCACTATGGGCAGGCAAAGTGGGCATTTGCCCAGGGACTGCGGAATTTAAAAACCAAATTGTGTCGCAAGATCAGCACTCACATGCACCGAAAAGAAGATGGTGAACTCCAGAGGATCTCAGCGGGGGGCGACACATACAGGAAATTGGACGCACGATCTTAGTGAATCGCGGCAGCTCCGAATCCTTGTCGGACATTAGGGATCGACGGCGTCAACGGGACGGGTAAATAATTGTGCCCCATTATCTCTGTCACAACAAATTACACTGGAATGTAAACTGTGAAACTGGACACAATGGAGCAGCAGGTGTAACTCTTCCTACGGGGATCATAATGGTTGTAATACCTTGATATGTACATGTGGAATATGCAGACCCCCCTCTGGCGCTGGTCTAGTCACATTGGCGAACAATGAGCATAATTAGCATTTATTTCGTCCAATAGATGTTATCTGTCTACATTGATATTAGAATCCTGACGCTGGGGGTACATTCACACGACGTATGTTTGCCTGGGCGAAATGTTTGTGCTGCTGACCCCTTTCCTTTCCATATAGAAGCGAGTGTCTGGCACCGTAACATGGCAAAATATAGGATATGTCCTATATTTCACTGTGCGGTGAGACAACGTGTGCTCACCGCCCAGTGACCAGGCGCCATAGACGTTAGCAATGTTAAACCTTCAAAACAGAGACAAAACGGAAGCAAAATGGAGACAGAACGCAACAGATGCACAACAGAAGCGCAGCACACACGCCAATTCTAAACCACCCGGAGGCTGCGTTTACATTGCGTTTTGGAACACAATACAACAGCCGAAGAGAGGAAGTTACTGTTAACATTTGCGTTCACATAACGCAATTTTAACACATGTGTTAACAGTTGTATTTTGTAAATTCAAATGTTAACAGCAATATTATTAGGCAAATCTCCTCTCTGCGGCTGTTGTATTGCATTTCAAAAGACAACGTAAACACCAGGTGTGAACACAGCCTGGCACAAAATGTATATCTGGACCCTATGACGTTTGGGTAAAGTGCCATTTATTATTTCTGCCTTGTATGTTGTAGAGGAACTTCCTTCATACTGCTGAGTATGAGCACAGTTGTAGCTGTTGATGGCCCCCCAGATCAGCCATCTATGAATACATATTAATCCAGCCAAGTGCAGACCGAACGGGATGTAGGTCAGTTTTATGCTGCCAGGCGATATCCCCCGCTGCAGGATTGAGCTCATATATGATACAGGCACCTATCACCTTTAAGAAATATTAAAGGAAATTAAAGAAAAATATACAAACTTCCCCATGGAAAATGATTTCGTTTTCCATAAAATTTTAAGAAATTGGGCTGCTGATTTGAGGGGTGACGCATATGAACTGGAGGGAATGAACACCGGCTACTGGTGAGACACGAAAGGCTACATTCTTTTCAATGCAAACTGCTTGCACACGTATTTTAGAAGTGTCCGCGCCACATTTGTGCCACGGGCCTCCGGTTTGTGTCACATTATTCTTAATGTGACACAAATTTTTGCACTGAAATGAGCTTTCCAGTGCTCATTCGGACCATGTGCTAGATTTACCTTATATACTCGAGTATAAGCCTAGTTTTTCAGCACAAAAAAATGTGCTGAAAAACCCAAACTCGGCTTATACTCGAGTCAAAAAAATAAATAAATCAAAACTTGCCTTTCTGGCGGCACCCGTAGATCTTCTGTACAATCCATCCGGTATTGTTGTGCTGCACGACGGGGAAGGGGGGGGGCTATATACACTGGGGCAGGGGCTGGCAGGCTATATACACTGGGGCAGGGGCTGGCAGGCTATATACATTGGGGCTGGGGTTGGCAAGCTATATACACTGGGGCAGGGGCTGGCTGGCTACATACTGGAGAGGCTGTGACCAATGCATTTCCCACCCTCGGCTTATACTCGAGTCAATAGGTTTTCCCAGTTTTTTGTGGTAAAATTAGGGGCCTCGGCTTATACTCGGGTCGGCTTATACTCGAGTATATACGGTATCATGCAAAGTCTGACTAAAATGTGTTGCACACCACATAATAAAGGTTCACCAAAAAAAAAGTTGGTGCACTCTGTCGGGACAGTGCAGAGGGCACCAGATTCTTGAATAATGTGCGCCAGAAATATTTTGAATTTTATTGCGTTTTTAATACAAACAATTGACAAAATGGGCAGGAGGCTTACAAAATAAATGTGTTAAAACATCAGGTCCAATAGAAATAATGTGACACCAGTTTACAGATATTTATCCGGCATAGAAATAAGATGATTTGTCAAGATATAAAGGATAAAGAGAAAAACTAAACTTTCGAAAAAATGAGGAACGTGATCAATAAAAAAAACCACAAAATATATCAGAAAACAGTAATATAAAGAATAATAATATCCTTTACATAAATGGCATTTATCATACACATAATACATGTCAATCAACTGAAAGTCACACACACAACGATGAGTCTCCGGAAGAAGATTCTTCATTTGTTTCTTACCGATTATTTTCATTTATCAGTCACTGGAACAGAGGGGAAATATTTTTAGGTCATTTGTATGATGTCAGAACTATGGGGCACATTTACTAAGGGTCCGTCGGACGCATTTTCGACGGGTTTCGCAATTTTTTCCGTTTTACCCTGAATTGCCCCAGGGTTTTGGCGCACGCGATCAGATTAAGCCGCATCAGCGCCGGCTTGCATGCGACACAAAGCGGGGGGCATGGACGTTGGAAAACCCGACTGATTCTGACAAACCACAGAATTTTTTTTTTTTTTTCTTTTTTTTTTTTTTCTTTTTTAAACTTATGAAACCCATACCGCCCCCCCTACCCTCCCACCCCCTCCCACCCTACCAGGAGGATGATGGGGAGACTCGAGACTGACCATCTAGACCAGAACTAAGCAAGAGATGTGATCTCTGGTGCCCCAGCTATATGATCTCTGGTGCCCCAGCTATATGATCTCTGGTGCCCCAGCTATATGATCTCTGGTGCCCCAGCTATGTGATCTCTGGTGCCCCAGCTATGTGATCTCTGGTGCCCCAGCTATGTGATCTCTGGTGCCCCGGCTATATGATCTCTGGTGCCCCAGCTATGTGATCTCTGGTGCCCCAGCTATATGATCTCTGGTGCCCCAGCTATATGATCTCTGGTGCCCCAGCTATATGATCTCTGGTGCCCCAGCTATGTGATCTCTGGTGCCCCAGCTATATGATCTCTGGTGCCCCAGCTATGTGATCTCTGGTGCCCCAGCTATGTGATCTCTGGTGCCCCAGCTATGTGATCTCTGGTGCCCCAGCTATGTGATCTCTGGTGCCCCAGCTATGTGATCTCTGGTGCCCCAGCTATTGCATGGGTTTTATTATTGGTTTATCTACCCTTGAGTTTGATACCATGTTTTATTTAATGCCCTATGTCAGCAGAAACTAAGCAAAAGAAAAGTCAAATTTGGGTTTCCTAGTATGGAGAGACGCCGTATCTTGGTGTTACTGACTTCTTCATTGAAATACACTGGGGCAGGGGCTGGCAGGCTATATACACTGGGGCAGGGGCTGGCAGGCTATATACACTGGGGCAGGGGCTGGCAGGCTATATACACTGGGGCAGGGGCTGGCAGGCTATATACAAAATACAAGGTTTACAATGAAGTTTTGGATATAAAATGATTAAAGATTGCATTGTGGGAGAGCCATACAGAACTCTGCTTTTGCTGACAGTCTAAACTCAGTCTACATTTAAGGGCATGTTACAGTAGTTGTGTATTGGTTTGGACATGTCTTGTACAGAGAATATTTTTCTATAGAAACACATAGTAACTGACTTTCATGTGGTGACATGCTGTAACGGTCACACAGACAACAGAACTAAAAGTCTCTATGGGAAGGGTCCGGAGGTAGGAGTCTGTGGACCAGTGGACCCTCTGGGCCACCGCGGGAGATGGTATGAGGTCCACGGTGGCAGCCAAGGTCAAGGATATGCAGGAAACAGTCCGAGCTTAGGATGACAGCAAGAATATGGAGGAACACTGGTAACGCTGGCACAGACTGGAGGCGTCCGGGAACGCTGGAGACAGGAGACACGGAGGTGCCTGGGAAACGCTGGAGACAGGAGAAACGGAGGCGTCTGGAAACGCAGGAGCACATGGGAACGCTGGAGACAGGAGACACAGAGGCGTCTGGAAATGCTGAAAGACAGAGCGTCTGGAAACGCTGATGGGCAATCCCTTCAACAGGAACATCTGTGGAAAGCGAGGTGTGGAAACCTTGGAAGTTCCATTAGAATGCTGAAGATCCGGCAGCAAGTGAAGGGAGGTGCTGGATTATAAGGGCGAGGCCGGTTTAGCAGAACCAATCCGGAGGAAGCTGGCCCTTTAAATCTGGATGAGGTGGCGTGCACGCCCTAGCAGCGGGAGTGCTAGCGAGTGGCCTAGCGAGAGAAGTCGGCGTGCAGCCTGGACGGGACTGAGGCAGCATCAGGCGCCAGGAGAGGTAAGTTCGGGCTGGGGGACGGGGACCAGCCAGACAGCAGAGCACGGGTGCAACCACGATCTGCGGCATGGATCGCGGGAGAACCCATGACACATACTTTGTGCAGATATGATAGCGATTGATATCCATATACTATGTATGTATTTACTTTTTTGTCTCGTTCTGCATGTGTGCAGTTTACTATTACATGTGTGACAGCTAGTGATCAGGTCCACTATAAACTGTGTTGTTCCCATGTACTGAGCAATGAGTCATCTATGAATGTATTAAAACTATTATATATTTTTGAAACAAATTAAAGCTGCTCCATTAGAACTGGTATCTCTGAGAATCCCTTAGAGAGGAATGAATTAAATATGCATATGAATAACCACTATGGGATTCTGTATCCCCCTGTGCTAGTGATTGGTGGGTGTTCTGATGATCAAAACCCACCAGTCAGAAAATAATCACCTTATTCTTCAGTTTTGTCAATGTTAATAACATAAATCTCTCACTTTGAGTATATTCTCTATACCAATAGGTGCTTACACAAAGTTCGTATTAAGCAGTGTTTTGCTTTTGGATCTTAATGGGAGCCTGTCATAAAGATTTAGGCCTACAAATTGCCACAAACCTATTATCCAGGACGGTGAAACGTTTACAATAATGTGCCAATATATTCTGGGCGATTCAGTATTTCACTATTACTAGCTCATTATTCAAACTTTCATATGAATACAGAAAATGCAAGATCCCCCTGAATATAAAAGTACATCACTGTGATCCTGTCACCGTCCTGCACTAGGTTTTGGTGGTTTATGTGCCTAAATCCTAATGCATGGTTTAAAGCCAAAACTAGCTGTGGATGCTAAACACAAAAAAGTGCAATGAAAGCTTTATCACCTCTTTTATCTACATTTATTTGTTGTGGTTTTAACAACATAAATGCAAAATACTGGCCAAATTTCAAGATAATGTATTTATTTATTTTGTAGAAATCTTAGAACAATTCACAGTGTCAGCCTTAGATCTTTGGTGACATGCATTCTTTCTTTTTCACTCTTTGACTCCCTCTAGAGTTGTCTGTTGGTAATGAGAGTGTCTGTCTTAAAAAAAGTTACAGGTTACGGATCAGCAAAGAGTTAGATTTTACATCTCTACTAAAAAGACATAAAAGACACAAACTGGGTAGCTCAGTATGGATTATACATATACATATACAACATAAGAATGTAAAAACTAATATAAAAATACACCACTGCGGTATATAAATCATTTTTTTTTTATAAAAACTGAAAATTAATAAGAATACTATTAACAATGTAAATGGAACTTCAGTCTTTTATGCAAGTGTCACTTAATCTGTGTAATTTTACGCATTTCATCTATTACGATTTGTGTATAAAACTGAATAAGAGAAAGGCATTTTGAACCTTCATAGACTGTAATCTCTTGGGGACAGGGTCCTCCCTCACTCATAATTTATCATCTGACAATGTTATTACTCTGTAGTGTCTTATTTTATTTGTATATGTACCCCATGATCTGCAGAATATGATGGTGGTATGTAAAGATTTGTTCTTATTTATTATATCTTACAGTGAAAACAAAAATCTACTCTATTACTTTTTATGCTTCATATTGCAATAAAAATGTAAAAAGTTAAATTAAAAAATGATTCTATGTTGGTCACAGAAAAACAGAGATATCCCTCATCCTCCTCATTAGCCCATTGTTCTAAGGAACTGACTTCAGAAAAAGCCTTTCCTTACTGCTTTGGCTACAGAAGACCATGAAAACCCTGTTCAGCCGTCATTGCTAAGGTCGGCCCCTCTGCCAGACAAAAATAGAATAGTTTAGGATTAAATTAACACCTGTGTTTTCTGTACAATATCTACAAGAATGTACATTTTAAGAACTTGAAGGAAATTATGTAGGCTGTCAAATGCTGTGTGTAAATTTAACTACTGTTTACTTTTACCTTTCATTTACAGATTTAGTATTCCTTTAAGGAATGTCTGCAAAGTATATATGGACTATTTCACACAATGTATTATTTATCAAATGCAGTTTACAGAAGCTCACAGTCAAATGTTGTAATTATGAAAATAATTTTAAGCTTGTCAATATGGAGAAAGACATACTATTATGGCAACTGCACAGGGGTCCAGTATGTAAGGGATCCACAGTCCCCCTAATTCGGCTTCCTTCTGTATATGAAATTGTATGTAATTGCCTAAACTGAATTTTACTTTTTCCAGTGACCAGCCATTCTAGACTGGTGAATTTATCAATATATGATCCATGACACACATATTTAAAGGAAATCTACCACCAGGATGAATGATTGTAAAACAAGCACACTGACATACTGATGTGTGCCCCCTCTCGCACAATATGCTCTTATTTTAACTTTTTGTACCCTTGTTTTTAAGAAAAAAAAGGCTTTAAATTATGCAAATTAGACTGTAGGGCTTGAGGCTGCATTAACACCTCAGACTTATTTGTGTAATTTTAAAACCCTTGTTTTGTAAACACCATGGCATAAACAGATAATAGAAGAGCAGATCCTACCAAAGGGGGCACAGACCAGTATGGCAGTGTGCTTGGTTTACAATCCTGGTGGTAGATGTCCTGTAGGTTCTCTATTTGGGCTCAATGGTCAATCTGGGGGTATGATAAAAGCCATACATCCACCACTAATGACTAACAAGGGAAAGTCAAATGAGTTAAAGTTTCATAAATAAAAAAATGTGTAAATAAAAGATACAGAAAAAAACATTGTTAATGTTTTGCAGTTATCTAATTCTTTTCTGTGGACACTTGAGGCAAATCTAACCGATATTTTTTAACACAAAAAATTGAGGTTGCACTTACATTGGCATTTTTGTGTTTTGGAGCAGCAGCTATATTGTAAATACAAGATTTTTACTGTTTTCTTTTTCATTTTATTTTGGGGAAGGTTACAGAAAGTTTATATTCAATGTATAGTGCTTAAATGTATTTTTCATTTGCAAAAGTAGCGTTAAAATTATGTTCCCTGTCGTTTTACAGTCATTGTGACTAAGGTACACATGGTGAGTATGGCAAGGTATGTGCAAGAAGATTTTCTTATGTTGATATTTTTATTTATTTTTTTGTAGCTTTGTAAGTGTTTTTATTAATCATATAATGGGGCACATTTATGTACATTGCTGCTGGAGTTCACTGATTGTGAGTGCTTTATCCGTCTATAATGCTGCGTGCAGCGATTCACTAAGATCTTGCGCCTGAAATCATGAAGGTGCTCAGGTGCGATAGAGTTCACCATCTTTTTTGTGGTGGACCTTTAACATAGGGCGAGCGTCACAATTTCAAAGTTAAATACGGTGCTCAGTCCGAATCAGACAGACTGTCTGACAGCACGCCCCCTAAATTGTGTCGCATGGAAGCCAGCGCAGCGTCGCATGTGCAACAATCCCAGTGCACCCACTATTTAAATACCTGTGCAAACAATTTTAGCCATGAAGAACGTGAACAGTCCGACTAAACTGCATTGCAAAGCGGTGCAAAGCCATTAGGTAAAAGTGCCCAAATATGTCACCCATGAAGCCATATAAGATCCAGTTACAGGATGAAATAAAACGCGTATTTGGGCAGTTGTTACTGTTTCTGATAAAACCCAGCACCTCTGTGATCACTTTGTCCGGGAGATGCAAGGCATTGCTGTACCTCTTTTCATTGCATTCTGCTCCCCTAATACTATGTAATGTGTAAATGGGAAGGCAGAAGCTGTAATAAACCACTTCTGTCTTCTCTGACATTCTGAGACCCATCTTGCTCCTGTAATCTGTGCAAGAGCAGGAGAAACTACACTGATGCATTTCTGCAATGTTAGGATATCCATCATTTGGTCATTTCTCCCCTCTCTCGTGGCATAAAATACTTACCTCACTATTTAAATGCACCTACCCTTTCCCTTGGAAAAATACCAATCATCGAAGTTGCAATGCTGCATGGGAGTCGTGTCCTCGCTTTATGGCCCCATTTGTGTTGCACCCACTATGATCACGTAGCAAATGGGCAGAGGCTCTTGGACACTCCACCAAAAAGGGTCGGTTTATTTCATAGGTAGCCAGCATATATCATCACCACCCATGAAATAGTGCCAGAGGCTGTGGAGAATTTTTTTTTCTTTTTTTAAATTATTTATTAATATATATGTAAGAATACAAAATTACTGAAAAATTGGAGGCTGTGGAGAAAGTTAGAAGCGTTAGCTAGGATAGTTGACCTCCTCTGGTGCTCACTCATGAAAAGCTCTCTGCTGATCTCTTCATGTTCCAGCATAAGGGCAGACTCTCACCTCTGATGAATCGCTACCCCTTCAGGAATAATGAAGAGGTGTGTCAGGTACTATATTGGGCATCCTCAGTATCCACTGGTGTTTTACTGCTCCCCTAAACTGATGTGATTGTGTAGTGGGTGTATACTTATCAGCAGAGACATTAACCCCAGGGATTACAGTTGAAATGCAACTCTGAGTGATCAAAATAGGACTTGGTGACGCTACAGCATGCTCCGCAATGTTCTACTTTAGCTCTTTTATGGTTCAACTATCTTAACAGCTATTCTAATTATTTTAGTAATAAAGTTGTGTTAAATACATATCCTTTATCCGTCAGACATTATATTTCAAATTGGGATTTATACCAAATCATCTTCATATTGTTGTAGTTGACACACACCACCTGACTGTGGGCAGTTGTTGGCAGGTTAAAGTGTCTACTAAAGTAAAATATAAAAAAGGAATATTTTTGTAAGTAAATCAAACATTATTTCCCAATTTTGGCTCCAATTTTTACCTATCATTTAGTAAAATATTAAGGGAAGATTAATCATCAGACAATCTCCCTGCAACAGTTTTAGGAGCTCTGCTGCCCATCAGTTGAATCATAGTGGCTTAGATTATTTGTTGCATCTGGTTTATTAGGTGTTAATGCTTGAACTATTTTGTGTGATTTTTCTCACACTAATGTCTTTTCTACTCCTGGAGGGGAACGTAGTTTTGTGACTTTTTAAGCATAAACCAATAGAAGCGCAAACATTAGGAAGCAGACAAATAAGGCATGAACCAAGTTTACTGGTACATGATGAACTTTTTGGTGTGCATGAAAGTCTCAAAATTATTGCACCAAAATCCTAATGCTCCTAAAAAGGCACAAACATACAATCAAATACTTGCCAAATAAATGTCCTTTTACAGTTCTATGTTTTTACTATATGCTCTCCTCTTCTTCCTGCAATCCATGTCTGAAGAATGCCTTGTTGTAAATTTTTAAATTGTGCTTTTTTGGAAAAAAAATAAATTAGTAACTGTGAAGAAGACGCATGTTTTTTTTTATAGTATTGAAAACTGGTTTTCTGTAACTCGGGTTGTGGTACATTAGTTTCCTGGTTGGTAACCTCTGTGTGAATGACTTCTTATTCTACTTCTCTCATTAGACCGGCCACCTAATGCTCTATTCTCTTCTGTCTAGTATCACCACCTGAGAGCTGTGTACCAAAACCAGGGAATGTGCTGTTATGATGTAAAATTATGTAATATACTATGTAATATATGTTATGTTCTACTTACCTGCAGCATGGTGGGTCTGCCCTGACCTTATAAGAGGCAGGCCAGCAGCAGCTCTGGTGTTTTATAGGGGAAGCTGCAGAGAATTGTGGGTATTTCAATTGTATAAAAGGTGTCACTAACCAGCAATCTGGGGGATTATGATTGTGGGGATTTGTGTTTTGCCTTCTGCTGGTCTGTGGAACTACAAGAGCCTGGTGTTTATTGAACCTATTATGTTATATATGGACTTTTCAAAATAAACTCCTTTGGATTATTTTCATCACGCAAAGCCTGGTTATGCATTGAAAAGCCTATGCCTCACAGTAACACACAATGGGGGTGATTTATCTTTTCTGTTTCTAGTTTTCCTGGAGTCTAGTTCCTTTTGTGTCTTGTTTCTTAGTCTAATTTGTCTTCGGCCCCTTGCCCACAAGCGTTTTCTCGCGCGTGTCCGATGCGATCCATCATAGCTGTTGAATAGAATAGAATTTTTGCACACATCAGTTTTTTTTCTCGCTGTCCGTCTGTGTTGCATCAGAGGTAGAGCATGTCCTACTTTGATGATGCGAGCTAGGGGGAAAAAAACGCCTATGGGTCTATGGGTGTGTGAAAAAAAAGTGACCGGACTGTGATCATTGTAGTTTTTCCTGCGCATGTTTCAAAGAAGTAGATGAGAAACTTGTACGGTTTAACTGAGCAAACTTGTACGATTTCAGGTGGATTTTCCTTGTGTTAAACTGAAACTGTGCCTATTTGCCAAACATTGCTGCCTCATGTGCAGGATGCAACATTTTTTAAAAAGTCGATAATTTTTGCACAAAAAAGTAACAAAGTTGGTTGTCCCGCTTTTTCCTGCCAAATTAGACCAATTTTCCGTGACATTTTAAAAAGTTGCATTTGGCCAATTCAACTAACTTTATTCTGAACAGCTGGATTCATTAGACAAATATAGCAAAGTCATTAAAAAAGAGCACCACGAGTTGTAGTGCGAATGTGAGAAAATCGCTAAACAATGCGCAAAAACATCAACGCGCAAAAATGTGCTACTTTTTTGCTCTAACAATTAAAATAAGATAATTTATAAATCTGCCCCAATATGCTATAAAGGCCAAGTTTCTTCCACATCATGATCATTTACACTAATAAATGTGACTTAATAAATGTACAACAATTTTCTTAAAACAAGTTCCAGTAAGGTGCCTACTGCCATTTTTATGTTTTATTTTTTTATTAGAGCAAATAAATTCACATAAAACAAACCCAGGAACATAAATGTCTTTTAAGTTGAATAACATTATTGTATATTTTTTCTGAAACAACAAAGAAGAGCCTGTTTTTTCTATTTTAATAACTTAAAAGTGATTGCCAAAAACATCTAGTGATGAATTTGGACATTCAGCAAAAAGTCTTTGTTTGTGTCAATCTGTTTCTGTTTCTCTGCATCAGTCCTTCCATTTTCTTCCATTTAAAATTGTCAATTTCATCAGGAATTTGAACAAATGAAAAAATATTTCCCAGACATTGTAGAAAACATCTTAATTGAGTCCAGGTTAAAATCTAGAAAATAAGATAGATAATTGGAACAGGCCATTATTATATTTTCATGGTTGTATGAAATAATGGGCTTTAGTTTTTTTAAACTGAACTGCTACAGCCCAGTGCTCCTGTATGGGGAAGAGCCATGTGCCTTTTTGAATCTGCTGAATTGCTGTGAAATATAACCAAACTGTTCCCTAAATTAGTGCTAAAAGGCCTGACCTTACTTTTTAGCAACTGAAAATAAGCTAGAATATGCTTGTCTATATGGTGCAGGGGCAAATGTCAAAAGGGAAACCTCTGTGGATCACTCTTGTAAGGGCAGGAGTCTTTATCTGGGATACGTAGGGATAGATACTGAACATCCAAGTGTTATGGCCCGTGCACAGCTCCATCCGTTGCTATGAACAAATTTACCTTGATCACAATACCTAATATTGAACCTAATTTTACCATAAAAAACCAGGAAAACTTATTGACTTGAATATAAGCCTAGGATGGAAATGCAGCAACTAGTCTTTAATTAAATATCTAGCAGCAGAGCCCCCTTTTATAAATTCCCAGCAGCAGAGCCCCCTTTAAAGCCCAGCAGGAGAGAACCCCCCCCCCCACACACATTTATATAATAGTTAAATTAGTGCTTACCTCCAACGGTCTTCTTCTCCTTGTGGCTTGTATTCTCCCTGCATCTCCAGCCTTCCGGCAATGTGTATGCGCTCTGCCTGCATGCACAAACAACATGCTTCATCATGCCATGCCGGAGATTCAGAGAGATTATGAGCCATTAAGAGAAGAAGATTTTTTTAAGAGGGGCTCTGCTGATGGACAGGTGGCTCTGCTGCCGGAAATTAAGGGAGCTCTGCTGCTAGACAATTAGGGGGATCTGCTGCTGGGAATTTATTAAGAGATCTTATATGGAAAATTAGAAACACTTCAACACTCTAAGGAAGATGGCGGCCTAGCACTGCCCAACCCTTGGCTATTTATTTTGTCAGCTCAGATCTAACACATGAGGGGTTGGGGGGAATCCCTCTAGCCCATCATCTTCCTCCCCATCTTGAAAGTATTGGTAGGGACATCCTATCTATTAGGGGGCCTTGACGCAGGAATGTTTGGAAAGTCTGACACTGAGGGCAGTAGACAAAATATGGTGGAAGGTGAGATATATTCTGGGTATTTGAGGATATACCGTACATCCCATACCCCAGTGTGGCCCAATGCCATGTATTCAGAGCTGAACAAAGCACCAGCTGTGGTCTAGACCTGTGGTTTAGGTTTAGGGTCCCTAATCAACCTGTATATCATTTTGCATGGCTTCAATAAAAAAAAAATATATATATATATATATATATATATATATATATATATATATATATATTTACCTGGATGTGAGACCAGTGAGTCTGATGAGGCACATCGAATTCACATCAGCAGATTCTGCATCGGCACATCCACTCGCATTGTGAGAATAATATTCCAGCTTCATTGCGCATGTGCTGTACCTACAGTGCATGGATAGTGAAGTCCGGGGGTACTGTTCACTGAGGAGAGGTAAAGGGAGTATAGATTGGTTAAAGCTTAACCTTTAATAAATTGTTAAAATTTCCAAAATAATATTGAAGATGCCTAAATTGTGTTAACCACAGTGTAAACCCTACACCAATGTGTCTACAATACAAGTACAACTATGTCCCTAGACTACAGATTGCTGATCACTGTCAACGGCTGGGATCAGTAGATGTGCAGAGGAGGCTGTATGCTTCTGGGATGTAAGGATAGCGTGAGCTGCCACACTATCAGTCCATTGCTGAGTTCACATAGAGACTGTTCTGTGCTGCTCTAAGATACTAACTATCCCCCACTAGCTCTACTATAGGATTATTTTATTGATCCGACGCGTTTCCTGAACACATTCATCAGGGATCATGATGCACAAAGCTATTAGTAGACTAAACTAAAAGATTCATATTAGGTCAGTCTATTTTGACACCTTTACAGCGTATTTCCGCATTGATGACAGCAGCAGGAGTCCGGGGGTACTACATGGCTTTACCAGCCGCATACCACAGACACTGGGATCTCTGGTGTCTGTGGCACACTAAACCACCGCTCCATAAGGTGCCCTTTAAAAAAAGAATTACAGCATTTTACAAAATAAACTATTAATGAATTATTAAAGGACATAAGTGATGCAGTAAAACTAATTATGTATTTCAAGATTTATAAATGGAAAAAAATACATACAATCCAATACTGCATCATAACATATATATACAATATAAAAGCTACCATGCTATTAGATCTAGGCCAGTGGTGGCGAACCTATGGCACGGGTGCCAGAGGCGGCACTCCGAGCCCTTTCTGTGGGCACTCGGGCCACCACCCTAGCAGGACTTTCTGCTGGCCCACCTATTCTCTGAGTACAGAGGGACACTGGAAAGAAGCTATGATGCAAATTTTCCATCTTGTCCTAAGGAGCCTAATATGATCGAACGTTGTTGAGGAACAGGGAGCAATACGTTACTGCTTTAATTTTTGGTTGGCACCTTGCAATTAAAAAAGGGGGGTTTTGGGTTGCCGTTTGGGCACTCGGCCGCTAAAAGGTTCGCCATCACTGATCTAGGCTATAACAGGATCAAACACAGGGCAAATAATTTAATTGGAGAGCCTGACTTCAGTGCTAAACTCTCTGCCCCTGTGAATATATACCAATTTACATCTCACTTTAAAGTTCACCACACTGCTCACCAGAATGAGCCATGAAAAAAACATGATCTGGAAGGTGTGACGCAGCTTCATAACATTCTGGTATGGGTTTATTAGGTCAATTTCTGCTGACAAGTTCCCTTTAAAGGGACTCTGTCACAAGATTTTAACCCATTAAATTTCTAGCACCATCAGGTAGGGCATATAATCCTAGAATAACATGAAGACAAAATATATGTACAGCTTACCAAATCCTTGTGTTTCTCGTGCTGGAGGTTCAAACAGGCGTTTGTGTTGTAATGCAATTAGAAGGAAAAAGAACGAATGTCCGAACCTGTGTGGATTTAAAATCTTTGTCTTTGCTGTGAAGCTTTATTTCATTTCAAAGTCCAATTCAATAAGCAGGAATTTTCTTGCAATGTACAGACGAGGAATAAAGCCTACACGTTTCTGGTATGCAATGCACCCTTAGTCGTGGCTTACCTCCATATTAGAGGTAAAAAATTACATAAAAACAGTGACGATCCTGCTATGTTTATGAAAAACAGACATATATATCATTGTAACACACATGGTCATATAATATTGATATTAATTAGTGAAAAATGTTTTTACATTTGCTCCATAAGAACGTATGTTCAAGTGGAAAACCTGCAGCCAGCGGGACTAATCCCATGCACATTCTGAATGTGTGATTTTCACCTGGTCTACAACTGACAAGAGGTACTACAAGGGAATGGTGTTTGTCGGCTGTTTCATTGTCTATGGATTATAGTAGTTATATTCCTGTACATAGGGGGAAGTATTATAGTAGTTATATTCTTGTACATATGGGGCAGTATTATAGTAGTGATATTCTTTACATAGGGGGCAGTGTTATAGTAGTTATATTCTTGTACATAGGGGGCAGTATTATAGTAGTTATATTCTTTTACATAGGGGACAGTATTATAATAGTTATATTCTTGTACATAGGGAGCAGTATTATAGTAGTTATATTCTTATACACAGATAGTAGTATTATAGTAGTTATATTCTCGTACATAGGGGCAGTATTATAGTAGTTATATTCTTGTACATAGGGGGCAGTATTATAGTACCAGTAGTTATATTCTTATACACAGGGGACAGTATTATAGCATTATATTCTTGTACATAAAATGCAGTATTACAATATATTATACTTAGGGGCAGTATTATAGTAGTTATATTCTTGTACATAGGGGGCAGTATTATAGTAGTTATATTCTTGTACATAGGGGGCAGTATTCTAGTAGTTATATCCTTGTACATAGAAGGGAGTATTATAGTAGTTATATTCTTGCACATAGGGGGCAGTATTATAGTAGTTATATTCTTGTACATAGGGGGCAGTATTATAGTATTATATTCTTGTACATAAAATCAGTATTATAATATATTTACTTAGTAGTTACAGTCTTGTTTATCGGAGAAGGTATTGTAGTAGTTTTTTTACAGGGCCACTTTAAATTCCCAGTCCGCCCCTGGGTGTGTGTGTATTAGTATGTGTAGCGTGTATATAGAGTTTATGGGGCAGTGTTTATATATGTGGGATATGCATATGTAGTGTATGTGTGTCTAGGTCTGTGCAAAGTATATAAGGCATATGTGTGTTCTGTACAATAACATGCGGTATGGGGATGCCAGCGAGGGTTTAGGTATATGGGGGGGGCCATTTCTAAGTTCGCACCAGGGCCCATTGGGGTCTTGTTACGCCACTGCAGCTCCTAATGCCATTTTGACAGGTGACAGGTCCTCTTTAACCCACTTCATGAACTATATTCACAAATAACATCAATGCAGGTATTTTAAATAGTGTTTATAAAAATGAATATTACCTTCACTGCTTTGTCTGATTTCTATATGTACAGTATTTAGTTTTAGAATTTTGACAGAATTTTATAGCCTTTTTTGTGTTATTGTATAGTCCCTCCAGCGAGACTCACATGCGACCTTTTTATATATTATATGCTTCACATTTCTAGATAACTAGCAAGACTATGACAGGGAAATAAACGAAGTCTCCATGGAAGACAAGATAATTAAGTATGCTGTGAAGTTGATAAAAATGGGGAAATTCAAGCAAAACAAACACCTGTCAAGTGAAATTTAACAAGCAAACTATTATTTTAGGTGACCTACCACACACCATTATCTTTCTTTCAAAAAATGCTCTCAGAATATTTTTGGAACAATAGGACATGGGATAGATCAATATCAGTTCACTGAGAGTCTGAAGCTCTCTTAATCAACAGCGAATGGACAAATTTAATGTTGATAAAGCTTTGAACCCCCATTTAATAAGGATCTTAGACTAACTCAGCAACTCCAACTCTTTGTAAAATGTATTACATTTCATTCCACTGATTCTGACATAGCTGGTTTATTTATTCATCCCCCACCATACTTTTTGCACCCAAGATGAAAACCACACAAACACAAAGAGAACATGCAAACTCTTTACACATGTTGAACCTAGAACTTGCACCCAGGTCACCAGTGCTGTAAGGCTGTAATGCGAACCACAGAGCCACCGTGCTGCCTTATATTTAAAGAAAACTAACCATTTGATAATGATTAGAGATGAGCAAACATGCTTGTCCGAGCTTGATGCTCGGTCGAGCATTAGGGTACTCGAAACTGCTCAAGCTGAAACAGTATTTCCCTTCTGACAGCGCTAGCGGCAGAGTAGTTCTGCGGGACAAGTAGCGAGGGAGAGTAGGCGAGCAGGCAGCTTGTCCAGCACTGGCAAGGGTACGCTTTACAAGGCTTTTGCCAGCTTTATGTCACCCCAGCAAGACACTGTCACCTGTCCCCAGTCTCGGCAGAGTAGGGCTGATCTTTACAGAATTGGCTGATTAGAAATTAAGTGTTAACGAGCAGTTGGACAGGTGTACCTAATAAAGTGGCCGGTGAGTGTATGTGTATGTATGTATGTGGACATGTAACAGAGCTGAGGTGGATACTTCAACTCTGCGGAACGCTGTATGCATTTTATACTACATGGTGGCACGCTGTATGCATTTTATACTACATGGCGGCACGCTGTATGCATTTTATACTATATGGCGGTACACTGTATGCATTTTATACTACATGGCAGTATTCTGTATGCATTGTATACTACATTCATGAGCCACAAATAGACCCAAGTTTCCGTGGACATTTTAAAAAGTTGCCATTTGCCCTTCAAGGAACTTTATATCTGAAACAGCAGGACTTCATTAGACAAAGTTCGCCAGTCCTTAGCAGAAAAGAGCCCCGCGATTGTAGTGCGACATGAGAGATGATCGGGCTCATAAACAATGCGCAAAAACAACATCAACGCGCAAAAATGTGATAACTTTTGTGCTTCTACAACAAATTAGAAATAAGATCATTTAAAAATCTGCCCCATCTATGCTCTCAAAGGCCAGCAAGTTCTTCCACATCATGATCATTTACACTAATAAAGGTGAAGTAATAATGTACAAACAATTTTCTTAAAAACAAGTTCCAGTAAGGTGGAACGACCTACTGCCATTTTCGTATCTCATTATTTTTTTTATTAGAGCACAAAATAAAATCACAGTCATTAGTAAAACAAACCAGGAACATAAAGGTCTTAAGTGAAGAACATTATGTTATTTTTTCTGGAAACAACACCCCCCCCAAAGAAGAGGCCGGTTTTTCTCTTTTAATAACGTCTTTAAAGTGATTGCCAAAAAACATCTAGTGATGAATTGGACATCAGCGCAAAAAGTCTTGTTGGTCAATATGTTTCTGTTTCGATGCATCAGTCCTTCCATTTTGCTTCCATTAAAAATTGTCAATGTCACATCAGGAATTTGAACAAAATGAACAATATTTCCCAGAAATCTTGTAGAAACCTGTCTTAATGTGAGTCAAGGTTAAAAATTAGAAAATAAGATAGATAATTGTGAAGAAGGACCATTATATAATTTCATGGTGTATGAAATATGGGCTTTAGTTTTTTTAAACTGAAATGACTTACCGCCCAGTTGCTCCCGCTTTATGGGGAAGTAGCCATGTGCCTTTTTGAATCTGCTGTAATGCTGTGAAATGTAACCAAACTGTGCCCTTAAATTAGTGTCTAAAAGGCGCTCCTGACCTTACTTTTAGCAGACTGAAAATAAGCTTATATGAATATGCTGTCCTATATGGGCAGGGTGCAAATGTCAAGAAGGGGAGGAAACTCTCTGGGATCACCTTGTAAGGCAGGGGGTCTTTATTTATATGGGATAGTAGGGAAGATACTGAACATCCAAGTGTATGGCCAGGTGGGGCACAGCTCCATACGTCTGCTGATGACAAAGTACCTCTATGATCACAATACCATAATATTGAACCTTACTTTTACCATACAAGGAAAACCAGGAAAACTTTTGACCTTGGAATTAAGCCTAGGATGGAAAGCTAGCAACTAGTTCTTCTAATTAATATCTAGCCAGCAGAGCCCCATTTCTAAATTCCAGCAGCGTTAGCAGCGCGACGTCCCCTTAAAGTCCATGAAGGAGAAACCCCCCCACCCACACACATTTATATAATAGTTAAATTCGTTGAATTACCTCCAACGGCTCTCTCCTTGTGGTTGTATTTCTCCCTTGCATCCAGCCTTCCGGCAGGTGTGTATGAGCTCGCCTGCATGCACAAACAAACATGCTTATCATCATGCAGGAGAGGAGATTCAGAGAGATTAGATTATGAGCATTAAGAGAAGAAGATTTTTAGAGGGCTTGCTGATGGCAGGTGGTCTGCTGCCGGAATTAGGGAGCTCTGCTGATAGACAGTTTAGGGGGATCTGCTGACTGGGAATTTTATTAAGAGATTTATAGGGAAAATTAGAAAACTTCAAAAACACTCCTAAGGAAAGATGGCGGCTAGCAGATGCCAACCCTTGGCTATTTGTTTGGTCAGATCAAGAAGTCTAACAGCAAATGAGGGTTGGACGGAATCCCTCTAGCCATCATCTTCCTCCCATCTTGACAGTATTGGTAGGGACGCATGCCTACTCGTATTAGCGGGGCCTTGACGCAAGGCGGAATGTTTGAAAGTCAGACATGAGGGCAGTAGACACAAAATATGGTGGAAAGGTGAGAATATTCTGGGTATTTGAGGAATATACAGTATCAGTCACATAACCCATGTGGCCAAATGCATGTATCAGAGCTGACACAAGCACCAGCTGATAGGGGTCTCGACCTGTGGTTTAGTGTTTAGCGAGGTCCCCTAATCAATCCGCTAGTATATCATTTGCATGGCTTCAATTAAAAAAAAAAAACATATATATATAGATATATAATATATATCGATATGAATAATATATTATTTACTGGATGTGAGATCCAGTGAGTCTGGATGAGAGCACATCGGAATTACCTCAGCGAATCTGCTCGGCACAACACTCGCATGTGCGAATAATATACCAGTTCATTGCGCATCGTGCTGTACCTACAGTGCATGGATAGTGAGTCCGGGGGTACTGTTAACTGAGGAGAGGTAAAGGGAGTAGTATAGATTGTTTAAGCTTAACCTTTAAATAAATGTTGAAAATTCTCCAAAATATATTTGAAGATTGCCTAAATTGTGTGAACCACAGTTTGTATAAACCCTACACCAATGGTCTACAACAATGTACATAGAGTCCCGTAGACATACAGATACGATGATCACCTGTCAGAACGGCGTGGGAGTCAGTAAGAGGTGCAGCGGAAGGGCTGTCTGCTCTGGGATGAAGGATAGCGTGAGCTGCCAAACTCTCAGTCATTTGTGAGTTCACATAGAGATGTTCTGTGTGCGCTCTACGGATACTAACTTATCCCCCACTAGCGTCTAATAGGATTATTTATGAGCATACACGCATTTTCTGACAATTCATCGAGGGGATTCAGGATGCACAAAGCTGATTAGTAGATAACCTAATAGATATCATATTAGGTCAGTCATTTTACACCTTACAGCGATTTCCGCATTGAGTGACAGCACAGCAGAGTCGGGGGTACACATGGCTTTACCAGCCGCATACCACAGACCACGGGGATCTCTGGTTTCCCTTGGGCACACACTAACCGACGGTCCATAAGGTTAGGCCCTTTAACAAAAAGAACTCATACAGCATTTACAAACTAAATATTATGAATTATTAAAGTTAACTAAGTGATTCCGTTACGACATATGTATTTCAAATTTGATAAGTGAAACAAAGATACGACATACTCCAACATACTTGCCATCATCACATAAATGCTATATACAATATAAAGCTAACCATGCATTAGATCTAGGCCTAGTGGTGGCGCGAACTATTGGCACGGGTGCCAAGGCGGTCACTCTCGAGCCCTTTCTTGTGTGCACATGACTGGGCCATCCACCCTATGCAGGACTTTCTGCTGGCCTACATATTCTGTGAGCAGAGGGCCTGGAAAGAAGCTAGAGAGCAAATTTTCCATTGTCCGAAGGATATAAAAGGGTAATGTGCGGAGAGTCCGTGATCTTGAATGGGTCGAATATCTCATTTCGAACGGTTTTGAGGAACAGGGAGCAATACCGTACTTTCTTTAATTTTTGGTTGGCAACCTTGCAATTAAAAAAGGGGGGTGGTTTTGGGTTGCCAGTTTGGGCATTCGGCACTGCGAGCCCACGGGGTTTTCGCACATTCACTTTGATTAGGCTAAACAGGGATCAAACACAGGCAGATAAGTTTTATTGGATAGTCCTTGACTCAGTGCATCTTAAAGCAACCTGCTCTGCCCCTCGTTGCTATATACTCAAGCATTTCACCATTCGGTCGACTTTAAAGTTACACGTCAGTCAGGAACTCATCTCCGCGTGGAGAGAGCATCAAACAAACATGATTTTGGAAGTGTGACGACAGCTTCATAACATTCTGGTAGGGTTGTTTAGGTCAATGTCTCTGACAAGTTCCTTAAAGGTGGACTTCTGTCCACAAGATTTTAACCCCATTAAAAATTTTAGCACCATCAGTAGGGCATATAATTCTAGAATAACAGTGAAAACAAAATATATGTACAGGCTTACACAAATACCTTGTTGTTTTCTCGTGCTGGAGGTTCAAAGGCGTGTGTGTGTATTTGCAATTAGAAGGAAAAGGAACGAATGTCCGAACTTGTGGATTTAAATTCTGTTTGTCTTTCTCTTTGAAGGCTTTAATTTTTCTTTCAAAGTGCCAATTCCAAATAAGCGCAGGGAATTATTTGCTTGCAAGTACAGACGAGAAATTTAAAGGCCTACACGTTTCTGGTATGCAATGCACCCTTAGTCCGTTGCTCCTATCCCCTCCAATTAAGGTAAAAAATACAAAACACTGACATCCTGCTTGTTTCATGTAAAAACAGACATATATATGTCACTTTGTACCGACAAGCATCTGCTCGTCACTCATATGTAGTTAATTAGTGAAAATATGTTTTTACATTTGCTCCACTAGAACGTTATGTTACAAGTGATTGTAAAAACCTGTCAGTTCCGGGCTATCCCGTGTACCCTAATTCGATCTTCCCTGGGGTCTTCTAAACTGACAATTGATTGTATAGTTGTCAACTAAAGAGGACTACGGGAATTGTTGGGTTTCGGCGTTTCATTGTCTATGGATAGTTAGTAGTTTTATATTCGTACATTAGGGGGAAGTCTTATGGAGTTAATTCTTGTACATATGGGCGAGTATTATTTAGGGAGTATCTTTCATAGGGGGTCAGGTGTTATGTAGGTATCTTTCTTGTACATAGGGGCAGTATTACTAGTAGTTTATATTCGTTTACAGAGGGGACAGTATTATAATAGTTATATTCTTGTACATACGGGAGCAGTATTATAGTAGTTAATTCTTAGTCAAGACGTATAAGAGTAACTGTTATGAGTATTATAGTAGTTATATTCGCTACAAAGGGGGCAGTAGTTATACCAGTTAGTTATATCTTGTACACTAGGTGGTCAGCAGTACAGTATTATAGTTGCATTCCGAAAGGGTTAGCGGTTCCCGCTGTGACTGTATCCTGTCCTCTAAAAATGGCTGTGCGATTGTCCATTAAATCGATACAATATTATATCTTAGGGGCACGTATTATAGTAGTTATTATTCTTGTACATAGGGGGGCAGTATTATAGTAGTTGATATTCTTGTACATAGGGGCAGTATCTTAGTAGTTTATTCCTGGTACATAGAAGGGGTATTATAGTAGTTATATTCTTGCACATAGGGGGCCGATTATTTAGTAGTTATATATCTCTGACATAGTGGGGCAGTCTTTTAGTATTATTCTTGGCTACATACAATGCAGTATATAATATATTTACTTGTAGTTACAGTCTTTGTTTATCGGAGAAGGTATTGTAGTGTTTTTTACAGGCCACTTAAATGCCCAGGTCCGCCCCGGGAGAGTTGTGTGGTGTCATTAGTATGTGTATGTGATATAGAGTATGGGGCAGGTTATATATGTGGGAGTGGACTGCATATGGTAGTAGATGTGTGTCTTAGGTCTGTCAAGTATATAAGCATATGGTGGTCTTACAATAACATGCGAGATGGGGATATGCCAGGCGAGGGTTTAGGTATAGGGGGGGGGGCCATTTCTAATCGTTCGCACCAGAGTGCCCATTGGGTCTTGTTACGCCTCTGCAGACGCCTAATTGCCATTTTGACAGGTGAAACGGTCCTGCTTAACCACTTCATGAATATGATTCACAAGATACACATAAATGCAGATATTTTCAATATTGTTTTCTAAAAATGAATATTGCCTTTCACTAGGCTTGGTCTGATTTCTTAATTGTAGCAGTTATTTAAATCTTTTAGATTACAGAACTTTGTATAGCCTTTTTGGTTTTGTTATGGTCATAGGCTGCCCTCCAGTCGAGACTCACATCAGCGACGTTTATATAATTAATTGCTTCAACATTTCTAGATAACTGAGCAAGAACTATGACAGGGAATAACCAAATTCTTCTCCATGGAAGACATGATAATTAAGTAGGTGCCATGCGTGAAGTGATAAAAAGGGGAAATCAAGCAAAACAAACAACTGGGCAAGTGAATTTAACACCAGCAACTATTATTTTAGTGACCTACCACACCACCATTGGTTATCTCTTTTTTTCCCTTTCAAAAAATGCTCGTCAGATATTTTATGGAACAATAGGGACATGAGGATTAGATCAATGATCAGTCTCACTCGAGGATCTGAAGCTCTCTTAATGCAACGCGAAGTGGACCAATTTCATGTGATAAACTTTGAACCCCCCATTTAATAGGGATCTTTAGTACTAACCAGCCCACTCAACTCTTTGGTAAAATGATTACATTTCGTCAACATCATGTCCTGACGAAGAAACTATTATTACAGAAAGCTCACCATCAGAATATCCGTTAGGCCTCAAAAAGGTTATTTGCCTGATCTCTCATCTTCTTTTACATTTCATTCCATGTTATTCCGCATAGCTGGTGTATTATTCCACCCCACCAACACTTTTTTGCACCCAAGATGAAAACCACGACAAACACAAGAGACTACATTCAAACGTCTTGCACTATTTTGAACCTGTGAACTTGCACAACCCAGGGTCCCCAGCGCTTGTAAGCTGTATTGCCACCTGGCGAACCACAGAGCCACGTGCGCCAATTATTGTACAAAGAAAACTAACCATGTGATTTAATGCATTAAAGAGGAAACATACCCTTGAGAATGTTTGAGCTACAGCTGGGTACAGAGGTTATATCTTAGGCTTCATCTCTTTTTGTCTTGAGTGGGTTGTGGCGATATAAACAGAATAACATTCATGTGTGATTGAAAGCTACGACATGGATTGGCTGACTTATCGGTCAGAGAGAGTCCGTCACTTCTTGAGTATCAGCTAGCTTGCTCAGAGCTGAGTTATTCTCTCAAAGGAGGTAGGTGATATTGAAATCTCTATGGTTGTGCTTAAGGCAGCAGAAAATCAATTGCGATCACCATCCCACTCCAAGCTGCTTGGTAGAGTGATTAGCTCTGGTTTGATGAGTCATGTCCTTGAACTAACCTATCTTTCTAATTACAAGCTCCTTGTGTAATGTGTTTATCTAGGCAGCCTAGGCACCCAGCTTTCCCCCTGATGTCTGAATTTATTGTTTTTTTCAGCAAACCAACTCAGTCAGGGATAGAATCCCCAATATGATCCTGCATCAGTGTAGCTACCAGCATTTTGAGGTATGTTTGTTTCTAATGCATCAAAAATAGGAGGTTCCTTTAAGAATGTTCCATACCACATATGTGTCCCATGCAACCATGAGTCCAACATGAAGAAAGGACTGCCAGAAATCATGCAATCTGGCAACTCTCTGCAATTAAACAGACATGCGCTCATAATACAGTTTGCATATGTTGTTGATAAATGGCCCCAGTGTTTTATGATGTCTGATGTACACAATCCTAAAATGAAGAAGAGAAACTCCTTATTGCTAAGATTGATATGGTGCTGATGAAGTGCAAATACCTCCCCTTTTATGAAGGCAATGCTTAACCAAGATGCTACATTCAAACTGAAACTATGGCTTTGCTTTAAACCAAAGTATTTTAGATTTTAACTAGACACTTGACAGACATTAATAACAATCATGAACAATTAGTACAGAGAATATTTTTCTTTCTAATGTGACTGTTTTCCACAGGGGATACTGACTACTTACATTCATTAAGTAGCTGCTGTGTGTACTTGCACACAAGTCAGGTTGTGTATTGAGAATAATTAAATGTTGATTGCTCGATGTGTAAGAGAAGAAAAATGCCATAAGGTGATGGGATATTTTTACAAGTGGTCCATTTCCTGTGTTTTAACATGGAATCTATTTGTAGAGGGCCTCCTAAACTCCAGCATTCATTGCTCTTGCATTCTAATTAATTGTACTATGCCACAGAAAAAAACCAAAGCTGCTTCTTGGTACATGTTATAAACCACTCAAGTGAGGTCTGGGGGAACCAACTCGGGATATCATAGAACAGGCGCTAGACCTTTTCTGCCGTGTTGTTTATTTAATAAGACTGCTGTTTGAGAAGGTGGTGCTTCTTATCCATTGGAGCTGAGCTTTTGTGTCTGGGATCCTCTGGTTTGGCAGCTTTAGCACGATTAATTACTAACTCTGACAGAGTCCTGCTGGTTTACAACCCCCAGTATAGTTTGTTAGAAAATCACAATCCTGGCTAGAATGTCAAAAGCTCACCCTGTTAGTCACCATGTGCATTGCTGCACTTCAGGTCACTGAAAGTTAATTAGGGAACTGTCCCTGGTCATTTCTTGCAGATATTCAATAGATTTTACATCAGTTTTAAGGTAATACAAGTTGTTTGCCTCCAAAACCAGTTTTAAGTTACACAATGATATCCTGACTGCACCATCTTAACAGACCGACCCCCATGTAACTGGATGTGATTGAAGTTTCACATTGTCTAATATATCTATTTAATCTTCCTTGATACTGTTACAAAATGGGTTTATGATGGTATTGCAAGTATGCCATACCGAGGGCTGTGTTCCCAATTTGAATTAGGACCCTTGGTACACAGCCTAGGGGCCCTTTCTGTAAATTCATGTCCCTCACACTCTACACTGCCTCCCCAGGACCACACTGGCCCCCCCACCCCCGACTGTAGCCACACTGTCCCCTACCCGCAGTAGCCACAAGCCCCCCCCTAGTAGCCCACTGTTCCTCCTACCCAGTAGCAAATCTTTCTGTACCCCCAGTACCATGCTGTCTCTCCCCTCAGTAGCCACACCGTTCCCCCTGCAGTAGCCACTCTGCCCGCAGTAGGCAAACTGTCCCCATACCCCTGTAGCCATACTGTACCCCAATTGCCACACTGTCCCCCCTCCACAGTAGCCACATTGTCCCCTCCCAGTAGCATACTGTACTCACCCCAATAAGCCACAATTGTCCTCCCCCCCCAGTAGCCAAAGCCCCCATAAGCCACTATCGCCCGGCTCACACCCACCGCCAATCCATCCTCATCTGCCCCTGTACGAACTGTCTCTCCCCTAGTATCACACTCTGGCTACCCCCCAGAAGCCACACTGTAACCACACCCCAACCTCCTGGGTCCACTTCCTTTCCGATCAAGTTCGCTCACACTGCTCCAACCCACCCCCCCATAGCCACAGTGACCCCCCACCCATTGCTGTTGTGCGCACTCCTAAGTAGCACATGCCCACCGTGCATCCCCCCCCGATTACGGTTATGTGCCCATTCATCCCCCCACATAGGTAAAGGTGCACAAAAGAAATATTTGGGGCACAACTGTCAGAGACAAGGTGCAGGGGGCGCCAATATATGAAAACTTACAACACATTCATAATCCGAGAGCACTACTGCCACACGGCACAAACTTCACGAATGTCTTCTGCTTAACATATCTTGTGTTTCACAGATACCTTAAAGCCCCATTCAATAGTTGACATGTGATGGAGGCTAAACAGATGCATAATAAAAATTCCCATGTTCTTATACTATGCTCCCAAGAATCATATGTACTGTGTGTCCGCGCTATTCAGGTAGGTCGGCAACCTGACATTAGGCGAGTCGTAGCTCTCGCCTCGATGGCGATGCAACGCTGTAAAGATGGAGAGGGCATGTGTGCAAGTTATTCTGTGTAGTATAGATATGTATTAATTTTTTTATGTAATACACCACCGGGCCATCTTATTAGGTAGCACCCATGCTGGACGGTTGGACCCCGCTTTGCTTAAGAACTGCCCGTGCTCATTCTTCGGTGGTCTCATGTCAACGGTGCTGGAAAGCATCATCAGAGATTTTGGTCCATTGTGACATGATTGCGCATCCAGCTAGGTTCCTTGCCGCAGATTTTTGGACTGCACATCAGATGATGCGATCTCCCGTTCCACCCACGATCCCAGAAAGCTCATTTGGATTTAGAACTGGTGACTGTGGGAATTTGAGTACATTGAGCTCATTGTCATGTTCAAGGAAACCATCTGAGATGATTTCCAGCTTTAGGACATGCGCATAACCTGCCTGAAGTGGCCCATTACATCAGGTCGGCTGCAACGTCGCAACGATGCCATCGCAATGGTACCAAGGGGTCCCAAAGAGTGCAAGAAAATATGTCCCCACACCATACAGCCCACCACCATCCAGCATCCTAACCTTTATCACAAGCAGATGCAGTATTTATCCATTGCTTTCAGTTGTTGACGCCAAGGTTTCTGACCCGACATTCGAATGTCGCAGCGTAGAAATCGAGACTCATCAGGACCAGGCTACGTTTTTTCCTAATCTTCTAATGTCCAATTTCGATGAACTTGGTCAAATTGAGTCCTCAGTTTCCTGTTATTAGCGTGAAGGGTGCGCACCGCGGTGTAGTTCGTCTTGCTGCTGATGCTCCCGTGTCTACAAAAGTTCGCAGTTATTGTGTGCGTTCGAGAGCCTTCTGCCCATCCTACCTTGGTGTTGAACAGGTGGCGATTTTGAGTCACTGTGGTGCCTTATCTCCGCTCGAACTCAGTCTGCCCATTCTCCTTTGACCCTTGCAATCAACAACGGCATCTCTCCCCACAGACACTGCCGCTCACCGACCGATGTTTTTATATTTTTCATATAGAAAAGAAACAACGTTCAATCCGGCACCGTCGGGCTCATTTAAAATGCTTGTTCAATATCTTATTTCTTTGTATTAAAAATGACCACCACATTGGCAACATCAGACCGGTTATGCATAGTACAGGATTTGAGCCTACACGTTCAGGGCTGGGCGCACGCTTCAAATCATGCAGCCTTTGATTAAGGTGTGCGCCGCCGAGCACGCTGAAACGCGTAGGTCAAACTTGCCTGTACTATGCCAAACCGGTGGTTGCCCATGGCGTTGTTCATTTTTAATACGAAGAAAATAAAGATTTGAAAGATTGAAAAAGACCACGCGTCAGGTTGCCGGAGTGAATTGGTTCTTATTCTATGTGATAAACCACGTCGAGGTCCGGCACAAGGTTACTCCACGAGCACGAGCGAGCCAGTGTGACCACTATGTTTTCCAAAAACTCTTTGTTGTCTTTTTTGATTTTTGGTACCATTATCTGTAACCCTAGAGATGGGTGTGGTGACAAAATTCCCAGTCACGACTCAGCAAGTTTTACGAAATACAGTCTCGAGCCAGCCCTCCTGGCACAAACACCCATTAGCACGTTCAAAGAGCAGCTCAATCACCTCTGCTATTGACCCCATACTGATGCTCAGGTTAGGAACTGTCCAGGAGCACAATTGTGGTCTGACCATGTCTACATGCTTAAATGCACTGAGTTGCTGCCATGTTTTGGCTGATAGAATAAGTGTTAACGAGAGTTGGACAGGTGTTGGGTACCTAATAAAGTGGCGGTGAGGTATGTGTATGTTATGTATGTGGACAGGTAAAGAGTGAGGTGGATACTTCAAAAGCTCTGCGGAACGGCTGTCGCATTTATACTCATGGTGGCCACGATGTAGCGGCTGTTGGTATACTACATGGCTGGGGCCTCTGTATGCATTTTATACTATATGGCGGTACACTGTATGCATTTTATACTACATGGCAGTATTCTGTATGCATTGTATACTACATGGCTGCACGCTGAATGCTTTTTGCTTTGATTTATTTTCAGACCAAACCAATAAGATGGATCTGGTCCTGACACTCCCTGATATATTACATTTATAGGTGGGGGGCCTCTTTATGGCTTGCCTTAGGCAGCACAAAGGCTCTGTTCACCCCTGATCGGTATATTGTGCTTTTAACATTTTTTGTTATAATTGTGCAAAATACAATGCAATACCATGGCCTGATTATCATTTGAAAAATAAATAGAAATGTAAGCTCGTAAATACATATTATTCACTAAAGCTAAATTATACAGTAAACTAAACAAATTGTATTGAGAGGTCTTGGCATTCAGAAAACCAAATCTATGAGTGCTATAATTTATATTCATTTCTATATATCTTTCAATAAAGCTTGCACACACATGGCCATGTGTTTGAATAGCACTACAACCTCTTATATATGACCACTTCTACTCAATGTAAATAAAAGAGACACTTTTATACATTGTGTGAGATCTTCATGACACTGTTTTCTTCTTGTCCTCTTATACCTAATGGGGGTAAATTACCAACAAACCCTATGGCATGCAAATTTCTATGTGACAAAACCTGAATGCACCAGGAAAAGAAGGATTTATTAAACATATCCCCTGGCATACTCCCTGTAGATCTTCCCAGCCCCCTCTGGTGCCAAAGAAGTAGGGAATCACTTAAAAAGCAATCTCATTAGGAATGTTTCCTAGAGTCCCACCTAGTGTATTTAGAAAGCCGTATACAGCTAAAGACAACTCCTAAGATGTGTTGTGTTTTAATTAAGTACATGGGGAAGAGCTGGTTAGTAATAGCTAGTCCCTTACCACATCAATGATAACAGGTATATGGAAAGGCACAGAGGCCCCTGGAGACAAGTAATGAGTTACTCTTGGTAATCTGTGAAGTAGGCTTCCTTTAGGGTTATACATGCTTGAATCTTTACATATGGCAGATATAGCAATAGTTTTATTTATCTAAATAAGATTTTTAAAACAAAATGTCTATAGGGCAAAAAAGACCATATTAAGATGAATGGAGCTAATTTATCTAACACATATTTGGGTCATTTTAATAATATGCTATACCCGACTGGTATTAATATTATTATAGTTTAGGGTGCCACATGGACAACACAGACGACATTGCCGGTTGCCACAGAAACTCAGTAATCTCATCATGGAGGTATTAGAAAGGTATCCTCCTTCTTTAAGCTCTTTCATTTATGTTATCAGCATTTATCATGACATCTAATGGATAGAACTTCCAGAATCTATATTATCAGTGACTTCAGAAATGACGGGCACATGTCAGCTGAATAATATACGGTAACCAACACCTGGCAGCAATGTGGTAGACATGTTTTCTGTGCCTGATACATCACAGTACTAAATGTTACCTACCCACTCAGTGTGTCATAATGATATGAAGCTAAGAAGGGAGAGTTTAAAGTGTATCCCAAATTTTGTATAAATAAATACTATAAATTATAATAGTAAACATTTTAAATAAATAAATAGTTCCTGTGATCATGGTGAACGTTACTTCTTTCTCCTATTTTTGTAAAATATATTACTATGTTTATCACATGCACTCTTGTCAGATTCAGGACTTACAACTTTTTTTAAAAAGTTGAAAAGAAAGTCGCATGGTCACCCCAGTCCCCTTTTTCTGGTGTACATGCTGTGACAACTATTTTAAAGGGCCAACGCCAATTTAATGAATCTGATGGGCAGCAGAACTCCAAAGTCAGCAATAGAACTGTCCCAGAGTCTGCCTAATAATAAATAATCTGCAGCGTGTACATGTAAAAAAAATACATGAAAATATGCAAAATATGCTGGAACTGCTCTGCTCTATTTGTTGATAACAAAGACAATTTAAAGGAAATCTACCATTTGTATTGATGCATTGTGAACCAAACATACCTTGAGAGTGTTGTAGCTACATTGATGCAAAAGCATATCTTGTTTAATCCCTGAATCGAGTGGTTTTGCTCAAAAACAATTATAACATTCAGGACCTTGGGGGTGAAGACTGTCTTCGGTGGATAAAAGAGCTCCCTGTACTGTCCAGACAGGAATAATCAACCTGAGCTGGATGACCCATACACATCAGTTAGGGGATGGTGCAGCGATTGAGTACTTCTGCCTGTCAGGGACAACACAGTGATGACATATTCTCAGTTTAGGCTGGGCTGGGGCAGTCCATAATTAGGGTGAGGAGAGCGCCAAGAAAGCCACAGGAGCAACTGAGCCTCATTATCATAATTCTATATATGTTTCTGCATCAGTGTAGCTACAGCATTTTCAAGGTATATTTAATTCACAATGCATAAAAACAAATGGTAGATTTCCTTTGAGGGATATTTACTGCACAATTTATTGTAGCTTACAGAATAGCTGAATAATAACTATTTAGTCACTTATTGAGAACAATAAAATATTTGCTTGTCAAAGAAACTTGGGACAGGAATGCTACAAAAATCTTCAGCTTTTCAGTGTTGTAATGTTAAAGTAAACTGGAGCAGATGAGCACCTACTTAACCTTGTAAACCAGAGCTGTTCTTTCAAAGAAAACATTTCTGAGCAGCATTTACTCTCAAGAGATTGATGTTCAAAACCATTGTATGGTAATAATAACACATGAAGCACTACTCCATGTGCAGAGCCTTCCTATCACACTTTAAACACGCTGAATGGCACAGCAAGAATGGTCCATGGTGATTCTTTTATCTATCATGAACTAAATATTTGTCTTTTCCTATCATAGAACAAACTATGGAACATAGCATGGAAGAGAATTTCCATTTGAAACAGAGCAGAGTCTTCTAATTTTAGTTATTAAAGGATAAATATAGAGATTTCATTATAAATGCTCACCAGAATGAGTGTAAGCTGCAGAAATCTCAGCCCTCATTTAGTAAGGAAGATTTACAGATAACAGTTTCAGTGGGGCTGATGTACTGAGAATAGCTCATCCTGTGTTAGTCTTAATGGTGGAAGACATGTCACAATTACTAAAATCTTTTCCAAGTTGCTCAAGAAATTGTGACTTGTTCATCCCTTGTATGTCAATAAATTGGCATAGAGAGCATAATTGATGCCCCCAATGAAATTTGCTAGGTAGGTAAAACTGATAAAGGATATGAACACGTTGCACGGTAGAATGTGGGTGCACAGTTACCTTCTGCTCTAACTGAGGAAATCTGAAGGATTACTGAAATGTTCTGCTAAGAGGTCCTGTTATGGTAGTTTATATCCATTTCTTTTTTTTTTTAATGCTTTAAGCTTTTTCTGCAGTTTGCCCGCAGAATGCGCCAGATTTTATTAAAACATAGACTTCAATGTTTCAAAAAAGTCACCTACGTCTTACTGATAAGACGGCCTGTGTTATTATTTCTGTCAAAATAATATAAATATACTGGAAGGCTGACAACTTGACAACATCAGAATATATTAAATAATCCTGTTTTGTCAATGGAAACTTCAATGGATCCATCATACAGTATTTCACAGTTTTTTGTATTCAAAAAACATACTGGAAATAAAGGCAGTGATGTAAACTGACCCTTACTATGTTTGCTTTAGTTAAAGCGAACCTGTCACCAGGAATGTCATTTCTAGCTTGTGTCAGCTTACAATAGCCTATGTTATGCTAATTTAAAAAATGCATTTGTCAACATCTTGAATCCTTTCAGTATATTATATAAGTTTATTTTACATTACCTGCCTACCTTTTTGTCTGTGTCAGTCTTCTCTCCTCCACACTAATGCAGCTCTCTCACCCCTCCCCACTTCATATCATGAGCATTGAGCAGGCAGGAGAGGGAGGAGGATGGTGTGGAACCGACAGAGAATGCTTGAGGAGACACAGGCACACACAGGCTGATGCTGCCTCTCCCTAGGACTCACCACATGCTGCTGGCAGGGACCTAGGTAATATGAATTAAACTTTTATAAAGTACTGAAATGATTCAGAATACTGAGATAGGTATTTTTAAAATCAACATATCATAGGTTAATGGAACCTGTCAACAGTCAAAAATGACATTTCTGGTGACAGGTTCACTTTAAAGAAAATCACTTTTAAAAAACACTTTTGAGCTTAGCCCACTTACAGATCGTCGTTCTCATGCACATAGTTCAACACAGGGTGAAAATACATAAAAGTTAAAACCTAACTTTTGATATAACGGTTGATAAAATTACACTTACTCAAACACAAACAAAAATAGATTTATGGACCATCTTAAACCAATGAAGCACACTTCCCCACACATGTAGGATTTCCAACAAACCAGTACCTACTTGAACCTGGCAACAGGCTGAACTCAAATAACCATACAACATGGAAAGTTCTTACTGGTTCAGAGAGGGGGGGGGGGGTTGTGCGGGTGCGGGATGTCGGTCAGAAGAGTGTAGTGCAGGATCATAATGCATTGTCGAGATGGACCCAGATGGGGAATGATAATCTCCCCACTGAACAGTGCCGCCGTGCAGGTGGACGTTCTCATGCAAATCGTGTATTTTATCTTTCCTTAAACCTGTTAAAAAAAATTGAAAATGCTTTATAAACATGTTCAAATGAGGGTCTGGTGCATAACGACTATCCTGCTAAGTTTAAAATTTATGTTCGGACATGGGCTTTTAAAAGTGGCCTTTCGCCAATGAATTTGCAATTTGAGATACTCTGCCGCAACAATTGGTCAGCTATTCTTTTGCTTGGTTTGCTATCCCGCTCTGCGTTCCAGCTTTAGATAAATATGCAGACCTCTTTCTATAATTATTTCCAACTCCCCCCCCGATCGAGAGACTGTGATATCACGCGCAACCGCACTATGCAATGAGAAACACAACTGCGCTTACAGCCGTCTTTATGTCCAGAGCTGGCTGACATCACCGGCTCTTGGCCATGATAGGGAGGAAGAAATAATTGTAAGGGATGTGCATAAATATCTAAAGCTCCTGCAGGTTCCAAGAAAAATAAAAGACATGCCTTTATCAGCATGAAAATGACTATCTGTAACTGAGTCAGCTCAAAAGTGATTTTTAAAAGTGGTATATTTCCTAAAAAAAAAAAATTCATTCTTTTACTTGTTCGTCGATATAATCCGTGGCAGAAAATAAAACCGTAGCTAGTTCCTGAAACAAAAAATGAATGTTGAGTTTCTGTTGTTGTATTGAGCTATTTTTCCTTTCTACCATTATAAAGCCAGTACAGTAGACACCCATCATGTATGGAGATAATAACTTGAGAAACAGCTGATTTTTTATTTTCCTAAGTTAGGAAACACAACTCGCTTTAAGGTTCAAAAAAATTTTTCAAGTGGAGATGACTTAAAGGGCATTTACCACTAGGCTGAAGATTGACAACCAAACAGACTGACATACTGGTGTCTGCCCCCTCTGTCAGGATCTGCTCTTCTTTTAGCACCTTATGCCCTAGTATAAAAAAAAAAGGCTTTTACAATTATGCAAATGAGGACCATAGGAGGCTTAAATAAGAGTGGACGCTCCTAGAGGGGGTACACACCATATGTAAGTGTGATCCTTTATCCTGATGTCCTTTACGGTTGCTCTTTGCGTATCTAAAGTAGCTGGATGGTCAGTAGCTACATAGCCAAAATTACTTGGAAAGTGTTTTTTTTGTGTTTTTTTATTTCTGAAATATATGTAGCAATTTGTTTGTTGGAGCATCAAAAACTGCCACTTTTGTGCACCTAAAGGGGTGTGGTAGTGCTTAATTTAGTTTACGTGTAGACTCCAACAGAAAAAGTAGATTGAAAGTGCACCAACAAATAAAAGGTGCTTCTTTGTACATACTTCACCAAAGCAGCGCCGCCTGCGCAGTATACACCACTATTGGGTTATCTGGCACAAACTGCACATTAATGAGGCAAGACGATCTAATGCAGTTGACATGGGTTTATATATATTTGGGCTATTGTGTGTTACGTTGTTCTATGCACAGAATCACTCAACCTATGAATAGACAAGTAATAGGAGAGGGCAACTACAGAAAAGAGGCTATTCTCCTTGACACCATAAGCAGACTACAGTTTATGGTGCTTTATTCTGTCAATCAACAAAGCAGCACATTTCCAAAGCCCATTTCCCTTGGGATACATAGACATTTACAGAGTTTCTTATTTGCTGACAATGCTGGAAAGAACAGACACAAAAAAATGTTACTTGAAGTGAAGTTTCAAGATGAATGATATATTTAAATGATTATTCAGTTCTAGTATTACTAAAATATATTCATCTTTATTGAATGTATACACAAATGTAAATCGGCAAATTCACTTTAAAAGGGTTGTGAAACCATCACAAAGGGATATTACTAGAGATGAGCGAACATGCTCGTCCGAGCTTGATGCTCGGTCGAGATTTACCCATGGGGGACATAATAAGGGGAATTAGGTGTAGAGGGCGCAATAATAATTTTTTATAACCAATAGAAGGGAGGTAATTCCCCTGCTAGTTGTTCAATTTTAATAATTTTCTACATATAATGGTTAGCGACAACACAAAGATTCCGGGGTATACTGGGAACCTGAAAATGTAAAGGTTGGAAATCAAATGCTCTGGTCCATCTATGCCTAAATGAAGAATATGTAACATAACAACCCATTTTGTGGTTTTTAGTTGTACATAACTCTCTTGGGCTGATTGTATTCTAATGGTCATGGTTTTCACAAATGGTCCACTCTGTTTCTCTCTTTAGACTATGTCTGAAAATCCTACAGTTTTGAGGGTCTAGCTCTGATGTTCTTGAGTCACAGCCCCCAGGTTTTGCCCTGCTGAAAGCTGGGTTGTTCAGCATGCATTTCAGAGCCCCATTTGAAAAGATGGGTGGTTTCCGGTGGGAGCTCCGTGCTCGGGATTTCGAGCTGTGGATTCGAGTTTAATTCAGGGATATATGACTGCTGCCCTGCAGTTACGACTCCTGTCCCAGTTTCTTTTTTTTCTGAGATACCCGGACTTTATTGGACATTCAGTCGTTCCTGTGTACCCCCTCGGTACCTGTGGTGTTTTCCCTCCCGTGACTCCAAAACCTGACGCAGTGAACCTTAGTCAGATCGGGTACTAACTTCTCTTTACTAGGTTCTGTACTTTTTCTGTGACTGTGGTTCCTTCCTGTCTTGTTACCCTGAACCCTGACTCCTGTGAACCCTCAGTCCTGATCCTGGTATATCTGTGGCCCTGTTGGTTTTCGCACTCCTGTCACCCATACCCGACTGTTAATTCTGGTACCTGTGGTTTCTCCCTCCTCTGCCTGCTAAGAACCCCCCATTATCCAACGTTTATGTAATTTCAGTTCAGCCTGCCAACAGCACTGGAGTCTGGAACCCCTTGGCGTTGTTTCTGGAACCTTGTTTTAGGCACCTTGTTATCCGAAGGCCTGTAATATTCCAAACCCTATAGATCTTAAAACCCTCTCCTCCGCTCCTGGAAACCCTGTATCCCTTCCTATCCAGAATCTGTTTTCGGAGCCTACACGCCCTGGAATACTGAGCTTGTACTTTTTGTACTTTTTGTGCATGTTCTCCCTGCCTAACCTTAATATTGTCGTCATAGATACTTATTACCCCGTTTGACAGATAAATCTTTCTCTAAAAAAAACTATGAACACATTCCTAAACTCTTAGGTAAAAACTGTAAAGAGATGTAGAAAACAAAAAGTATAATGAAAGACATGTTTAGACTTTACACTTTCTATATCGAGAACTAACTTGTAGGATAGTTCTTATTTCTGAATGAACCTTTAATTGAAACCCAAGAACTGAAAACCAATGAAGAATGAACCTTTGGTCTTTAATAAAGAAAGGTCACCCAGCTCAAATTAATGAAAATGCCAAAACAAACAAAAAAAATACACGTAACAAAAGGGTGTCTTTGAGTAATATCTTTTAATTTGCGTGTTCATGTTAAAAAAGTGCAACATGCATTCTGAGGATTTTCTTTGTTTCTTTCCCCTTCTGTCCCTTTTTTCTCTTTTTCGTTCCTTCATTTTTCCTTTGACCTTCCCCCTGGGCAATTTGTGAATCAAGTTTTTCTAAACTTTGTTAACACTCTTAAAGTGAATCTACCCCCCCTTCCGCCCTAAGCATACAACCCTTTTGGCTCCCTACGCTATAAAATACTCTACGATAAGAATTTTACTGTAAAGTTTCAGGTGTGTTTTGCGACAATGACGATTTATTACTATAAAAAGAAACCTCTACTAAACAATTGCTTCTAATATTGTTATAACTTAGTATAGTACAATGGTAATATCCTGTTTTTATATTTATAACATACATAGTTGTTTTTTTTCCCACAGTATGTATTTTTAAGCTTTTCAGACAATCCCTATGATTCTTAAAATATCCAATGGTCTAGAGTAAAGGATAAATGAACCAGAACATACATAGGTGGCAGGACCAAGAACAATAGAGCTGGGGCAACACCTCGTGCCCCTGAAACGTAATAAAGGCCCCTTGTTAACCATACAACCTTACTAGGTAGGTTATCGCGAAATACTTCACTATACAAATAAGAAAAAAAACGTAAAAAAAGAAGAAAACAAAAATCATATACCATACACCACATTCCGTGAACTTACATGAGGGGATGTAGTTTTTTTCCAAAATCCAAAATGTGACTGATAAGTATAATATAAAGAAGATATGTTTATAATTTATTTAATTTTTTATATTTTTCTTTTCCCCAGCAAGGCCCAAAGTTTATGAACCAATGCATGGAATTTTACCCGGTGCCTAATAAATTAACTTAATATAAATAAAACTTGCCTCTGTTTTTCACAAGTTTTTAACAATTTAGTTAAAGGTATTAAGGGGTGTTGTTCCAATACGAGCTTATTAAAAAACAAAAGAAATGGGTGGGCCGGGAGGGGGTTCTTGCTTAAAAAACAAATATACCTGTCCGTTACATTCATACCTTCCGCAGCGCCCAACCTGTGGTGGCATGCCATCGCCCTCAGCCCCCCCCCCCCCCCCCGGTTGGTCCGCCGCTGGTTGTCCCCTTCCCACCTAGGGGTCTGCGTAGGATGGGTGGCGTTGACATGGCGCCCTCACGAGGGTCAGACGCAGCCTGAATCATCCCGTGCCAATTTTTGTTTTTACATGGGCGGCTAGACAATAGCGACAAGGGGAGAGAGTATTCAGCGAGTGTACACCCCTGAGTGGTCGCACGCAATGTACATTACAAAATCACACTACTGCCAATCCTTTTATTTTTTTTAAGCAGCACCCATCTCTGGCCACCCTCTTTTTTTGCTTTTTAACTAAGTCTGAGACAACACCTTTTTAAAACATACACCATAACTCTATGAAAAAACTGAGTATTAAGAAGTGTCATATATTATTATTTGTATAAATTGTATTGAATATTTGTTGTTTTAAGAAAGCCAAAGGATTAGTTTATATAAAAATAAACATAACAAATTTATCGCGCCCAAACCACAGAATATAGTTAAGATGCTATATTTAACCACATCTATTTAGTCCGCAACCAAAATAAGCACAAGATTGAAACGACTAACATTTATTTGTTGTTGTTTAACCTTCCTTGGACGAACGCCACTCTATTATTGATTCAGATATAACTACTCAAAAAAAACCCATTATGAGTGATATTCTGGTCCATAACCAATTCATCACACCATTTATGTTAAAATGCAGCTCTCATTGTTTATTAACAATTTACAATCTAAAAAACAAACCATATGACTTTGAAGTATAATGCATAGTACAATTGTTTCCCATCGGAAAGTTCACTAATATTTACCCTCCCCATAGGAACTATCCCCAACCTCAGTAAAAGAAAATGATCCACTATCCACTCATCACCCGGCCCCACTTTTAATAATTAGTAACACCTGTCAACTGCTCGTTAACACTTAATAAAATTTTTAATCAGCCCAACAATGGCCGGCAAAACTCAGTGACATTTAGGCCATGTAACATGTCCCAAGACAATCTTCCCCCTGCAGTTTCCAAAACCGCGAGCATGCCGTTATGATGCCTTTGAACTGGCATGGTTGTTGGTGCCAAAAAGGGCCTGGTCTGAGTAATTTCAGAAACTGCTGATCTTACTACTGGGGATTTTTCAACAACACAACACCAATCTCTTAGGGTTTACAGAGAATTGTTCCCCCGAAAAATAAAAAAACATCCAGTTGAAGGCGGCAGTTCTGTGGGCCGGAAAATGCCTTGTTCATAGCCAGAGGTCAGAGGAAGAAATGGGCAGACTCGGTTTTCGAAGCTATAGAAATGCAAGAGACATTACTCAATTCGCCAACCCCCCCGTTACCCAACCATGTTAGGCCAAGAGCATCATCTGAACGCACATAACGTCGAACTTTTGAGGCAAGATGGTCTACAGCAGCAGAGACCACAAAGCCTTCCAAAAACACCCCCGGTTGTTGTCCTTTGGGAACCAGATCCATCATCATTGTTGGTCTGAAATAAATAAATCAAAGCGAGAAAAGCATTCAGTCGTGCAGGCCATGTAAGTATACAATGCATACAGACTACCTGTCCATGTAGTATAAATGCCGCTACAGTGGCTACTCTAACGCTGCCATCAATTAGTATAACAAAATGCATAAACAGCCAGTGCCGCCATTGTAGTAATAAAAATACCATACCAACGCGTGGCCACCATGTAGTATAAAATGCAATACGCATTTCCGCAGAGTTGAAAGTACCACCTCAGCCTCTGTTAGCAATGTCCCATGTCCACATAACATCGATACATACACAGTACGCACTCACTGGCCCACTTTTCATAGGACTTACACCTGTTCCAACTCGGCTCGTTAAACAGACTTTAATATTCTAATCGCCACACATCACATGGCGGAAACGGTGCAGACTGGCATTTGAGGGCATGTAGACATGGTCCGCAGTGACAGAAGAACAAATCTCCTGCGTTCAAAAAACACCGAGCCATACATTTTACGGGGGAAGAGAGGGATTTAGTGAGTGCCTCTGATGGACACGGCCGAACTCAGTAGTTGTTTGGAGCCAGAAGGGCTAGGCTCCTGCAGTATTTCAAGAACTGCTGATCTACTGGACTTTTTCATCCGTACCACCACAACCAGTCTCTAGGGTCTTTAACATATAGATGACTACAATACGTTTCCAAAAGAAAAAAGACCAATAACCTATCACATCCCGGGTTTGACGCAGTTTTCTGGTGGGCGGAAATGCCTTGTTTGATGCAAGAAGTTCAGAGGATAATGGCAACAGCAACAGAAGACATAATTCTGAATGCTACTCAAGGTACTCCATGTCAGTTTTCCTTCTGGAACGACTATGACATTAGTCTGTTCTGGTACCCTCTGGGTTTTCTGCCTGTTACTCATACCTGACTCAGTGAACACTATCAGACTGGTACTAATTGTGACTGTGGTTCTCCTTCTGTACTGAACCTGACTTCAGTGAACCTCAGTCAGATCCTGGTGACTTTCTGTGACCTGTGGTTCTCCGTCTGTTACCCAAACCCTGACTCTGTGAACCTCAGTCTGATCTGGTACTCTTGTGGCTGTTGGTTCGCCTCCTGTCAACCATACCGACTGTTAATTCTGTGACCTGTGTGTCTCCTGCCGCTCCCCATATCCAACTTTATGTATTCAGCCTGCCAACAGCACTGGAGTCTGGAACCCTGGATTCTGACCTTGTATCCTGAACCCTGTTTTAGGCACCTTGTATCCAGAAGCCTGTATATTAAACCCTAGATCTTAAACTCCTCGATCTGGAAACCCTGTATCCCCTCCTATCCAGAATCTGTTTCGGAGCCTACACGCTGATACTGAGATCTGTACTTGTGTGCATGTTCCCTGCTACTAATATGTCTGCATACTTATCTACCCTTGACAGATTAAATATTTCTCTAAAAAAACTATGACAGTACTACTCTTAAGGTAAAACTGTAAAGAGATGTAGAAAACAAAAGTAATGAAAAAGTTTAGACTTTACAATTTCTATAGACACTGTACGATATTTTCTGAATGAAACTTAATGAACCAAGAATGAAAACATGAAGAATGAACCTTGGTCTTTATAAGGTCACTCAATTAAGAAGATCAACAAAAAATACAAGTAACAAAAGGGTGTCTTGAGTAATATTGCGGTCATTTATAAAGTGCAACATGAGATTCTGAGGATTTCTTTCCTTCTGATCCCTTTTCTTCATTTTCTGGACTCCCTGGCATTTGTGATCAAGTTTTCTAAACTTTGTAACACTCTTAAAGTGATCTACCCCCTTCGCCTAAGCATACAACCTTTGGCTCCTACGTCTATAGAATACTGTAAAGTTCAGTGGTTTTGGACATGACAGATTTATACTATAAGAAACCTCTACTAACAATTGCGTTATGTATAGCTTAGTACTAGTAAATGGGTAATATACCTTTTTTATATTATACATATTCGTGTGTATTTTCCCACAGTATGTATTTAAGCTTGTCAGATCCTATGTTAAATCCAATGGTCTAAGATAAGGATAAATGACCAAACATACAGTGGCAGACCAAGACATAGGGGGACACCTGTGCTGAAACAGTATAAAGGCCCTTGTTAACCATACAACCTTATTAGGTCAAAATATTCACGTATACACCATTCATCAAGTACATGAGGGATGTAGTTTTCCAAAATCCAAATGAGAAAGTATAATAAGAAAGATATGTTTATTCTTTCAAGCCAAGTTTTATGAACCCATTTTCAATGCACAATAGCATGTGAATTCACGGTGCCTAATAAATTAGTAAAAAAACCTGCTCTGTTTTTCACAAAGTTTTACATTTAGTTAAAGGAAACCTACCCTTGAAGTGGCAGGTATAAGGTGGAACTACCGAGCACCAGCTCAGGGGTGAACTGGTGCCGGAGCTTAGTTTGTTAGTGTTTTAAATCGCAGTATCGCGGTTTAAAACACTTTTTAAACTTTATGGCCGAAGCTGCTTCGCGCAGGGAGGTACGCGCTCGGCGCCCACCAGCGCGCGACAGTAGCACGAGGCTACATAGGAAGTGAATGAGAGCGGGGGCGGGCACGGTCGACACGCTGTTGCGCCGAGCGCGTACCCGCTGCCGAAGCAGCTTCGGCTCTAAAGTTTAAAAAGTGTTTAAACCACGATACTGGTGGTTTAAAACACTAACCAAACTAAGCTTCGGCACCAGCTCACCCTGAGCTCGGTAGTTCCACCCTTATACCTGCCACTTCAAGTGGTAGGTTTCCTTTAAAGGTATTAAAGTGGGTTGTCCAAGACTTATTAAAAAACAAAAGATGGCTGGGAGGGGGCTGCTTAAAAAAATAAAAGATGTACTTACCTTCCAGCGCCCCCCGGGTGTCCTGCGCTGTTGTCTCCCCATTCTGCGTAGGGATGGGTGGGCGTGGCTGGCCACGGCCAGCCAGAAGGCGAATCCCGTGGCCATGTTTGTTTACATGGCGCGCAGAGAAGAGCGACAGCAGCGAGGGACATCCAGAGGGCGCCGGAAGGTAAATAATCTTTATATTAAGCGCACCTCTCTTGCCACCATTTGTTTTTTAATACGTCTGAGACAAACCCCTTTTAAAAACATAAAATAACCAATATGAGTATTAAGAGAGTGTCATAGATATATATATTGTGATAAATGTATTGAAATATTTGTTAAGAAGCAAGATTATTTATAAAAATAACTATAAAATATTATCGGCCCACCCACAGAATGAGTTAAATGCTATTTTTACCACATAATATTAAGTCTCCCAACCAAATAATAAGCACAAGATGAAAGAATAACATTGTTTGTAAACCTTCTTATGCGAACCCACTCTATTTAATAATTCAATTAACCTCTAAAAAACCATATGAGTGAACTCTGGTCCATAAACAATTCATCACACCATTTATTACAAAAAATATATCTCATTAATTAACAATACAATCTAAAAAACAATATTGACTTTGAAGTATATGCATAGTAAATTGTTCTCGGAAGTTCAACTAATGCATCACCATATCCCCAAAGCTATTAAAGATCCACTATAAGTGCCAGTGCCACAGTCAATCAGATCTAGCCCAACATGATTCTGTATCATCCTATAAAAGTGCTTGTGCCATCTCCTACATAAATGCAGTTGTAAGGTCAGCTTACCATTGCATCCACACACACACATAGCATGGGTAAGACTGACCTTACACTGCATTTATGTAGGAGTAGTGCACATAGCACTTTTATAGGATGATACAGAATCATGTTGGGACTAGATACCGATGACTGTGGCACTGGCACTTTATAGTGGATCTTTGGGGATATGGGGATGCATTAGTTGAACTTCCGGAACAATTACATTGTACTTTCAAAGTCATATGTTGTTTTCATATGTAATTGGTTAATAAAATGAGATAGATTTTTTTAATAAATGGTTTGATGAATTTTATGAACCAATATCACTCATAGGTTTTGAGGTTTATTGACATATAAGTCTGTAATAAAAGGCGCTGAAGTTTTTCACACTGTCAAAATTTAGCATACTGTGAAACGCATTGAAAGAGAATTTCAAAAAAAAAATTTTTATTTGCTACAACTGAACGTAAGCACTCTCGCGAAACATACTGTCAACCTATGTAGCTTGTGCCGAACTCGTGCCAGATGTCGGTGTTACAGAATGGCAGCGTTCAATGGTAAGGCGTCCGAGCCCTTTCCATCACTGCTTTCAGGATACTCTCGATCCCATGCCGAAGGATGAGTGTACAGTAGGCGGGAAAAACAGATGTTACAGTTGAGAAATGAGTAAGACCGACACTTAGTGCTTCAGTCACTTAGTAATTACATCAGTGAGTACATGTCCCGGAGAGCAATCTCTGCTATGTCATACCTGGTGGAGATTTAAAGCGTAAAGAGTAACCGTTATTAAAAACGTTTGATATGTTGTAGTGTATGCAATTTAAAGCCCTTCTGCAAATGGATTAGTTAGCTGAATCTTGCTCCTTGCTCTTCTATACAGCAGCCTTCCCCCTGCTGTCAGCCTTCGTCAGATCCCTCAGAATTTGCTCTATCACATTCCGTCCTCTCTGTGTCAAAATGTGATTGTATATTACACTGTTTAGCCCTGCCCCTCTCTTCCACTCCACTATGCTCAGATTTATTCGTCCTCATGCTGCTTCCAACAATCAGTCATGTGCAGCCAGGAGTTTTGCCTAATGTAATAATAAAACATTACAGATACAGGATAAATAGAGAAGATAGAAAGTATGATAGATTGATGGATGGATGGAAGGGAACGGGTGGGTGGGACATTTCAGTATTACACTCTACTCTAGCTGTAAAAGTTATTATACTAAAATTTTGCTTGTCATTGAATAAACCTTCACATTTTTACTTATTTTTTGTACATAAATTAAGCCTCTTAGATGTAAGCTCCACACTGCATGAATGGGTGTGGCTAAGCTATGCTATCCATATACAAGCTATGGTCTCATTGGTCAGCAGCATGTGCTTGCAATAATGTCACAGGAGGCAGATTCCGCCCCTCCATCTTGCTGATTGTAGATTCATGCAGATCTGAAAAACATGGTTGCTATGGACAAAAAAAGGTATTACTTTAAAGGGCACCTACCACCACGATACTACCTATAAAGGTAGATCAGGTGGTAGGTGGATGTAAGGGACATGAGGATAGCTCTTTTTAGAGCTAATCCTCACGTCCCCGCTAACTTTTAATAAACTTTATTCCCTTAATATGTAAATTACTTATGCGGCTACTGGGGCGTGCAGTAGCCGCGCTGTGTAGCCTCGTGCCCGGCTACTCACGCCCCAGTAGCACCATAAGTGAAATTTACATATTATGGGAATAAAGTTTATTAAAGTTAGCGTGGACGTGAGGATTAGCTCTAAAAAAAGCTATCCTCAGATCCCTTACCATCCACCTACCACCCGATCATACCTTTATAGGTAGAATCGTGGTGGTAGTTCCCTTTAAGTATCTGGTGAGGCTTTAGTAAATATGGAAGGTGAGGAATGCAACCTCACCCTCCCCGCACACTGCGTTATCAGGCCACTCTAACAAAAAGTTGCTCGTAGGACAGAAAATGAACACAATTTTGGAAATGCTCTAGAGAAAAAAGCTGGACAGACATGACATGTTAATTTCCCCCCTTCAGGTTTAGAACAATTAGAGATGTATAAAATATGCCTCTCTAATGCAGACATATTTACAGTAAATAGATCATTTATGTTGGGAAGATCTATGATCCTCTACAATTCTTTACATTTCAGAGGCAGTACCCATTTTTTATTCTTTTAATATAGAATTATGTAAATGCATCTACCAACTGAAAATACATGTTTTATGCATCGTTAATGAGTATTTCCAGCAAAGGGATCAGTGGTTAGCACTGCTTTCTAGCACTGATATAAGGGCTCTTTATATTCAAGCATACATCTGCTCCATTAAACTCACTCCACAAATTGTGGTTGTTGAAGCAATGATATTTAGAGCCTCTAAAAGTATAAGTGGATACTTTTCATGCAAGCGCTGATATAGAGGTTGGCGTTATTTAGCTACTTAGAATAAATCATAAGCATCAAACATAAGCTTTCAACCATCTATACTTTTCCACATGATATTTCTTGCAATTTAATCTCTTAAAAAAACAATAACCAACAAATCTTCTATTGATTTAATGATCTGACCTTACTGAGCAAACTTCAGGATGACCTGGTCTAATGCTAACATTGTAAAACGATATCGTACAAAAAACACACTTTGCTTTTTGTTGCACTTACAATTTGCTATAAATTGTAATTTATTTTGCTATTTTAGTTTTTTAATCACCATCCATTTAAACAATTAATTTATCATGTAAACAACCCCCATTTTCCCACACTAGCAGCCAAAGCTTGTTGCAATCATGTTGCACATGAAAGGGATCTTTTCTCTCTTCAGGCTATTGACAATGTGCACAATATGACTAGTTAGGGTATACTATGTGGCATGTGTTTATGATGCACTTGGACTATCATGCAAATGTACCACTTACATAATGCAAAATGGTCAGATTTATTTAAGGGCTGAAGACATACGTTGTCATTAGTGCAGTCATTTATTTTAGCCTTAACAATATGGTTGCATAAACAATGGTATAAGCATACGCGACACTATCTGAAATGGAGCTTCACCATGGACTAATGGCACATGTGATTCAGGAGGGAGTCTCTTCTATTTGAAGTAGACACGATAGAGGATAAGCAAAAATAACATACAAAGTCCAACAGTAAACAATGTAATTTATTTTTCATATTCAAACTTCAATATCTCCTTTTGTTGTGAACTACAAGTCATGTTACACTCATTATGATGGGTTTATATTTCTAGAACCTATGGAACCCATACTATGAAAAGTAACAAGAGCAGAAAAGCAGCAAGGGGTCAACATGTCAAACATAAAAGGAAACGAAGTAATTTGTAACAGAATACATTTTGACCAATCTTTTACCTGAACGTTTCTTAAGTGATATCCAACATCTCATGCCCGACATTCAGTTTCAATATCTACAACATCTACAAGTTTGTGATTTAACAGTTTTTGTGTTTTTACTCTGGTGTTTGTTATGCTTGTTTTTGTTGCTGAGGTGGTCAAGAGAGACCCTAGTTCTTTTCATGATAGCATCTATTTGTTTTTACCTTTTCTCGTCTTTCTCATTACCAGCAGTAGTTTTGTGAACATTTCTCTTTATACCCTTGCCACCACTGCAGTTCCTATTCTGACAGAGCACTGTAATTTGAATGTGACATGGTCACAGTGCTCCACTGCATTGCCTTTCATGTCTCAATAAGCCTCTGTTCCAGACCTGTAATGATGGCCCCTTTAACACCTTAGCTAAGCTCCTAGAAGCAGGATCTAATAGGCTGTCTTTCAGCAATATATGCAATATATGCAAACATATTTACATTTTCCCCATTCTCTATATGAGACTAATAAAAACTGCTAAAAAAACTGTCTATATGTGTGTTTATGTACTCTAAAATTACATTAGGCTTTGTATCATGATGTTTTTATAAATACTTAATTAAAGATAACAAAAGAAGAAATAATACTAAGTACATGTTTTAAAGAAGGATTAAAAGTAAGAAAAAATGTATTACAATAGTTTAAAAATAATTAACAACATATTGGTATGTATATTTTAACCAACATACTGTATGTCTGCAGTATGATATTAGTATAACACTAAAGATGAGCGGACAGAACTTTAAGTTCAGGCCTGGGGTATGGGTGTCCACATGACCCAGACATATTACCCCCCTCACACACCCTGCGCCATCACAGCCATGGCTAGTAGGTAGGGGTTTCAATTGGCGGGTTGGCTACATGGCCACCAACCAGCAATTTGTCCCAGTCTCAAGGGTCGCACCCGAACCCGAGCCTGAGCCCCCGACCCAAAATTAAAAAGGAAGATTTAGGCACAAAAAGATAGTGATCAAAGGCCTCGTTGGCACACCCTTTTTCACCCCTTAAGTTGTACTTGAAGTAAGTGTCAATAAATGGCCTTGATAAAGAGAGGACCAAGCATTTTGAAGTGAATGAGAAACACAATTAGATTAAAAACCCCTACTGTACTTTATGATAGTAAAACAATTTGTCAGTTTTTTTTTATTCTTTATGAAAAAATGTTAAATTTTGATATTCTAACACGCCAAATTACTTAATTAACTAACTAACTAGTTATGAGGAAAGATTAAAACAACTTGATTTATTAGTCTGAAAAAGAGACGACTACGAGGGGACATGATTAATTTATAAAAATATATGAATGCGTCCATACAAAAAAAAATTTTTCAGATTAATCAAATCAAAAGACGAGGGGCACGTGTCTCCGTTTGGAGAAATCAAGGTTAATCACAGAGGCGACAGGGCTTTTTACTATGAGAAACTGTCAATCTGGAATAGCTGCCTCAGGCGCCTGGTCAGAGCAGGGACAGCCAGAGAGCTTCAAGAAGGGTCTAGATGCCGTTTTACACCTAAATAACATTGATGGTTGTTATATAGAATTTATTTCCCTAAATTCCTTCTTCATGCAATCCCTTCCCTTCCTTGGTGAACTTGATGGACAGTGTCTTTTAACATATAAACTATGAACTTATATTTACTGTATCTCTACTTTATATTTGCTTCATTTATTTAAACATCCATTCATTTTAATTTAAAAGATTATAACTTTAGAAGTTATTTTAGGCTTTTGGTAAGCAATTAGCTTAATAGCCTTCAAGTGCCATATTGCACCACTAAACTAACCAGAACAATGAAAAACAAGTGACCCCATTTTGTTAATCTACAACTCACAAGAAATTATCTGGAGGAAGTAATTTTTATCCCTATGGTATATCATAGAACTAAGACAGAAAATATAATTTTTCGAAAAAAAAGGAGATTTCCATTTTTGAAAAGGAGAAATTATAAACAAAAACTTTTTATGCAATATTTTCAAAAATATTGAACATGTGATTGGAACATAGCAGGATACAGAAGGAAGGAGTTGCTATTAGGCTTTTTTAGGCAAAATTAGCATGAATGTTTTCTGGAGACTGTTGCCACTGAGACTCTAGAACATGAAAACCCCAATAACTGAATATTTGGTATTTTCTTAATCATACTAACCTACAGAGTAATTTTTTCACATTTTTTATACTGTAGGTTCTCATTGTTAAATGTTTGTAATAAAAAAAAAAGTTATTTTTTTAGCGGTATTCTATTTTACCCTAAAAATTGACCATTGGAAAATGTTATCAACATAAAAAACAAGCATATGCTTATGTCAGATTTTTTTTATTACAAGTTGTACCCTGGAATTCGAGTATGAAAAAAAAAATGCCTATGACTTGAAGGTGAAAAGTGGCCTATGGCAAATTTTACTGCAATATTTTTCAGGAGCTTTTTGCATTTCTAAAACTGAAAAACCTAGAGCCTCCACCCCAACAGTGACCCATTTGCAAAAAAGATCATCAGGGAGTTTGCAGCAATATAGTGAGCATTTTCAACCACACACACTTCCACAAAAAATGGCAATATCTAATGAAGAAAAGTAGAAATAGCAATTTTTCTACAAATGCATTATTTTAGATTAATGAGCTACATGTGTGCACTAGTGTGCAGAGTGCACCAGATTAATAAAGACCGGCGCAAGTTCTCCATTAATCTGGCACACGCTGCACAAGTCCAAACCTCATAAACTGAAGTGCACTTGATTTTTACTGCTGATCTCTAATAGCCTGCCATCTGCGGCTATTAGAGATCATAACACAGGCAAGCCTACAAGTCTTAGGAGACTGTATGACGCCGATGATGTCCGAGGGCTGGACAATAGGCCATCGAAGATGGCGCCGCCATGAAATGGTAAGTTAGGTGCTTTGGTTCGACCATGGAACTGAACAGGTTAAATGCCATGATCGTTTGCCAGCACATGACTGCAGCAGGGCTGTTGGTAGCAGGGCGGTGTCAGATGTATTATATTGCCCACCACCTGCTGTATATGGAGAGGGCTCAAAACTCTCTGCATTTATCCCAGGAATAAGTTGCTGCACTAGACCGAGAGGTTATAGTTATTGGTGTGTTCCTGTATAAGATGCTGATAGCTGTGTAGAAAGCAATATAAGCAAATTAGTTAACCTTCATACCATATATGGAGCTGAGAAGTTATAATTATCTGAAGAGATGGTGCATGTGCAGAGCATTCTGGGTACTACAGCTAGCTCATTATTCATTTGCACAGAATCAAGGGTTCCCAATGAATAGGGAAACACGGAGGTGTGAGCATTTAGATGATTAGTACAGGCAATTGTACGAGGCTATCTGTGCCAATCCTGGAGAACCAAAAAAGTCTCATGGAACACCTGGAAAGAACGCTACAGAGACTACTGGGAAAACTATGTATCTGCACCAAAGCTCTGAGTAAAGCTGTGTTCACATCACGTCTAGGGGATTCTGACATGTCTTACAATGTATGGCTCAGACGCATGCCTGAATTCAAGGGAGAGGAGGTACATTGGCAGAGAAGCGGAGATTGGCTGCCTACCGATATACGGGGGAGGGGGGTTGGGGGTATCACCGAGGTGTCAGTGACATCACCAGTGACATCACAGGTCTCCCTCCTGCTGAGCAACATGTGCACTTATCAATACACTGCATCTACGCTCCATGGCTTCTATTGCCTCCACTAAGCACATATGTTGCTCAGCAGGAGGGTACAGGATAGAAAGATGTAGCTGCTATTGTCTTTCCATCCTGCCTTTTACGTCAGATAAGATGTATTACCCCCTGATGAAGGAGTTTCCCTGACACACACATCGTGTATAACGTCTCGTGTCGGAACCCCAGCCATTCATTATTTCCTGTACCTCATCTGTGATGTAAGTGTGGTATACCACAGTTGGGCTACTATCGTATAGGAGGCGAGGGATGCAATAGATGTAAATTTTTATTGACTATATACAAAGGGGGGGTCCTTCATTGCCGCAGGTGGTATCCTATGTAGGGTATTTAATCTCCACATTGGTGTGCTGATTTTTGTCTACTGTGGTTATCTTCTCATGAAGTTATAATAAAGATTGTGTCGTTTTTTTCCCCTCCTTTAAAAATTTTTGGCATGTATTATTGGGAGAGTTGCACATATCCTGTATAGTTTTCGTCTCTAGGTTGTGAAGAGTATAGTGATCACGGAGGCAACAACTATGCCTCCATCAGACCATTATATATCAATGTATACACTCAGTGTATACATTGGAGAGCTTTCCCAACGTAAATGCTGTGTGCATACAAAAAAACCTGATTAAAACCACTGCAGACAGGAGCCTCTAAATGAAGTGACATCCAATGCTAAAAGTATAAAAGAATGCTTTTAAAGACTCGGCATCAACAGAAAATATCCCCAGTCAGAAAAACCTCAATGAAACCTTTAGACTGTGATATTGTTGTGTAATTATAAATAGTATAATCACAGTGCTAGGAACTATGTGCCTCATTAAGAGCAAAGAGAGTTAAGGTCGCATTAATAAGTTATCTTCAATAGTCTATACTACTGGCCTGCATTTTGCTGAGAAACATACTGTATGCTCATTCAAACTATTCTAAACTCAATGTGGATTATGAGATTTACCTTAGGGCACATTCACATGGCCGTCTGGGGGATGTATATGCGGCCACAAATTTGCGGCGCATATACGTCCACATAGACGGCAATGGCACATGTGTGGCACCATATCGTGGCGTACACAGGGAAAGAGAGAGCATGCTCTATTTTCCCATGTCTGCGGCCGTGCATCTGCTGTTTTCACCTCCTCCTCCTCTCCAGCGCACAACGGTATACCTGCCAGACGGGCCTACCATTGTCTGAATGTACCCTTAGAGTGGAAGACAACTGGACGGCTCAGTTTGATTTCTTACCAGTGGGGTTGGATGAGTCAATAGACCTATAGACATATATTTACTTCTAAAAAGTGTTGACATGTCAGTACCTCTTTAACCCTCGGCATGAAAATATAAATATTGATGTCATCATTGGAGATTGTTTTATATAAGGCGAGATTTCATGCCATAGAGGCTACAGTTATTGTACAATCAGCTTTAATAGCCTATGGTAATCTAAAACCTTCTAGAAATATTTTTTTTTATATGTACCGATGTATAAATCCATAAAATTCAATGATAGTGTACCTTCTTTTTTCTGCTATGTACATATATTTGCAAAGCTTACCAAATTCTCATGGGGATGTAGACCTTCTAAAAGTGTGGGGGATTAATAAACAGGATGACGCGGATGTCTGGAATTACTCACCAAAGGTTGCTAGAAAAAAACAAACTATTTTAGTAATGATAGCCGCAGCAATTCATTTCCATGCTGGTTGACATGTGTAATTACTTCATTCCCTCCCTAATGATAGTCTTCACAATTAAATCTCCCCACATAGAATCCAAGTCCAATTCTATTACATTTTGCCTAAGTGCTATTTGGTAACGGCCGTAATTACACACAAATATAATTAAGCAAATAGCAGACAAAAAATATATTTTAATATCCTTTCTAACAATGAGGTACTACATAATATGACATGCCTGAGAGTGAGAGTGAGAGTGCCTTGAGGAGATAACTAGACTGTCCTGTGGAAAAGATAGAAATATGAGCCATGTACTTATAAGCTTTCTTTCTTTTTTCTTTTTTTAGGAAAAAAAATTTTCTTTTTAAGACCGTTATATTTTGTAAGTAAAAGATACAAGAAACTTGCAACTATTGTTAAGGAAAATTGGTGCAGACATTTTTATGTATGTAAATGTACAAAATATAGTTTAATGTTGTATATGTGTTAATGTGTTGTATTAATTTTTTTTACAGCAAAGTTCCAAAATCTTTGACAATTAGAGAAATCCAAAGTTATGAATTCTTAAATAATTAGGGATATGATCTATTACATTTAACTGCATTACAATATAACCCAATGTACTGATGTATGATAATGCTAGAATTTGCCTTCCATGGTAGTTGCTTTAACACATTGATGTCCTGTCAGTTACTATTGTAGTATTCACACAAGCTGTGGTATTATGTGAACTGGCCATACACTATTTATATACACCTTTAACACCTTTCCCAACAGTTGTCTCCCCTGGAATCAAAATAAGGGAGCATATTAATAATTTTACATGACTGACACTTTGCAACCCCGCATATCACACTATCTGAAGAAATGTCAGCTACTTTCACCAAAATACATCTAATCTGTTAACTACCTTTAGAGTCATGTTGAAGTGGCAAAACTTTGCTTGATAAAACAAAATCCTATAGACTTTCTTATCAACATACATTGAAAGTTTTTTTTTATGGTCAGTAAACATGGTATTCCTGCAACCCTAAATGTATTGAAAGTAGACAAACAGCAGCTAGTTCTTACTTTAATATTTCTAGAAGATTAAAAAAAGAGAGTGAATGATACTTCTATCTTGACTGTTAAATTCCAGATTTATCTCTGTTCTGTCGTGATAATCCCATGATGTCACAGCATATCAGCTCGTAGACAACTAGAGGACTATACCATCTAGATGGTGGGGATGGGGTTTTATAGAGCATAGAACAATCATTTGGAATCACCTTAGAGGGGTTGTCCGAGAGCGCAAAACAAACCATTTTGTGCTGGAGGTAATAATGGGGGGCGGGCGGCCGTGGCAGCCACCTGGACAGCCGGCCTGTTCCATCGGGCATGGACACGAGAGGATGGCAGTGCGGAACATCAGGAGGACAGCGGAAGTAATTAAATGTTTTATTTTTTTTAACCAGCCCCCTCCTGGCCACCCAATATATATTTTTTATGCTTTCGGGACAACCAAGTTGAGAATCTATCTTTCTGTTTGAGATATGGAGGCAGTTAAAGATACCATATAAAGATAAGGCAGGTAAAGATACATAGTTGGGAATGCAAGCTACAGATAAAAAATCAAATTCCTGTATCCTGTCTGTACTTCTCATTCTGTAGCAAGAATCAAATGCCTGATGCAATTTGAAAGAGAAAATTCTCATTTTTAATAGTAATAGGAATTATGGGATTATGATTTATAAAACTCTAGAAAATTCCCCTTCAGTCTCGGAATGATCTTAGGTTCATTTTCATATGCTTTTGAGTCAGCTCTTTGAGAGGTGAGACTTAAACTAAAGAGTGCTAGAAAGGGTTCTGACACTGACAGTTCTGTTAGTGTGGTATGGTAAAAGCTGTTGATAGATTCCCCATAAACTATTTAGAAAGCAAAACCAGAATGGTGTTATTAACTTTCATTATGGATCTCTTCTATGCAGAACAAGCATGGGCTGAATTTATATTAATACAAAAATATATATCTATTTAAATGATGGCATGAGAATTATAGAAGCCATTTCTGCCACAATAAGCAGATAATAAGGAGGTTCCGTGTAAGCAGAGGTGGTCTAGATGGACAGCACGCTACCAAAGGTACTGTAAGGTAAATATTTTTATGATAATACTGCACCAATCCCCAGTAGGATGATGGTTGTCCACCAGGCCATAGTTCATAAGTAATTATTTTTAATACAAGAAGTTAACTATTTAAGTCAACTAGCCACAGTACTAGTAATGGGAAAGGACTCATTTGTCAAGATTTATCAAGCCAACCCGAGTGTGTGCAAGGGCTTAGTTCCACCAAAGGCTTCAAAAGCCTGAAAACCTCAGTATAACAATGCCTTTATTACTGAACGACTGATATTACAGGGGGAAACTCTGTGTGCCATATATCTCTCACAACATGTCCTCGCATAGAAAAAGTTGTGTATTATGTCAACTATAAAAATGAGCAAGAGCCTCTGTTTGTTTGTGACCCTCCTCTCTTTCCCATAGAGGAGAAGGGGTACAAGTAAGGGGTTACACTGTATGATATTCATATTACCCAAGGTAAAAGGTCATATGAAAAAGAGTCTTAAAATAGTATGATACAGTGCAATTTATATTAATATAGTGAATTAGAAAAGTGATAGCTCTTTACAAAATTAGCTTTAATTGAAGCTTTGTTGTACCTTTTTTTAGTATAAAATAATTGTAAAATGTATTATTTTGAATTACAATGAAAATAATGAGAAAATTAACTCTTATCATCATATTTTCTCTTTTATAAAACTTCAAATGAAGGATATTATCCTTTTGGTAACATATGAAGTCCCAATACTGTGCAAACACAAATACTGGTTTGAAACATATTACGTCAAAATGTTTATTTAGTATCAATACATTTTGCTGTGTACATTTGGGAAAATCAGTCATATATTGATGTAATAGAGACCCCAGCAGACAACATTGCTTGCTCCAAATTAATTCTCAGAAAAGGTGTATAATTTACTCAATTACTTTGTTTTAATTAAACAGAGTTGGTTTTAAAACAGAATGACCAACCTAAGTCTTATGAGACTCTGCATGGGATCAGTACCCAGTAGGGTGTATAGTTTCATACCATTGCCTGAGGGAGCAAAGCAGTGTCCAAGAGATCATCAAAAGCAAACAGTCTTTTCACTAAATATAGGTAGAAAGGAAGTACTCAATGAGACAACTAAATACCCATCAAGTCATTAGCTTGTTTGTACGGTGGGCTGCAGTAAGAATGAAACTTCAGCCATGCTCAGAAACATAAAAACCCACAGCCCCTATGCTCCTCCAACAACGTCTTGGGTCCGGGACCTATAAATTTGTAAACCAGAAAAAGGCGAATTTATATAGCGGACCAACGACAATCCGAACAGGGGGGGCCAGGAGGGAAGAGGAGAGATGGAGGAGAGAGAGAGAGAGCTGAGAGGAGAGATAGGGAGCGAGACTGGTGTAGAAAGAGAGATATAATATATATATATTAGACCGAGACCAAAAAAGAACTTATGCGTACCTTCTCTGGTGCTTCCATCCTCTGTCAGTGCCATGCCTCTGTATGTTTACGGAGGGAAGCGCTTCGATCCAACTACTTCCAATTATCAGATATGGCATTCCACTGCTACGTGTCTGGCGTGTAGCAGTGGACGGGTGGGCATGTCCAGCCTCTGTTTACAAACACGGCTCTGACGGGCGACGCAGCGAGACAAGTAGAAAGTAAACATGAGTTGTTTGGGGTTTTTTAGTCCCCTGGACGGATAAGAGACCAAGATTGGACTGTTTTAAATATACTTACCTCTCCCCGGCAAACCAGTCTAGAGAGTAGCCACCTATCATCAATGGCCTATGTTGGTATACAGAAGCTCAGTGGTGGCATTGCAATGACAGAACGCACATGTTACTGCCTGTGGACTGTTTTACACTGACGTGGGTGTGAATTCTGTTTGTTTGTGACCCTCCTCACTTTGCAGTAGAGAAGGGTTACAACTAATGGGTTTCACTTATGATTTTCATATTACATACAATAAAAGGGCACATGGAAAATAATTCTCACAAAGTATGTTGTAATGTTAAGAGTGCAGTTTAAATTAAATTTTAATTAATAAATTGAAATATTGAAATAAATAAATATTGAAATAAATTGAAATATTAAAATATGTGACATAAGCCTCCATATACCATCAGAGGCAGACCGGGATGGGAGACATCACACTGGACCAGAGTGCCAGAGAGAAGAAAGTATAGATTGTGTTATTTTATACCGCCTGGGACCCATATAAAGAAAACACATTTCCTGACTAGAGCATATAAGGACTCAAATTGTTTTTTAAATACATGTACAAAAAGGAAACGGAAGATGTGTTATATCCCATAGATTAGATTTATTGATTATAACCCCCAATTCAAATTGTAACTAGATAAGAATTTTAAATGCCAACACTGTATCAGCCATTATTACCTGTAAGACTAGGACAAGTCATAGTTTTAAATTAGTTGAAACAAACTGTAAAGAACATTGTCCTATATAGTTGTTTAAATCACTTTTTCTGAACATAAAATGAATGAGAACTTCACCATAGCCTTTTGCTCCAACTCCATACACTGTATAGTTTTGATTAATGGCTGCTAAGAACTGCTGCTCTCTGGGGCTGTAGGTCCCACACTGATCTAATTGTAGTTACTTGTTCTAAAGAAAGGCCATTAATATCAAATTCCTAGATAATCCTTAAAAAGAGATAGTCATATCAAAGGTTCCAACACCTTTATCAGGATAGACGATAGTGCTAGATAGTTAGAGGCTGCTGGAACCCCAACTGATTATATGAATAGAGAAATAAAGTATTGGCGCTTCTATGATACTGGCGTTTTTAGTGGTTAGTCTTATTGGTATTTGTTTCTGACTGCTGTGACCCCTACAGGATGGGGGACTAATTTAGTTGCAGAACAAAATAGCCATCCTTCAATTCCATAGAAGTTCTAGAGAGATGGCTATACATGTACACCATCGCTGCAATTAAACAGGGGACTTAGAAACCTCCATTACTCTGAAAGTTGGGTTTACTGCAGCTGGAAACCCCAGTATCAGACATAAGGAATAGGGCCAATTAATTTTTAGTGGGAAAGCCATAGTAATTTTAGGTATTGCATTACTATACAGGCATTTACACCTGGGATACATACAATATAGGGTCTGTAGGTTTGTTCTTAAGTTGATTTTGTATGTAAGTCGGAACTGTATACTTTATCATTGTAACCCCCCAGCCAAATTTTTTTTGGTCTCTGTGACAATTGGATTTTAAAAATGTTGGATTGTCATAAGAATCAGGATTAACAATAAAGCTTCATTGAAGACACCAGTGATAACTGTTATAGCTGTTTATTGTAGTATAGGACTAAAGTACAGTAAATTACCAACATCCGGAGCTCCGTTTGTAACTAGGGGTCCCATGTAAGTCAGGTGTTCTTAAGTAGGGGACCGCCTGTACTTAAGTTAAACACATTCTACTATGGTTTAGCAGTACTTGACAGTGACTTTGATAACAATCTTTTTGTTGACATAATGGGGCTCATTTACAAAGGGTTGCAAGCAAACTTTAGTCGGACTGTGCACCATTTTCAGGCCTAAAATGGCTCGCACAGGTATTTAATAAGCGTGGTGTGCGCTGGGATTGTGGCACATGCGACCCTTTTAATGGCGCAGCTGCACTGACTTCCATGCAACACAAATAAGGGGGTGTGCCATCAGACGGTCCGACTGATTCGGACTGAGCGCAGGATTTAACTTTCAAATGCGTTATATGTGCATTATAGTCAGACAATGCACTTTCTGTGAACTCCGTGGACCCTGTAGGTAAATGTGCCCCATCAGTAGCACAACTATTGGTGTGGGTTAAATGTGTAGCAGTTTCTTGATATTACAGAGGACATAAGCCCATAACCTTTATCTATTCCATTATCAATTATTCAGATTTTTTTATATTTATATTATATAAGTCTAAAAATGTGGCTTCTTATCAACATAGGTTGTTTTTCTATGTGTATATAATTACTGAAGTAACAACTTTTAGTAAGTCATGCTGTAAGATACCATCATATTATAAAGTGGTACAGAGTACTAGGTGGTACCGGAAATACTAACAATGATACTGACCCAAAAGCCAATGTTGTGAATGACCAGCATGGTATTGACCCTGGTGCTAAAGCTTTTTAATGCATCAATGGTCCATGACTGAATCTACAATTTCTGCCAACAAATGAAGAACCATACACTTTATTTGTCTGTATTCTCTCATACCATTTTTATTAAAACATATGCAATGTACATTGCTGTATACTTACTTTTTATAGAACCTTTACTTCTACGTTCTACTATAAAGTTATAGAAACCTCTTCAAAACTGAAGAAAATGGTGGTGCTTCTGGAAATGTAATGGTCTAGATGCTTTTCTTGCATTTAGATACATGTTTGTCTGAAAAAAAAATCGGAAAAGCATTTGCATACCTTTAATAATTCTTATAGTCAAAATAACAGAATTTGAGATGTAAATCCTTCTAACCAAGTATCTCAGATACCCTGAATAACAATATATAAACTTAGTATTTCACCTGATGACTTTATTACCTAAGGCAGTGTCATTGTGGAAAAAGAAGGTACGGATTAGCATATGGAAGGTGAGGTTAATCCCTGTAATTTCTTACCTTCCCATCTATCTTCCTATGTTTACTTTGTAGGAGAACAATCCTACTCCATTATGGTTGGACATGACAGTTCTTTTCTTAAATGGAGTGTCATTACTATGGTTGGAATTTGGATATACACAGAACAAAATAACTATAATTTAGATTTCCAAGAGTCTGTGATGAGATTATTTCACACATACTCAAAAGGACAACAAAAGCCAATGAACAAATGACTGCATGGGAGAGAATTCACAAATGGACAAAAAACTGTATTTATTTATATGTTTCCCTTGTTTTGTAATATGCTTGCATTTGTATGACACTGCATAATAACTTTCACATTTAATATGGAAACCAGCAATATACTTCACACTAGAATAGACTACAGCAATCAGTCATACGATGGATCGAATGTTCCAACCATCAACACACTGCACTATATTAGCCGATCTAAGACGTAGGAACAAAAAAAATGAAACAACAGAGGGAGCTTGTTCATAGCGGTGAATGATGGGCCAGTGATGCCATGCACACCTAGATTTACCTGATGAGGGACGAAAGAATCCAACATCATAGATCCCTTTCTGTAGTAGCCTTTAGCTAACTCTCAGTGCACATTTTAAGATGACTTTCATCTTTTGTATATGACCAGTTTAAGTACTTATTACTTACAGTTATCACTAATATTATTACCAATTGACTAATAGTACAGTAAAACATACGATATTTAGTAATAATGAAGTATAATTAGTGATGTTCACATTGTATTCTTAAAAAACAGTAGTATTAAAATGATAGTATCAGTTATATATAACTATAATAATTAAAATAGATCAATGTTTTATTTTTTTACTATTGCTTTCATAGCTATCGATATTACTACTTGGAAACTATGGAAACTACTACTAATATATTATTTTTATTAATACTGTTAGAAGTACTAACATCAATCACATTAAGAAATGTCATTATTACGCTTCTTTAATTGTAGAAATCAGACCATGTCTCTTTACATTTATTTAATCTACTTTAGTTTCTAGGATGTTCATTTTCTTCACTCAGAAATTTACTTTAGCTTTCCTTTGACCTCATTTGTAACTATTTATTATCTTTGGTAATGGTCACTTTACTACATTCAGCTCATATAGGGTTTCTAGTAATGCATATAAATGTTGGTGGTGCAATCACCCATAAATAAAAGCAGTTAAGTAGAGTGTCAGCATAGCCATATAATGTGTGAAATGTGTTGAGAGACCACAAGAAAGCTGAGAAGGACAGTGACTGATACAAGCACAGAGCACACAGGATCTCGGGTAGCTCTACACACCTAGAATGATGAAGTAACAAACCAGATGTGTTTTATTTACTTTCCCACCCAGTGAAAGCATCCAGTGTGTGTGAGCATGTGTATATCTATGTATATATTGGTATGCCCACACAGATGCGTCAGGTCATTATTTGGCGGAGCTCAGGATGATAGAATCAATTCATATTACAGCTACATGTACAAGTTATTCTGCATACTGTAGTACTGTTAGCTCTATAAAGCCTCTGTGCTGCAGTTAGAAATCTCACCCTCTCGCTCTATGGGATAATTCGTCCCAGAGCACAGACTACGACTGGCTTCCCTTTACACTTTTCTTTCCCCCAAGCACTGCCCACGTCCCATTGTAATTGACTTGCACACTTAATCTTCAGCTTTCTTTTAAAGAGAGGAGGGGGTGTGTGGAGAGGGATAGGGGGAGGTTAAGTCACTGACATCGGTGTAGTGAGGGGAGTCTGACAGAAGCAGCCAGTCTTATAGAGTGCAGCCCAGTGAGAGTAGGCAGTCAGCTAAGGGGGAGGCAGTTGATTTACAGTAACCTACACCAAGCACTGTAGCCTCAGTAAGAAGTCTACAGGGTCTATGTATTGTGATAGCTACAAAAATAGTATTTAGGCAAATATATGTGTAGTAAAGAGGCAGGCTGCCTTCTTATGTTTAATAACTTCTGTCTGGATCACGGGAACATAGGAGAGACTTGGATTTGTCATATTTCAGCAGGAAAGATTCTCCTGCATGACTTTACCTGGTAGGGCTTCTGGTGAGGTATCCCTTATATTCGGCAATCAGACACCTTGGATGTTAGATGGATATAGGAAGCACTTCACAGAGGTGAGTGGATTTTGGAAAGTGACTGATGATCCCACCTGTGAACCGGAGTTATCTAGTCAAGAATACTTCTTTCTTGGACCTCTGCTACCAGCATAGACTTTGGTTGTAAGCAACATGCTACCTGCATCCCACCCAGGGATTCTATCTGCTGACTTGGCCACATCCCTTGTAAGGTACTCTGCCTATCTTACAATGCACAAATAGTCCTCTTATCATCCTGTTTCACTAATTGTCCTGTCCACTTATCTTCTGGAAGTCCTTGTGGATTGTGTTTGCATCACCGGGAAGAAGAGACCTAAAGGACACTCTACTCCACACTGAAGAAGCTAGGGGAGAAATCATTACAAGGTTACTATGCAATTGCGACTGCTTTCATTGTGTTTGATCATTGTGAACTTCTTGGAATATATTGAAAGTCAACACATCCCCAGAGGGAGGCGACATCGAAGAAGTAAGTGTCACTGCTGGTGCGTGCAAATATTCACCTGTTCATGAGTGCTGGGTCCTTCCTCTATTATTAGTTGAGCTAAATCCTAGGGAAGAGATGCACCTGCCCCATTAATAAGTACCTGTTCTTGTATCTTCAGTAAAGGCAATCAGATCACAAAGAGAATCACTCTATTGTCTTGTGTAATTGCTTATTCCATTACCTACCACTATTTATGAGAATGTCTGATTTAAGTGTATAATATTAAAAAAGCTACGGTACAACACACAAATAGTTTTATGAAGAAACTATGAATTATTCCCTAAGTAAAAGGCTTAAATATTGTACTGCACATAAGGCTGTATGATAAAGGTTGACCACATTTTGTATATGGGCTTTACGTAGAATACTAACTAAATTGCTACTGTGTGTTTCATTGGGGATTCCAAGACTGAGTTCTGGATCATGAAAGAACTTCATTTTGTGCGAAGATCTTTATTCATTTTATCAGTTACAGATGGAGCTTCTCTTTGTCTTGTTTTGACTGAGCTGGTTAATACGGGAAACATATACAGTTTCACCTTATGACCAGTGGATCTATGCAATTTAAACTGAGATTAAGCCCAGACCACACCAGTGGCAGGCTGCATCAGGGGACGAAGTCAGCTCTGCTCTGCCTTCCATAAAGTCCTGCAGACATTACTCCAAGTTCTTGGCTTGTGTGTTTTGAACATTAAATCTACATACTGCATTAACCATTGTTTGGATAGGTTTCCTTCTATGACAAACATTGTCATATGTCCCCAGGCTCTGATTAAATATGCTAATATCTAATCCTGAAGCAACACTATCTGTGTCTTGTAATGAATCTGTCTGCATACACAGCCCCAAGCAGGATGCAAACAACAAACCGGCATTCTACTAGTTACGTTTATTTGCTCAGCACATCATTGGTAATTAGTTTGTAATTGGAATGTCAAGCAAATCCTATTATAGAAGATCCCAGCCTGTAACCAGGATCCCCTACATATTGTAATTTATCCCAGCGCGTTTTTGTTACAGTAAATCTGATTTACTTGTAGACAGCCGCTGCTTACCCTTGAGATTAGTATTTGTATATTTGCTTTAATACTGACTCTAGAACCTACTTCACAAATGAAACTTTGCCAAGTTTGTCATGTAAAGCGTAGCTGAGCTGGAGATTTGGCACTCTTCAAATGTGATATGAGCATGTGTTATCTGTAGCAGCCTGCAGGTAATCCCTTTGATAATGGATAAAGAATGTAACCCCAAAAAGTTAAATGGCACATTCTGCTGTGTTACATTTCATATTATTTTCAGAGTCTGCCAATGACTAACCGGTCTCTCATAAAGTTTTAATCTTGAAGTACCTGGTGCACTGACAGATAAGCTTGGCTGTGGTTGTAAAATGCAGATGAGCTGACCACAGTGGACATCAGCAGGGACATACATTCCTGTTGTCTGATCCTGATAACAGGGAAGGCACCAAAATGTTCTCAGCATATAATAAAAATAATATTCCTAGAAAGAATACATATCTGATCTCCCCTCAACTAAGTGAGGTGACTTATATGTGTCTATGTGGCTCCATGTGTTCTCCTGACTCTTACTAAACTACCTCAGCAAGAGAGCTCAGTACGTTACTGTGAAAGTGCTTACAGATGGTACATGAATGTTGGGAAGTGTCTGCCCTCCAGCAGGCACCAGCAATGTGATCAGATCTCTCCAGACTTTTCCCTACGAAGGATTTGTAGCTGCAATGTGTTGAATACGATATAGAATTGCTTGCATCCAGCAGATAAGCCACCATTCAATCCCACAGCAATGGGAAAGGATAGTTGTACTCTAATGGCATATATATATATTCACTTTATTCATATACACAATATGTATATTTCACCAGTTCTTACTGTAAGCAAATGTATAACATGTCAATGTATGTTACAGTAATATGGGAGAAACGTTATCAATTACTGTAAATATAAATAAATATAACTATATGTATAAAGTTTTATCCACATACAGTTAAGTTTTTTACTTTATAGGTTGATACAAAATAAGCTTGAGATGATTAGAAAAAGTCAATTAATGTACAGTTAATGGCTATATTTTATCTTATTACCTAAGACTTACACAAGGGAGGTTACACTACCCTGTGGTTAAATATAATGGTAGAATATGCGCAGAGTAATGTACTTGGATGTACAGGCAGTCCCCGGGTTACATACAAGATAGGGTCTGTAGGTTTGTTCTTAAGTTGAATTTGTATGTAAGTCGGAACTGTATATTTTATCATTGTAATCCCAGCCAGAACTTTTTTGGTCTCTGTGACAATTGGATTTTAAAAATGTTGGGTTGTCATAAGAATCAAGATTAACAATAAAGCTTCATTGTAGATACCTGTGATAACTGTTACAGCTGTTTATTGTAACCTAGGACTAAAGTACAATAAATTACCAACATCCAGAGGTCCGTTTGTAACTAGGGGTCGTATGTAAGTCGAGTGTTCTTAAGTAGGGGACCGCCTGTACTGGCAAAACTTAAAACTTAAATTCACATGTACCTCTGACCCAGTAAGATGCTGGTCTACCTGCCATTCTATTATAGCTATATATGTCTGCTACTTACCCATGTATCTGTGATAGCTGATGACGTCTTGTACAAATGGTTCATATTTTATAAATATTTTCTTATGAAAAAATATCTTTTCCATCTGTATATTTTGTTCAAGCCATTACATTTTTGCGAAACATTTTTCTATGATTTTCAACTATTTCCATATTGAGAGTATGAGTGTAAAAACACAGTTTGTTGAAATGTGAAGTGCTACTGTCCTCAAACTGTGTGACCAACTAGAATGGAAAAATAATGCAATACATTCAATTGTGAGTCTTTCACTGCCCTCTAGTGGCTCCTGTGTCAAGGTTCCTGTAGGATGTAAAAACGCTCAGTTTCACTGCATTGCAGGAGTAGATTTCAATCCACATTACATTTTTATAAAAGTTCATAATGTTATTAAGTGTATTTTCTATCTTTCATGCTTATTGCATTTATTAATTTCTTACAGATCTGCAAAGTGCCACAATATTATGTTATATACAGCACCATGTTTTATAGACATATCTATAAAACCTATACCGCTTATTTAGAACAGCCTACATCTGTGTTATCAAGTGGCACCATGGTCTTCCAACAGTATGGCTGTAAGTGGTGTTCTCTCAGTGTCTCACATGCATTGTAACTACTCAAGAGCCCATTTTAAAGTCTACAATGTATGGAGTCAAACTGATAGACCTGGTGCCCTTGTCAACATTTACAGCCAATTTTGTGGTATCAAGACGGATGATTGTGCTGCTTAGACAGAACAGGATGACCATTTGACCCCCATTTACATAAATTAGTACATACCTTGAACTTATCACCACTAGCTAGTTAACATACGCAAAACAACAAAGTGAAGATAAGAGTCTATACAGCAGTTGAAGGTTCCATGTTTATCTCAGGCCAATTACCTGGATTCTTGTAGTTACATATGCATTTTAGTAAATTATATTACACATAACAAATTATTTCTAATTAGATTCTAGGAGTGAAGAAACTATTGTAAGTATTAGTATTCACTTTTTGTAATGTTGACTAGTAGTAGTTGATGGAAGAATCTAGCACATGCTATACAAGAAATGTTCACATTAAACTGTATAATAGAGCATAGAAAACCAGGTACCAATGCCAAAAGTGGACAAATAAAAGGGCATAAACACTACCACAGTACAGACTCCATGAGTCAGATAACTTATAGTAGATTCTTAGATTTTTAGTTTTTGACAGCTTTGTAAATGTATTTAAGAGGGACACAAAGGAAAATTGTATAGATAGCAACTGCATGATATAGCTGTTCGTTGAACACCGGTATAGTTGGGAGAAATAACAGCCAACACTGCCTTTTAAACAAACAATTGGCCAACATTGTGCATATGTTCTGGATAGGTAGACAGTGGCCTATCTCCATGAGAACTTCCTTGAGAAGGAAATGGACAGTTGAAATACAACTGGCCGGTGGTACCACACACTGTAACGGTAGGTAGTGATCATTGTTGAATTCTCAGTCCAGTAAATTGTTAATATGAAAGAAGACACACACCAAAGGTTTTTTTTAGATTTATTTTATGAGTGCAAATATAGTTCCAATTAAAGCTTTCATCAAAATATAGAGTTTTGATTGGTAAGTGTAAATGACAGATCACAGAAAACGTGACGTTTCGGTCATCCTGACCTCTGTCAAGCAACATCTGAATCTAATACCACCTGCACGGAGAATAGAACTGCTGAGGTACCAATTCCTTATGGCACCATTAGGTGGTTATAAACATGCGTAAAACACAGATCTGAATATAGATGTAGCTCAAAACTTTCCTTAAATTATTGGAGAAAATGTCTTAATAAACATTACATTACAAAAAGTGACTTTAGTTCAGCACAGCTGTTATATCGGATAATAAAGTTCACAAATGTAAAATATTGGATGTGATGATTATTATCCCTTAAAGCCGTCAATACATTAAAAGATTCATGTTGCAGTTTTTCAAATCCATATTTTGGATACTTATGTAATTTAAAAACGACATTGGTGGTAGTCTTCCTAAACGCAAAATATTTTAAGGATAATTGTAATTATTAGATTAAACTGCAGAATCCAGGTTATACACAAAAAACAAACAATGGCGGAACCAACTGAAGCGCAATGCGGATGTCCTAAGTTTTCCCTGTTGGTAAATTTCAAGGGATTTCAGCTATTTAATATTCCTTGTATGAAACTGTAATACACCTTTTTACCTGATCCCTTACTTTTCTCTTTGTTGCTACTGCAAGTTTTACCGGAAAGTTTATATATGGTTTTCTGGTCAATTTGCTAATTTTTAAATATTCAGCTAAAAGAGAAAATTTAAGATAAACACAAAAAACATGGGGTATTTTTGCACAATGAACAACCATCTTTATGACCATCTTGTGCAGCAATGTTAGGCAGTGTATATTCCATTACATTTCTTAGCCCTATGGGAACAGGGACTGATTTGGCAAGCTCTGCTCTGCTGCATAATCTTTGCGCTATATAAATAAAGGAATTATTATTGGCATTTACATTTTTTAAATGTAATGTAAAAATGATGTCCCATTAACTTTTATGTAAGCTTGTAGTAGTCAATAATATAAGTACAGCAAATATTTTTGTAAGCATACCATGTTGTGCTGGATCAGAGTTTTATTTGTATAATGTTGATTTTTATACATGTGGCTATAACTTGTATGAAAGGATATGTTCATAAAATAAGATTGATCCATTTTTTCACAAAATAGTGAAAATGCACCATACCTTTCCTGTACATTCCAAAGCACCGAAGTTGGTGGCCCGGAAGGCATCTTTCAGAAATACTGCGGCTAGAATGTGCTTTAAAATATATAATTCCGTATCTAGAGTCAGAATTTTGGTTTCCAGAATATCCTTATGACTTGTAATGATGTGGCATCTTCAAGACCCACCCGGCGCTACAGCGCCTAGTATGCCATGAAACATTGCGGGAACTGGACATACTGAAAATATATTACATTTATTTGTCTATTTTAAACCTGTCTGAAGCTAAGCACTAGACCAAATGTTTAACTAAACAGTCACAGTATAATACATATCAATATTACAGCAGTTCTAATTACTTTACATAAGCAAGTGCTCAAAAACATCTCCCTGTAGAGTTACATTTTGTAATGTTAATTCAGATAAGCCATGCCTGCAGATCTTTTAATGCAACTGGATTTTCAAAGATGAAATAGAAACTTAGAAAAGATTTGCAGTTCATCTAAGAGAATTACAAACATTATAAAAGTCCAGAACAAATTTGAAATAATAATATATGGAAAATACTAGTTATGTATAGTCATTAACATGTCTATGCTTCAAATTTTGAACTAAAAAGTGAGTCATTTTATAAATAAGGGATTTAGGCAGGGCCACATCTGTGATGAGGAAGGATGAAGATCCTGCCTCAGGCGGCAGATTACGGTTCCTTGTGGGGGCAGCGGTAGATTGTCTGAAAAATTGCCATGGCTTTTGTGTTATTATTGGAATTTGCATAATATGGATTGAATAAAGAAAATGCAATTTTAAAACTATTTTTCACGAGTGCTGGATCCATCTACCACTTCATTATAGGAAATGTGTATATCTCAGTTGGGCAATATCACCCTGTTTATCACCAAAATATCACCCTGGCCATTCACCCTATATTCATACACAATGGGGCACATTTATTAAGAACAATGCAAACTGCACTAAATGCAGTGTGCCTGTGTAGTGAGCAGGGTGCGCCAGATTCAGGATTTCTGGCACCCGTTCTTCATGAACCTGGTGCTCTCCCTGCACTGTCCAGGCAGACTGCACCAACTGTTTTTGGTGCACCTTAAACATGGGGCGTAGAATACAATTCTGTCAGATAAATCTGGCAAACCGTCCGACTGAGCACCAGAACTCCTCATAATTTGTGTTGCATTGTCAAGTGCAGCTGCGGCACAAAAGGGTTGCATGCAACTCAATTGTGGTGCAGGCACTTCTTAAATACCTGTGCAAGCAATTTGCACCTAAAAGAACATGCAAAAGAACTGGCGTAAGTACTTAAGTAAATGTACCCCAATGTGCTGGCAGCTAAAGAACATTCTGGGCGTGGCATCTATTAAGTTGTTTTAAAAAACCTCTGAAAATAATAGGATCAAGCTGCTTTTACTTGTCCTTGCTAATTACTGTACATTAGGCCCATCTACAGCATGACCTAGCCAATCTAGTCAATGCAAGTCAGGTTAAAATACTGGTGTTTCATCACCAAGATGACCATACTCAAGATGACCATACTTAAACAGGAAAGTCTTTCTTGAGTAGAATCTTGTATACTTTAGGGCCACAGAGATCTTTGACCATCAGTAAGAGAGACCTTTAACTTCAAAAGCTTAAACTGGTCATTGTGAAGCCTCCACTCTTGATGGTGTGGTCAACAGTGTAATGTAATTCTCACTTAATTTTTTGCTCTTGGGGACAAGCTCCTCCAGATAAGTTTGTCAGTAGCTTCCTCCTTTCTTCCATATCAGACACATAAGCTGATTCCAGTATCATGGGGTAGACAATATGCACCATGCCACTTCATATAATCCAAAAATGGGAAAATTCTAGTATATTTCAATATTCATTCTGCATATATAGATGTCTGCTATCATATTCATCATCACCATAATTGCAAAATCTGTCACAAAAGACATGTATATTGCATTGTGCATCTATAGAGTAAGTGCATTGTGCATCTGTAGAGTAAGTTAAAGTCAGTATGAAGTATTACAAACTTCAATACATTAATTTTAGCCTTATTTATTAAGAACGTAAGACTTCAATACAATAAATGCATAAATCTGGCATAAATGCACATCTTCTTCAAAAAGTATATTAGACAAGGTGCCCTTTTCCCTTATATTCTTTTATTTAGCAGGAGAATTACTTGCTGAGTTAAATTCTGGTCCAGATACTTGAAGAGTTCTCAGGACCCCAAGTCTTAACACCTGGCAACCCCCAAAAGCTCTATGAAGTGAGAACGGTGCCCCTATAAGCGCTGCTTCTGTAACAGAGACCAGTGGTGTCATATCCATTAGGTCAAATGGCCCTGTGGCAACTCTATTTCATTCAAGTGAATGGGGCTGATCTGCAATACTAAATGTTGGTGTCTGAGCTAGAAGGAATGCAGAAAACCCTTTAGAATAGTACTCACATCTAAATTATTGATGCAATAGATGATCAATAAATATGGGTCTCAATCCTAGCCCTCATCTTGTAAAGCTGTCTTAATCCACCTTAACTATTATGATCTATGAATTTTATATTTAGAATTCATTAAGAAAATTGATTTGTAATATATAGTGCACAAGACATTTGGTGATATATCTTATCAAAGTAAAGTGCTTCTTTCTCCACTTTCTCCACTGGCTTTTATCATCCTTCATCCTTTCCTCTTTATCTGCTGAATTCCATCTTGCTAGCTGCAAGACAGAAGCTGACTGATGTGATAGACTATTTAAAAAGAACCTGCCATTTAAATTAACCCACCCAAAATAAATACTATATTAAAAACCATGATTAAAAAGCATTGCCCTTATCCCTACATGGTTCCTTTCCATGGCTGCAATGTTAAATCAGTTTATAAACTCATGTGAGTCCAAACACATTGAGTGCGTCCTACATTGTAAATTTTACTTGCATTGCAATGCCTCCTTGTTCCTGATTGACAAGTATCAATGCTAGGACATGCTATTGTGTGGAATATTGAGAAAGAGTTCTGTTACATCATTGACAACTTCATGTCATGTGACCAGGGAGATGTAATCTAAGATCCTTTGCCAGTTAGTTTTGCAATGTCTTCTCCATATATGTATCTGATCACATGAAACACAGAATGCCTCCACGGAGGTATGGGGAAGAATAGAAGGTAAATATTCACTGAAAGGGAGTATAGAGAGTATATCTTATGGTAAAACTTAACCTGTAATAAATATGTTCAAACTAAAATAAAGATAACAATAACTGTGCAATCCACAGTGACAACCCTACACCAATATAAGTTGTGTAAAAGAATAACTTCTCCGACCCCAACTACAGCATGATGCTTGCTGACATAAGCGGGAACCTGAGTGAAGTTGGCCCCCCCATCTTGTTCAAATCAAGCAAAATTGGTGTCAAACGTTTGTGCTACATTTGTGCTGGTTTGTGCCGTTATCGTTTTTAAGATTTTAATGAAAGTTTCCAGAGGTCATCAGAGGTAAAAAAACAAGCCCCCACATTGCCCAAATATGGAAACAAAACTGTGGCCGACAATTCTGCTACGGTGTGCTGGGTTGTGCTGCTAAAATTTGTTTTGCTTTGCTTGTGTTTTGAATATATGAACAAAAAAATTAAAGGGGTTAAACAGCCCCCCACATATACGAATACAACAAAAAACTGGTGTTCAAACATTAGTCCTAAGTGTTGATGGTTTCGTGCAGACAAAATTTTCGTTTGTGCCGCTATCATTTTTAATATATTCATACTTTTTGGCAGAGGTCATTAGAGTTCATTTCTTCCAAAGTGCAATGTGTTTGCTAGCTCCCCCTGGTGATCAAACCAGGGAAATGTCACTAGGTTTGTTTTTTACTAGTTCATCCTAAACACCTTAAATACCTGAACATACCTTAAAAATGATAGCGGCACAAACAAAAAATTTTGCTGCACAAACCAGCACAAACGTAGCACTAACGTTTGACACCAGTTTTGTTTGATTCGGTTAATGTGGGGGGGCTGGTTGAACTTTTGAACTTTAATTTTTTGTTCATATATTCAAAACAAAAGCAGCACAAACAAAAATTTGAGCAGCACAAACCAGCACAAACATAGCAGAATTGTTCGGTCCCAGTTTTGTTTCATTTGGGCAATGTGGGGGGGCTGATTGACCTCTGATGCCCTGTGGAAACTTTCATTAAAATCTTAAAAACGATAGTGGCACAAACGAAAATTTCTGCTGCACAAACCAGCACAAACGTAGCACAAACGTTTGACACCAATTTTGTTTGATTTGAACAAGGTGGGGGGGGGGCCAACTTCACTCAGGTAAGCCGGGATCAGTGGATATTTTTAGGAAGCTGGTTCCTGATAGGATGTATAAATAGAGAGTGCTACCTCACTGACAGTCCACTCTTATGTTCTCATGTAGACTGTCCTCTTACAGCACCGAGATACTGACTATCCTCAGCTAGTTCTCCTATAAATGTATTGATCCGACACGTTTCCTGAACACATTCATGAGGGATCTAATGTTTGTTACTAATATCTGGTCGACACACTCAAATCAGATATTTAAGATTCATGTTTTTTCAACACATAACCACACACTTGGAACATCTATGACTTGGTGGGGCATGTCCATACTCCCTTTCAGTGAATATTTGCATACTACAGAGAGGTGAACAACAATATATCCCTTTACAGTGGAGGATTAGAAGGCCATGGAGTCATGCTGTGATTTCATGTGATCAGAAACAAACATTGGGTAGACAATTTAAATGTAACTTCGTAAAGAAACTTAGATGGCATTACCCTAGTCACATGACATTAAGTTCTGTATGCTGAGAAGAGGCATGGGACATTTGTAGGAGTAGATAGGAGGGGAGGCTGAGCAAAACACGCCCACTCTGATGCCAGTTAATGTAACGTAAAGTTGTTTTATGTTCAATCAACATTTATTGGTGAAAAAGAGTAACAATTGCAAACAGAATTTTCAAGACATGAAGGGTGGTCTCGCAGGACCCCAGCATTAAGATACATACAACATCATGTCATACAGTGACGTCGCAGCAGGCGAGAAGGGCATGGCTGGGTGGGGAGGGGGGGGGGGTCTGGGGTTAGGGATGGCTTCTGTGTCATTCTTTGGCCATACACAATAAGCGTATCACCTATTTTCAATGCAAGGGTCCTGAAAGGTTACAATTTCAATTAAAGAACTTATTATTTTAAGCAAAAAAATCCTGAAAGGCCGGGGTTAGCTGGTATTCCTCCCATGGGGTCCACACAGTGGCTGTTTTACTCGGGTCTGGCATGTCTTTGGCCACCAGCTCCTCCATCCTCCGTATGTAGCGGAGCTCCTGTATCCACTCCACAGCCGTGGGTGGATGAGGGCTATTCCAGTGTCGAGGGATCACTGTCCTTGAAGCTGTGAGAAAGTGGCGAAGGAGTCCTTTTTTGATGGAGGAGATGGTGCCCGGTAACACTGAAAGGAGGGCAACCTGTGGGCTGAATTGTATAGTCTTACCAGACACTCTGCTATAGGTGTCAAACACCATCCGCCAGAAGACCTGTATTACCGAGCAGCTCCACCAAATGTGAAGAATGGATCCCACCTGCGCACCGCACCTCCAGCAGAGCTCCGAGACTCCAGGGTAGATCCTGTGGAGTGTGAGAGGGCACCTGTACCATCGTGATAAGATCTTATAGTTCTTCTCCTGAGCGCTGCAGGGCAGAGGGAGTTTATAGGAGAGTAGGCTTTGTCCCACGTGAGTGTGGTTGATAAGTCCGTCTCCCATGCTGACGCAAACCTTGGGTTCCCCTGAGAGGACTCAGCGAGCAGTATAGCGTATAGCTGAGACAAGACGTGGGCTGGGGGTGATGCAGGTCTAAGGAGTGCCTCAAACCCGGTTAGGGATGCCCTAACTAGAGTTGGTGTCTGAGCTTACATATGAAGCTAGCTGTTGGTACTCCAGCCAGGACAGTGGAGTGTCTGGGTTAGAGGCTCTCAAAGAGTCCCAGGAAGGTAGGGTATCTCCGGACACTACCTGGGTAAAGCTATTTTATGAGGATGTGAGGGAAAAGTTTTTAGCTAAAAGAAGGGTGCCTGTCACTAGCTGTATTTGTGCAAATGTGGTGACAGGTTCCCTTTTAAAGAGAAATGTCCTCTTTATGCCATCTGAGCTTAGTCCCATCTCTACTTAAACATGCCATAAACCTTTACAACTTTAGGAGAAAGTCATTTAGAGTGATTTCTGCTTGTATTGTGTAGGAGCGCACAAAGCATTCTCTACACATCTGTTACATTTGACAGTCTGAGCTCTGCTACATCTGTAAACAAATATGCCACCATCTTTAATCATTTGGAGTGATCTGCTCATACTAGGAGGGAGCTTACATCGCACTTTCCTTGGAACGCTTTGCAGCACTCATTTGTTCAAATGATGTGTTATAAATATTTGTACTTAATCCTTTTCGTTCAAGTTAAACAGAGGGTAAGTAGCAACTCTAAAGTGATAACGTTGCTTTGTTTTAGTCAAGTGCAATGGCTATACTCGGAGAAAATAGCTTAATGCTCCATAGAGTTAGAAAAAAAAAGCTTAGTGTAAAATCGGTAGTAAAGAAAGACAGTGTAGTGTGCAGTAATGTGAGCTGCACTGTGTTATCATTAGGAACAATAATTGCAGATGCCACAGACTGTTATTCTAACTTGTGATGCTTCACGGTCTGCATGAAAAACGTGTTGGTAAATCACACAGAAAGAATGTGGACATTACCCTTTGAATCGGTTTTGTTTTTTTAATAAGAGGCTTTGATTGAAATCTCCAAAAAGGCACTATTATGATTAACGTGCATCAGTAAAAAGAAAAAGTACACTCACTACTCATGCACAATTTACCAAAAGCTATTGGAATGTTGCACCAGAGGAGAAGGCAGTACAGATAAGCTCTGGAACACATCAGATTCACTCCATTCCCCTGGAGAACATGTATTTATTGCATGAGAAGACCCCACAGATCAAACAGTAGTGGATATGTTGATATGAGAACAATTAAGCCAAGTTTTTCAGATCCCAGATTGAATCCCTTCAAGTTCCACAAGATCCCTTAAAAGGGTAAGGGGTTCTCCAGTGACAAAGATTGACTTTGCCATACCTAATCATTGTATACATTACAATTATGTAATTGAATGCTATAAATTCACTCCACCATTTTCAAGATATCAAAGTAATCTTTTGGCATAGACCTGGCTTTGTGTACATAATAATTTCTACAGTAACAACCAGTCATGCATGAATAATGCTTATTCCTCTCTGATAGCAGGGAACGAGCCTGCGCGCTGCACACAGTGCTCAGCACGGGTGCTCATTCACAGCTTAGACTAGTGAATGGGGCCGCTCTGGGCTCATATGAGGGATTGTGCACACATTGTGCCCTACTCCACTTCCTTCGGACAGCAAACATGGAAGAAGTCTCTCTTGGCTAACATGAATGCACACTACCAGCAATGAGGAGGAGATGAATTATGGGAGATGTAGCATTGTAGTTCATAGAACAGGTCAGCCATCTTTGATAACAGTGATTCAGAGTAAATAAGTACAATATGAATTTCAAAATAGTACAAAGCAGTAGGAGTCACAGTAGAGACAAAAAAGATGAGAAAGAAGAAGGTTAGAAGAAGAATATAACATGTTCAAAAAATAAGATATTATGACTGGAGAATTCCTTTAGTACCTTGTAGAGGATGATCAGACAAGCTCACAATTCAACTGATTTGAATTGATCCACACATCCGTGTCAATGTCTACTGTGTAAAGTTTTAATAATATTTTATTATACAATAAATATAGTTTTCAAGGCTAAGTTCAAATCACCTTCAAATTATAGCAGACCAGATAATTTCTGGTCTAGCTGTTCTTCATTATGAAATTACCAAAGCCTGCTGCAAAGCAGGTTGGACTTGCTGCGGCGTGGTACCACCAGGTCGTTCCACAGGTGCAACTTTGTCCGCGGTGGCAGCCAAGGTACAAAGACGACAGGCAGAATTGTGGTTGGGGACAGGCAGGAGGTCGAGACAGGCAGCACAGGATCAACGTCAGGAACAAAGCAAGAGGTCAGGGCAGGCGGAACAGGATCAAAATCAAGTACAGAACCGGGGTCACAACGGGAAATCCAAACACAGGCACAAGGCAGGGACACAAACTTTCTCAACGGCATATGCATGAAGATCCGGCGGGGATTGCTGGAAAAGACCGGCTTTTATGCAATTTCCAGGGGACGGCCTGCACCAATCAGCAGTGCCCTGGCCCTTAAATCTTCGGGCGCCAACGCATGCGCGCCCTAGGAGGCGGGGAAGCATGCGCCGGGATGCTGGAGCTGCACCGAGGACAGGTAAGTGGCATGAGCGTGGCGGGCAGTGAGGGGCACGGGTGAGGCCGCAACGTGCGATATGGATTATGGGAGCTCCCGTGACATTTGGATTACATTCATCTGATTGACCGCCATGTAATACTTCATTTCTTCAACTGTGACTTTCCACAAATATTTGCTGATTGCTATTGGGGCCAGGGGTCACACTGCAGTTCCTACATAAAAGGGCAGTTATCAATAATGATTGGATTATTAATGTTTACTATTTATTATATCTTCTGCCAACTTTGGTCTTATGTGGGAGGACCATAATAACAAACAGTTGGATGGCAACAATTACTAATTCTTATAATAACTTTTATGACTCTTAACATTATAAATAATAATGAATATTGATCTAATTTCTATGAGCTAGTCAGTCACTTCACTGAGGGTAGTTTAGGAAGGCACTTAAATGATACTAAGTTTTTCTTGATGTATCTCTTTTTGTCTGACAGTATATGTATGTGTGTTATTCTGGGAAGATAAGCAGTAATAAGACTAGTACATTCATTGAGATCAAAAACTGAGGATGCCCATTCTAAATTACTATGGGAGTTGGCCTTTTTCAAAGGAACTCAAATCTGACCTGAGAAGTTAAATAATATTTTCCATATGAAGAAACTAAGAAACGTTACTAACATTTGTCAGTCACATCCAGATGTTTGCCATCGCACATCTGGCAGAAGCGGAATATTGTACATTTATGGGGTTTCCAAAAAAGGCATATTTCTTAAACCTTTGGTCTACTTATGTCAGAGACCTTATGCTTTTTACAACACCATTGAGAAGCTTTATCCAAATACACTCTCTCTTTAGTAGTCTATTGTACCTGCCTATCATGCGTTGAGATGAGGTTTTTAGATAATTCTTTAAACACAATATAAGGTCTAAGTATAATGGCCCACATTTATTAAAGTGCGTCAGTTTTCTTTCTTGGACTAGAAAAAACGTGCAAACTGCTTGCACGTTTATTTACAAAGTGTCTGTGCAAGTTTTGTGTTTTGCTGCATTGTGTCCAAAAAGACTAAAAAAAGTGCACCAAAAGGGGCATGTTAGTGCTTATGCAGACAATTCTGTCTGATGTGAGCCAAAATTCTGTCTGTGTCAAAATTCTGCAGCATGAACAAAGTGCACAAAAAAAATGGTGTGTTCTGCCAGAGCAGTGCAGGAGGCACCAGATTCATTAATACATTTCATGAATTTGTTGCACAGTGCACACTCTACAGGCACTATTTTTGACAGGGACGTAACTACAGTGGCAGCAACCATAGCGGTTGCTGTGGGGCCAGCAGTGTCAGCATCATCCAACCTGACACTAAAGAATGGAGGATGTACACCATTGTAATGTCTGCTCTATATATTTTATTTCGGATTTGTGTATATGAAATACAGGATGTATTTTTTCCAGAAGGGGAGTGTCTCTTTCTCTCTCCCCTTCCACTAGATATATGCATTTTTATGTATATCTATGTTCAGATTCTATGATTAAGGGTCGGGAGAGACCTGAAATTCATAAGGTATTTGAATTTTAAGCTCCTACATATAATCCATGGTGATTCAATAAAGGATAACTACACTTTAATACTGCATTTGTGAAATGGCTGGATTAGATTTGTTCTACACTTTAAAAAAGTTTCAGCAAATATTGATTTTCAGGGAATATAACAACATCACAACATCATATGTTAATGGGAAAAATAGAGTTATTCTAGACCCTAATTTGCAAACTGTATCTATAAAGTTCTTAGCTATGACATAGAAATCCACATACATAGCACTAGTGAGCTACTTATATTTACGTATGGCTAATAGTCAATAAATATAATTGTTTTACCCTGAGAGAAAGAGCACCAACTTAATACAACAGTTGCATCTGCTGACTTGTTTTATGCTTGGACACAGCTGAAGACCCTTTTGTCGTGTAGTGTGTACATGTGGACTTTGCCAGAAAGATGCACGAATAGAGGTTTTCTCAAATAAAGTATTTTTACAACAAACACACTTCACCTACAAAGCCATATGTTTAATTTATATAGCAACGGGCAGATGAGGAGCTGCCTTTAAATCTCCAAGTCTACACAATAAATTGGTAGTCTTTCTGTGTATATTCAGTACAATTAAAGACATTGGGGCAGATTTATCAGGCTGTCTGAAAGTCAGTATATTCCTAGTTGCCCATGGCTACCAACCACAGCTCTCCTTTAAAATATTCATGAGCACTGGTAAAATGAAAGCTGAGTTGTGACTGGCTTCCATGGGCAACTAGAAATATTCTGACTTTCAGACAGCTTGATAAATCTGCCCCATTGGGTCAGATTTACTAACCCGGTCCATTTGCGATCCAGCGGCGGGTTCTCCTACGCTTATTCGGGTCTTCCGGCAATTCACTAAGGTAGTGCGCCCGATGTCCACCAGGTGTCGCTGCTGCGCTGAAGTCCGTTGGAGTTCACTGGAGTTCACCAAGCTATTCCTGGGTGCAGGTAAGTGCGTGTCAAGCGACACATTTTTTTTTAAAAACACGGCGGTTTTTCGAATCCGTCAGGGTTTTCCGTTGCGTGCATGCCGGCGCCGATGCGCCACAATCCGATCGCATGAGCCAAAAACCCGGGGCAATTCGGTGCAAAATGGTAATATTCGGGAAACCCGACAGAAAAACGCGATTTGGGCCCTTAGTAAATGACCCCCATTGTGATATTAAACTTTTAATTAATAAAACATTTAAGTAAAGATTAATGGACTTCCAAACTATTTGAGCACATTTACCTGTAAGAATCCCTTCTTCTAATTACATTACATTCTGTTGACCCTAGAAGTCGGTTGTCCTTGGTGTATATATATATATATATATATATATATATATATGTATAAATTAAACAAGAAATTGAAGGCTGGCACTGGTTGAGTGTAACATAGGGTGCAATTATACTGGCAGTAAGAATGGACTTGTCCCAGCAAGGTGGTCTGTTGAATTGTTCTAATATTGCAAAAGTTGCTTCTCTCTGTGTATAGACAGAGTGAATTGATCGGGGCATAAAAATCATTGCTTCTTGTGTGCTTCATTCTTTTCTTACCGAAATGTGTTCTGTTTGTACATGAACTTATATTCCCAAAGAGCATACCGCCATAGAAATCTTATAAAGATTTTGGTCGGAAATGACATGTGTGTTTAGTGCCGGTGTTCTTGACAGTACATACCTTGCACCTTAGCTCACTATAAGTGCTAAACATCATAGGTGATATATGGGGCCGGGAAGCACAAGGCCTATAAGAAAACATGCAAAGAAAATTAAAGTCAGTAGTGAAATATGTATTTTACAAACGGATTTCCATCTCATTGGTCACTATCATCATCATCAAACTCATGACATTCCATTTTACATGGCCAATATTTTACAGATGTGTGAAAGTGGTCACAGCTGTCTGACATATGCATGTTTGTATTTTCCTGATAATGTCTAATGATTGTGTAAGATGCATCAAGAATGAATGCTGCATGATCTAAAGGAGCCGGAAACAGATGAAATTTAAAAGTGACCCAACCATCAGAATTTCCTGTCCTTGACCTTTAAAACAACAAATATAAGTAATAAAACAACAATGCTGCATCTTTGCTAATCTAATAGACACTGTATGTAAAGAATCATTCTACCTGCCATTAGGTTTCAGCATCTTAAAACATAAAGATTCATAGAAATTTATCTCATTAAACCTCCATATTCAAATCCCTCCAGAGAAAGTGTAAAACATGTTGGGTGTCATTTCCCTTACCCATTGGTCTGCATAGTACACTTTATATACGGCTGCTGAGCGACTTTGAACACTATGGGGCAGATTTATCAAGCTGTCTGAAAGTCAGAATATTTCTAGTTGCCCATGGCAACCAATCACGGCTCAGCTTTCATTTTACCAGTGCTCATGAATATTTTAAAGGGGAGCTGTGATTGGTTGCCATGGGCAACTAGAAAAATTCTGACTTTCAGACAGCTTGATAAATCTGCCCCTATGGTTCACATTTATCAAAACAGTGAAAACTGCCCTAGGTGCAGTTTGCCTTTGGAATGTGCAGATTGATGAATTGTGGTGAATTTTCTTCATGAATTTGGTGCCCTCTGCACTGCTACGACAGAGTGCATCAACTTTTTTTGGTGCACCTTAGGGTGTGCAACACAATTCTGTTGGACACTGCATGATAAATGTGTTGAATGGTCCAACTGCTCACCAGTGCAGAATTTTTTTTGTTGCATCAATTAGAGTGCAGCTGCGCCACAAATGTGTCACTGACACTTCTTAAATACACATGCAAGCAGATTGCATTGAAAAGAATGTGCAAAATCCGACAGAAAACTTGTGCAGGGGCTTTAATAAATCTGGGCCAATGTTTGTGGCAGAGACATGGTAAAGATAGTGCCATGTTTTGTAAGTCTTAACAGGAATGTTTTATTGTTTTTTTTATTGTCTTTACACTTTTTATGATTCTTGGGACAAGACCACACTTTAATGCTAATTAGGAGGGGTGAGTTCTGAATAGGTTCTCACCATCCAACAGGGAAACATCTTCATTTGTTGCCTCTATAGAACATATTCCCACTTGTCATCCAGGCCTCTAGATGACAATGTCAGGATTATACTATTCATTAATAGACATTGACATAGACATATACTAACATTCAGCAGGTCTAAAATGAATAGGAAATATGAAAATAACATGGTGAGTTGCTATACGATCAACATGGGTGTCACGAGGATGTCTGCCATCCAATTCTATAAGACATTTATAGTACTGTTTGACATTCCTTCTTCATTTCAGTACGTACATTATACAAGGAGAAGAGGCAGAATAATCTTTATTTATATAGCACCATCATATTGTGTAGCGCTTTACAAATCACAAGGGACATATACAAATACAGTCAGTCCCTGGGTTACATATAAGATAGGGTCCGGAGGTTTGTTCATAAGTTGAATTTGTATGTAAGTCGAAACTGTATATTTTATAATTGTAGATCCAGACAAAAAAAATGTTTGCCCAAGTGACAATTGGAGTTTAAACATTTTTTGCTGTAATGGGACCAAGGATTATCAATAAAGCTTCATTACAGACACCTTACAGCTGATCATTGCAATCTGGGATTATAGTAAAGCATTCAGAAAGCTTCACCATCGGTCAGAGGGGTCTGTCTGTAACTGTGGGTTGTCTGTAAATCGCGTGTCCTTAAGTAGGGGACCGCCTGTAACATACTTTACTAGAGAAATTGAAGGTTATTAGTAGACCATCATATCCCATTTACTATAATGCTCCTTATGTAAGCGTATGTTAAACATTTGTTATTCATAGCCAGAAAAAAGCTGATGGGCATAAATGTTCTACCATACTTGAATGTTTAACAGAACCTACGCAATGCAGGTATGAACCTAGCCATAAGGCTCATTCTTAACAGGAAAGTTAATCCCATAAGGATCCACGGTTTTTTCCCTCTATACCTACACAAATCCATAACTTTTTCATTTTTCCACGTACAGAGTTGTGGGAGGGCTTATTTTCTGCGTATCAAATATTACTTCTCAGTGACGTTATTTATTATTCTATTATTCCATGCCATGTACTGGGAAGCTGTAAAAAAATTCTAAATGTGGTGAAAATAACACCTCTACTTTATTCTTTGGTTCGGTACAATCACTGTGATATCAAATTTATATAGGTTTTATTGTGATTCAATACACTTCCAAAAATTAAACAAATGTGTACATAAAAAAATTGTTTCGCCATCTTTTGATGCTAATAACGTTTTCATACTTAAGTGTATAGAGCTGTCTGAGGTGTCATTTTTTGTGAAATGAGCTGACCTTTTATTATATTTTGAATGTGATGTAAAATGGTATAAAAGTAGCATTTGACAACTGAATGCTATTTTCCGTTATGGGGTTAACCTCCGCCTATAACCATTTTTTATATTTTTATACATTGCGCATTTTGAGACGTGGCAATACCTAATGTGTTTGTCCTTTTTAAATATTTGTTATATTTTATTTATGTCAGTTCTAGGGAAAGGGGGGTGATTTGAATTTTTAGGGTTCTTTATTATAATTTTTTTTAACTTTTTTTTATTTTTATTTTTACTATTTTTCAGACTCCCTAGGGTACTTTAACCCTAGGTTGTCTGATGGATCCTATCATATACTGCCATACTACAGTATGGCAGTATATGGGGATTTTCCTCCTCATTCATTACAATGTGCTATCAGCACAGGTTAAAATGAAATAGCCTTGGGTCTTTGGAAGACGTCACAGGGAGCGACGATCCCAGGCAAGATGGCGGTGCCCATGCGCCGCTATCTTTTTGAGGCTGCCAGCAGCTTTGCCGGCAGCCATCGCTGCGATAACACCCGTGATCGGTGCTAGCACCGATCACGGGTGTTACAAGTAAGTCTTTGCTGCAATATGCAGCAAAGACTTACCAGCTATGGAGAGGGCTCAGCCCGTGAATACACGGCGGGGGCGGTCGTGAACCAGTTAATTCACTGTTATTACAAATATACAGCATTTCACATATATAATTACAACCTGTCTCTATCAGTCCTAGTGTTTACAATTTTGGTTGTCCATGGATTCCACCTGTAAATTCTCTGACTTTGGTCAGATTCTTCTCATGAATAGCTTGTCTTGTCTGCACAATGCCATGCTCTCTACCTCCTGACCTCCCTCTGAATTACAAGACAAGCTCAGAGACTGTACAGACACAGGCATTCCTGCAAGCAAGTAGTATCATGAAGAGACTCAACTAGCTACAAACAGATAAGGTCTTTATAGCAGAGATGACTGTGTGTTTTCTTGATTAGGTGAGGAAGCAGATGTTAGAGTGTCATTGTGTTTTATATCCATCTCATGACTCTGAGCTCTCATGTCTCTTTTTCAATGTCAGATGCTAGTAGAAAGTGCATAATATATATAAAAGTGTAGATATAACCTGTAACCTGATAATCTAAACACATTGTCAGCACACAGCATCTCATAGCACAGAGGAATCAGTGTTTGCTTAAAGAGTCCCTGCCCACATTTTGCAATGACCATAGAAGCTATAACAGCAATAAAACAGAGTAAAATTGTAAAGTATGGGAGTTAAAAATTATCTTTATTCTGTAAACATTGCTAGTTGATTAAAATTTAAGAACTTTTTTGTCATGGGCAATCGACTGTTAGAGCAGGATGCATATTTAAAGTGTAGCCATATAAGTGACCTGCAGTTCTAGAAGAACCCTATGTACAGACTAGATCTGAGACAGTCCAAAGACAATGGGGCTTATTTACTAAGGGTCCGCGGACCGCATTTATATATTTCAATGATTTACGTTTTGCGCTGCATTTAGCAGGGGTTTTTGCCGCACATGATCGGATTCATGCGACACAAATTGGGGGGCGGGCCGTCGGACGATCCGACTGATTCGGACTAAGCGCAGGATTTAACATTTAAATTGTGACGCAAGCCAAGCACTTACATACACCGGGAAGAAGAAGGTAGTGCACGCTCGTAGTGAGTCACAGCACAATCCATGATCGTCGCACATTTGGGACGTGGACAGGTAAGTAAATGTGCCCCAATGTCTTCACTGAAAGTTGAAGATTGAATTTCTAGTGACCACAGTGTACAAACACCAGTTAATAATGGAGCTAGGCATGGAAAGCATTCATGCCTGAATTATTTTTACAGTTTTACCATTTTCTTCTTATACACAAGTAGGGATACCAAGCCAACCCAGGCAGGTAGAAGATGACACCATAATACATATCTATATAAAGATATATATCTATTAATGACATATCTTCTCTTTGAAACTCTGCAAATGCTACAAAGTAAAATATACATTTGTGACAATAGTGCATTTTGGCATGTGGTTTGGGCACAATGAATCTCCTATCTGATTCCCATGAAAGGTACATATATTCTGTATTATGTATCTTGACAAAGCTCTATACAAATATATATTATTGTTTATCTATTACTTATCTACTACTGTCCCATTAAGTTTTACAAGCTGTCACCTTTTTTCAATCAATTTCAGTATGTGATTGTGTTTAATTCTCAAGCAATCCTTTTACAAACTGAAATCTTTCTAGTGTCATCAATCACTTCTGTGTGGAATATGTTGAGAGTGTAAATCATGCACAATGACAATTTTATCACAGTTTTCATTTTCACTCTAATGAGGCATAGACAAAGTTTTTGGAAATACCCCTCTGCAATTTGCTTGCAACCACAAGCTTTCTCTGCTGAATGTGAAGTTGTTAGTGGTTTAAATTCCTTGGTAGATCACATTCCTGTATAAATTTGGAATTTTAGAATAGATATATAATAAATTAGATGATAGATAATATATTAAATGGATAAATAGATAGATGGATAGATATAAAACCAAGTCCGCACAGTGGAGAGAAACCTCAATAGAGCGGGTGCAGAGCCTCCATGGATCCTGGCATGATCCTTAAGTAGTAAAGTTGAAAAAAGTGTAGGCACACTCCAAAAATCCAACTTTAGATAGATTGAAAGATAGATTGATAGATAGATAATATTTGTTATTTACTGTACAATGATATACGGAAGAGTGTCTGGCAAAAAATCTTTTTTAACATCAGAGCGTCTATTAAAATTTAACATTTGACTTAAATGGGTATTATTTATTGACCGGAAAACCCACCAGATGTCACTTTTTATGAATTGCTTATTTACTATATAGATGATAAGAATATGTAATTTTTAGATTTTAACACTTTATTTTATTGTTGAAGCATATCTATTTATATAAGCAGTCTCCATATTATGTAAAAGATAGATTCTGTTGGTTTGTTCTTAAAGAGGACCTTTCACCACCCCAAACTTATTAACTTTAACATATCCGAATTTAGGGACTTGCTCACAGATTCAAGGGCACTTTGAATTGTATTCCTAGCCCACACCGTTACCGAGATATAAGCACCGTTCTATGACCATTCAATGTAGCGTATCGTCAGAGAGGAGGTGCTGCAGCAGGGGTGGGGGCTTGTGTACACTCATCGGCCACTTTATTAGGTACACCTGTCCAACTGCTCGTTAACACTTAATTTCTAATCAGCCAAGACAATTTCTAATCAGTCAAGACAATCTCCTGCAGTTCAAACCGAGCATCAATATGGGAAAGAAAGGTGATTTGAGTGCCTTTGAACGTGGCACGGTTGTTGGTGCCAGAAGGGCTGGTCTGAGTATTTCAGCAACTGCTGATCTACTGGGATTTTCACGCACAACCATCTCTAGGGTTTACAGAGAATGGTCCAAAAAAGAAAAAACATCCAGTGAGCAGCAGTTCTGTGGGCGGAAATGCCTTGTTGATGCCAAAGGTCAGATGAGAATGGGCAGACTGGTTCAAGCTGATAGAAAGGCAACCGTGACTCAAATCGCCACCCGTTACAACCAAGGTAGGCAGAAGAGCATCTCTGAACGCACAGTACGTCGAACTTTGAGGCAGATGGGCTACAGCAGCAGAAGACCACACCGGGTGCCACTCCTTTCAGCTAAGAACAGGAAACTGAGGCTACAATTTGCACAAGCTCATCGAAATTGGACAGTAGAAGATTGGAAAAATGTTGCCTGGTCTGATGAGTCTCGATTTCTGCTGCGACATTCGGATGGTAGGGTCAGAATTTGGCGTCAACAACATGAAAGCATGGATCCATCCTGCCTTGTATCAACGGTTCAGGCTGGTGGTGGTGGTGTCATGGTGTGGGGAATATTTTCTTGGCACTCTTTGGGCCCCTTGGTACCCATTGAGCATCGTTGCAACACCACAGTCTACCTGAGTATTGTTGCTGACCATGTCCATCCCTTTATGACCACAATGTACCCAACATCTAATGGCTACTTTCAGCAGGATAATGTGCCATGTCATAAAGCTGTAATCATCTCAGACTGGTTTCTTGAACATGACAGTGAGTTCACTGTACTCAAATGGCCTCCACAGTCACCAGATCTCAATCCAATAGAGCATCTTTGGGATGTGGTGGAACGGGAGATTCGCATCATGGATGTGCAGCCGACAAATCTGCGGCAACTGTGTGATGCCATCATGTCAATATGGACCAAAATCTCTGAGGAATGCTTCCAGCACCTTGTTGAATCTATGCCACAAAGAATTGAGGCAGTTATGAAGGCAAAAGGGGGTCCAACCCGTTACTAGCATGGTGTACCTAATAAAGTGGCCGGTGAATGTATATACTAATGTTCTCTGACGATTCGCTACATTGTCAGAGAACAGGCTCATATCTTGGCAACGGTGGGGGCTAGGAATACAATTCAAAGTGCCCTTGAATCAGTGAGCAAGTCCCTACATTCGGGTATTTTAAAGTTAATAAGTTTGAGGTGGTGAAAGGTCATCTTTAAGTTGAATTTGTATATAAGTTGGAGTAGGCATATTTTGTAAATGTAACTCCATACAATTTTTTGCCCCTGTGACAGTTGCATTTTCTCAATTTTGGGTTGTCACAGGAAAATTAATTGCATAGACTTTGATAATTTTTACAGTAAAGTATATCATTGCATCCTGGGGCTAATGTACAATCTGTAACCAGAAGTCACCAGTAATTGGAGTTTTCTTAAGTCTGGGACTGCCTGTATGCATCTTATTTGCATTATAAATCATTAGCTTATATAAACTGTAGATTTTACTTCCTTTTATGCATCCAACATAACACATGCTTATTGTAGCAGGCCCACTTAACTAACTATAATTCACAAAGTCTTCTATTTATTAAAGTAAAATGAATTACAGGGCCTGATTTTCTCCCAGGTTAGTTCAAGTATAAAATGAAGAACAGCATGCACTGCTGTCACGTGTTGTCCTTGTGAATAGGCTTGAATTTTGTCAAACAATGAAACTTCAAATTCATTTAATAGTGCCATAGTCACTACATGAACCACTGTATTTGGAAAATAAAACATATCTACTAGATCATAGTCACTAAAATATATCATAGACCAATGTAATTGTACATGTAACATACAGACCATGATATGACTTTACATAAAGGAATCGTGGTCAAATTATTGTAGAATTATGTTTTTTTGTTAATTCGAAGAATAAGATCTAAAAATATAAATGATAATTAATAGGATTAACTATTTTCACATCTTTTGTTTTCTTTAGTGCATCCCAGTGTCAGCCAGAATTGCCAAAGTGGATGTGCCACATGCTCTGATTACAATGGCTGCTTGACATGTAAGCCAAGACTGTTTTTTGCTCTAGTAAGGAACGGCATGAAGCAAGTTGGGGTATGTCTTCCCTCATGTCCAACCGGATACTATGGGATACGCTCTCCGGGAACCAGTGAGTGTAAAAGTAAGTAGGAAGCCTAAAGTTTTAGTTCATCTATATATGTATGTTTTGCTGTTGTCTGTTATCTCAGTTATGTAGCAGTCGGCAATCAGCTATTCAATTGTATTAAGCATTTAGCTGGATAGCAGCTGGCAAATTAATAAAAAACACATGACTTTGCATTATTATCTGATCTCTATTACATGAAGCAAACACATTTAAAAGCATTAAAGGGGTTGTATAACTTTATTTTGTATTTTTGTGTAATTAAGTATAATTGTAATTATATGGCTTTCTCCCTGCTCAGTTTCAGCCATTGTGCCCCCTGTCATTTCCAGGTCTTTGTTTACAGAGATAGTTGGTGACCATAGCCGTACGTCTGTTACAGCATTGGTATAATGCTGTGGTCAGGAAAGCAATGCCGGCCTCTGCCCATGGCAACCAATCACAGCTCAGCTTTCATTTTACCAGTGCTCATGAATATTTTAAAGGGAAGCTGTGATTGGTTGCCCTGGGCAAATAGAAATATTCTGACTTTCAGACAGCTTGATAAATCTGCCCCATAGTCTTGCTGACTGGTACGAGGGCACCTAGAGTGGTTGGGAGCCACAAGCACTTACCATGAGTCAATTTCAGCCTAATTTCAGCATTATTTGACGGAAAACCTCTTTAAGTGCTGTGATTCCTACAGAATTTGTACAAGATTGTTAGCCTGGGAATCATGCAGACAATTTTGCAGACTGTCAATCTATATATTTTATATATCTTTATCAATCAGTAAGTGAATAATATTTAGTATATTTGGTCTTTATACCGAACATAGCGTGAGATCTCTATATTATACATTGGTCTTTCCTGTGCTTTTAGGATGTAAAGCTGAATGTGAAACATGCTTCCACAGAAGCTTCTGCACAAAATGTAAAGGTGGATTTTATTTGCACACTGGGAAGTGTTTTGACACATGTCCAGCTGGGTTTGAGAACAATAACCACAGTATGGAATGCAATACTATTGGTAAGTAGAGTCGACCATGTGATTTACAACTATCTGCCTTTAATAAGGTACAGTCAGCTTTTCTGGTTTACCAAATATTTAGGGGGTGTTAGACTGGAAAAATATAGGGGAGGGAGTACAAAAAACACTGAAATCTTGGAATCCTCTAAGATTAACTAGGATTTGATAAATATGAAAAAGATGCCAAGGAAGAAGCTCATGAGTGAATGGAAGATGGATTGTTACACATGTAAATCTATACATAAGACTACTTAAGCCTTTGCTATTTCTATTAGAATATATACATATATTTACTTTTCAACAAAGTCTCCTTTTAGAAAGATACACTTCTCCCAATGTTCCTGTCATTTTTTTAACCCTCTCCAAAATACGCCTCTGTCTTGGCGATGACTTCCTTGTTTGAGCTAAATTTTTTTCCCACAAGCCATTTCTTCATATTAGAGAACAAGAAAAGGTCGTAGGGAGCCAGATTGGGTGAATACAGGGAGTGCGGCAGCAATTCATAACGCAATTCATGCAGTTTGGCGGCAACAACTCCAGACGAATGTGCTGGTGCTTTATAGTGTTGAAACAGAGCCTTCTTTTTCGCCAAATGCGGCCGTGTCTCCTTCAATTTTTCTTTCCTTTGTGCTACTTCGTGCACTTTTGTTCGTCGAACAGCGAGTATCATATTGTGGATTTTTTAAATTGATTTCCTCAGTAACCACGTCTGCCGGGCGTCCTGGTCGCTCCTCATCAAAAACAGATGTTCGCCCACGTTTAAATTCGTTGAACCAATATGTAACTGTGGTTATAGATGGCGAAGTGTCCTCATAAACAGCATCCAACTTTGCTTTTATCTCCTCACGAATAACCAAACGATACTGTTCTTTTTCCATTTTAGCAAAAATCACAAAACGTGTCTTACTCAAATGGCTGCCAAATACAAACTAACCTATCACTCAGTCTGCAATTTGTTTTGCCGTTGTTTGATAGATGGCAGCACACAATGATAACATCAACTTCCCCCAGGAACGCCCTCTGTTGTCAAACATGGGTACTTATTGAACCGCCTATAGATATATATATAAAATCTTTTGTCTAGCTTCTAGATTATCACAATTTATCTGATGGATTCTGTTTTATACTTATTACAAAGTACATAGCAGACCCTGTGCATTAAAGAGATCTTACAGGAACCTAGATACAGGGGTGAGAAGGACAAAGAAAGCATTCTTACCTTGTTCAGACTCCTACATTGCCCTAGTACTGAAGTGACCCTGAGAGGCAACTTTCTTTAATGTCCTCAAATACGCAGAAGCAACACAATAGGTAACATGGGTGCATCACCTCCCGGAACTTCAGTTGGGCATGGTGCCAAAAATCGGGAGTACCAAAATGACACAAGAATAGTCATGCCCTAGCCCGTTTGATGCTGTACAAGTATTTACTATAGCACTTTATAGCCATCATGTTCTGCAATACAAGCCACATGTAAGAGTGGAAAATACCTATATATGGCACCCAATGGGGCACGCCATGATTCTCCATTATAAACCTTTATGACATCTCCTTATACAGCTGCATTCAAATTGGAGCCACAATACAGTTAAGTACCAGTGGCCTAAGATCAGTGTAATCATTGCTGAATGTGGAGAAGTATTTTCAGCTGCAAGTTTTACATTCTCTTGGCGATGAGGTGTGTTATTGTTACTGGTTATAATGACACTAAATATTTCACGTGCACTCGATTCTGTCTGAAGCAGGAAAGCATTAGTTTGCAGGTAGTGCTTGTTATCTGTGCTGAATCATTTGATATGATTAATGTATGCATACTTGGCTTGAACATAGGTCACTGCATGTTCTTTTGACTAAACACAAATGTAAAGTAAATTAGTCTTGTAATCTAGGTTTTAAGATGTTTCTATGTATAAGCCTATTTTCTTTGTTTTGGCTCATTTTCAGTTTAGCTTCATGACTGATTAAATTATGCAGTGCATTCCCTTAACATAGTCATTGCGGATAATTTAGTGCTATTGTCAGTTATAATCTACCAGGCTTAAAGGAAATCTACCATCAAAATCAAGAATGATAAACCACACTTACTGATAGATCCAACCACTGTGACTCTGGCAATCTTCTTATGTTTGTTATCCATGGCTTTCTGCCTTCTAAACTCAATTTTTACAAGTATGCTAAAGAGTGGTGTTTCCAGAGCCCCTGAGTGCTGAAGCTTCACAGGCTGTGACAATGAGCAGAGTAATTTTTGACTCCCTTGCACTTCTTGCTGCTGCTAGAATACACAGACAGAAGAAGGGGGAGAGAACAGGGGTTTGGGTTACACATGTTCTGATTATTGAAACAGCCTGTGAATCTGCAAGACTGAGAGGTTCCCAGAGCCCTTCAGACTCATTAGCATAATTGTAAGAGTTGTTTTGAGAAGGATGGAGGCCAGAGGTAATGAATATAAGAAGATTGCCAAATTCACAGTGGCTGGTTCTATGAGTACGTTTTCCTGGTTTACCCATGCTTGATTTGGATGGTAGATTTTCTTTAAAGAAGCACTCTGAAAAAAATCATGTATTCTAGACCTTAGATGTCAAATACATCCATTACTGCTGTTAATGTATTTTTTCTAGCTTTTTAATTTTCAAATCATGACTGATAACAGTGATGCCAATTTACCCTACTGATTTGAAACAATGTTTCTCCAAACATCACATTATTAATGTCACCTCCTTACATTGATGTTAATGGGTTGTGTAAAGTAATAATCCACTGACTAATTCTCCACATAACAACAATTAGAATGATCTTTAAAATATTTCAATATTTGTAAATTTACATGAATCTTGTAAGTCATTGATACCTGATCAGATAACTTATCTTTGTTTTGTTTCTATAGTTCATTGTGAGGTCAGTGAATGGAGTCCTTGGGGTCCATGCACAAAGAGAGGAAAGCTTTGTGGCTTCAAACGAGGCAACGAAACCAGAACTCGTGAGATACTTCAACAACCATCTGCACTTGGTACCCCTTGCCCACAAACATCTGAAGCACGAAAATGCATAGTACAAAAAAAGAAATGCTCAGAAAGGTAAGAATTTGTCATAATTCTCAGATTTTAATTTATAAATTGAAATATGCATTCAGTAAAGCAAAAAGACCTTGGCCCTATGTAGTTGATAGTATTATTTATTGAATAGTACTGATCAGGGATGTAACTAGGAGAGGCAGGGCCCCATAGCAGCCTTCAGAATGAGGCGCCCCTCCCAGCTTAAAAATATACATTTTACACTCCTATATACACACACATTTCTATACATAACCATATATTTCTATATATAAATATACTGTTCTTCACACATACACACATATTTATACACTTTTACACACATATGCATACATATAGAGCATATATACATCACATATATACACACATACAGTGCCATACACAGACGTGCAGCATATATACACCTAAGAAGGTGAACAGTGCCTCCCAAAGAGGTGCAAAGCACTCAGTAAATGTGCCTTAATATGTATATAATGGTACACATCCTCCATTCTTTAGTATCAGGTTGGATGATGGGGCCCCCTGACACTGCAGACCCCAAAGCAGCTGCTATGGCTGCTACCACTGTAGTTACGCCACTGAAGCTGATGTAAGTAAAGGAGAGACACACAGCAACTAATCATATTGGAGGGGATATATAATTAGGCAGGATTCATGATCCAGTGATCCAAAAAAGTTGCAAATTTTTGTGCAACTGAATTGTTAGCATTTCCTATGCCTGGGGGGACTGGGCTGGTTTTGTGCCAGATGTATGACTTTTTGCATTGTTGCACGTCATAAATCAGACTTAAACAACTGCATTTAAGTGATAAATAAGGCGCGTTGTAGGAGAATTGAAAAGTAGGAAGGGTATTAAATAGTTGCAAAAAAAATCATACGAAATGGGAGGAAGAATCTGATTGGTTGTGGCAGCCAACTACTTGAATTTTCGTGAATAAATGATTATTCCTTGTACTTTATACATAAGACAAAAGAGAGAGCATTGTGAATCTGTGATATTTTGCAAATAGAACATGCCGGAATTATTGATGCTTTTTATCAGCGCTGGCATGAGTCAAGGTGATCAACATGCCTGAATTAGAAATGACATGGAATCCCCCATCCCAGAACCAAGTAGTTAATCCCTAATATACTCCCCTGTCAGGGAAACAGATTGTTATATTAGAGCACATGTGTGGCTGGCCTGGGTGGGAGAGCAGGAGTTACATGCAATGTTTGTAAAATTTCTAGGCAGGAGGATTTGATAAGTATGCAGTTGGCTTACTTTCGCTGTGTTTTATCATACTTTGATTGGAGTTCAAAAATATGCTGAAGAAAAATGCACAAAACCATGCATCAAGATTAGAGTAAATGTTACTTTAGCTGGAGATAATGTAACATAATACCAAGAGGCTTAAAATATTAAGTGTTAAATTCCCTTCTCATCCACCCACTCATGCTCATCACAGACACAATCTGATGTAATGCAGATAGCCAACCAACTAGCTATCAGATTTAATGATGTGCTTGATGATAATATTGCTCTAATCCACTTTATTCAGCAATATATTCTCCTTTCAGTGCAGACACACATATCTTGCAATAGTTTTATATTTTAATGATGTTCTAACATTCTCTTTCTTGGCTAAAATGATTAACATATAAATAAAAAGTGCTTTGTACTTTACCTAGATGTACTGTATCTAGATTATTATAAGATTAAAACCTGATTCAAACAGCATAAAACAAAAAATATGATTAATAAATCACATCCTGTATGTATGAAGATTAAAAGTACCTGCGTCCAATCATCAGCCAAAGCAATCATATGACCCTATACTGGAATGATAGCAGCCTTTCATTGGCTGCAGCAGCCACAAGGTGTATGCATAGGGGACAGTGAGTACTGGTGGAGTGCCCAGACTAGATCACTGGAATAACGGTCTGGTGAGAAATGATTCTTTCCTTTTCACATGCATCCTTAACTGGGACAACATAAAAAAATTCTTTCTCCATACTTTCGATTACACCTCATACAAACAGTGCCCAAACAAGAAAAAGCATTTGTATTTCACAATTTTCAAACGCTGATCAATTGCATTATATTGGTCTCACAGTTATATATAACATACATATACTCATGCTAAACACTTCTACAATACAATACAATAAAACTTTCAATCTATCATCTTTGAAGACCTCTAGGGATTAGTAGATGTTGACCTGTTCTATAGCCCAACCTTTTAAATTGATCGGTTCTGTCATCTTTTTTTATCCTCCACATGTCAAGGACCCTGTCTTCTCAGACCAGTTTGTTACTACTACTACTACTACTACTACTACTATTACTACTCCATTTTAAAATGTTGTTGACAATCTTGCCTTAGTGGTTTTCATTGCAATTACGAACAAAGCTTAGAACTTTTTAAGGTGGCAGTTGTCTGGGTGCAGATTCCAAACAGCCCACAGGCAGAGACGTAAGAAGACATCAATGGGCCCCCGATGCAAACTTTGGATCAGAGCCCCCATATACCTAAAGTCTTGCTGTTACCCATGTCTCGCACATTATATATGAAAATACACCAACATATTCACCAACATATACTCACAGCACCATACTCATTTACCTTATACATAGTGAGCAGCAGCAGCATCCACTCAATAAAATGACCAGGGCCCCACCGTGTAGAAAAAAATAAACTCAGTACTTACCTCCCATGCTCGGCTCCCTGCTGCGTCCAATGCAGCAGCACGGGCAGAGACACTTCTGTGCGCTCTCCCTGTCCGCACTATTTGATATCACACAGTGTGCACTTGCAAAGCAAACAGGCATGCCTCTCCCTGTGTGCTCTGATGATCAATTGTGTTTGTGTATTACACGCATACAATTGATTACCTTCTGGTCATGGATTCCCTCATATCTCCGGTCATGGTCACAACCACTTACATTACCCGCTGTTCTCATGCATGCAAAAGTATGTACAGACACATAAAAACATATTCATGTACAGATACTAACAGACACAAATATTTGTGTATACATAAACATGCACAAATACATGCAGCCATATGCATGCCACATATACATGCCAGACCCATGCAGGTACTTTATGTTCATTAATTCATATACCCATTCATACATGTGTCATATATACTTACCAGCAGTGAAGTAAGGGCCTTGATGTTGCTTTGAGCACACCCCAGCACATTCCGGGAGGCCGATGGTCAATCTTATAGAGCAGTGATGGCAAACCTTTTAGAGGCCGAGTGCCCAAACTGCATCCCAAAACCCTGCTTATTTATTGCCAACCAAAAATTAAAGCAGTAACGTATTGCTCCCTATTCAACAACTTTCAATCATATTGGCCTCCTGAGGACAGCAACACAGTAAAAAGATGGAAGATTTTCATCATTTTAGCTTCTTTCCAGTTTCCCTCTGTACACTGCAGAAAGATTCTTTGAGTCCTGTCCGGTGTGCTGCGTTGATGGCTGGGTGCCCACAAAAAGGGCTCGGAGTGCCGCCTCTGGCACCCGTGCCAGAGGTTCGCCACCACTGTTATAGAGGGTTACAGAGCACAGCTTCCTCTTCTTAAATTAACTCTCTGCTGTGCTCCGCCCCTCCTCTATTCACTGTGTCCCGACATAGAGTGAAGAGAGGAGAGAGGGAGTGCAAACTACTTGGAGCAGGAGGTCAGCTGGCAGGGAACCCTCCATAGCTCCTGACGTTTATGTCATGGGGCACACGGCTGTCTACAGGACAAAGGGAAAGATATTAAATGGTGACAGCCGCAGGCCCATTTCCCAATTGAGCCCGGTCGCAGATACTGTCAACTGCCCTTTTTTTTACTGTAGATGCAGGTGCGGCTTTGGTGTTAGTGTCCTGTACTATTGGACCCGGTTGGATATTGATACAACCTTCTTTCTACTGACCATTAAACAAAGAAAACATTCAGCCACTCCCACCAGATTCAACATATATGGCCAACTTTCAATATAATATGCCTCTTTATCAGTATCTTTATAATAATATATTCTGTATAGTACCAACTATATATTGGTATATCCCTCTTTCTATTTGCGTAATTCCAAAGGTGATGAGCAAGTAGAGATCACTTTTGTCCCCAACTACTATGGTAGGTGAGTCGTATCTTAGCAGAAGAAAAGGAGAGGTGAAAAGGAAGATAGTGAGATATAGCCCATGATCTTCAAAGCCAGGTACAGTACATAGTATCAAGAACATGTTAACGAAAACTATGGTACCTACAGTAACTGCCCTGCAGGTAGTTATAACATGCAAGAATTGTGAGCATTATAATCATGTGTCAAATCCACCCGGAGTGTATCCAACCTAAAAAGTTGAATGATCACATTCTTCTTATCCTGTTTATTCCATATGCAGATATTGTAGCATGTAAACAGCTAGCAGAACCAACAACCTACACCATCTACAGTACCATTTGGCCATACAAGCAGAGTGAATAGAATTTGCAAGCACAAGAGCACAAAAAAACATAAAAAGCATCTATGTTTATTTACAACACTCAACACTAAGGTCCTAAATGTCTCTTTAAGTAACATAAGCCTAAGAACTGTTTGTCAGGAGTTTCCCTGGTTTCATTTCTATGGATGAGCAGCTTCAATCCCTCCAAGTCTGAGATCACCATGGATGTAGCCAAGTATCCACTTGTGTAATGTAAAGCATCTTGTAATCTGTATCTACAGCAATGGAAATACTTTATTTTTTATGATCAATTTGACTAAGCTGACAATCTGATACATATCTAGGTGTGGCAGATGCCAGGGAAGTGCATTGTGCTAAAAAAAAACACAGTAAAAATGGTAAAATTTGGTGGAAAGGCAATTGTAGCCTGGATATTGTTCTGCAAAGCCTCCACTCCCTGTTTGGAATATATGATCCAAACCAAACATAAGTATAGGGGAGTTAGAGGAATAGCTGTCAGTAAAAAAGTGTACAGTCAATGGATGTTGAAGGTACATAGCTACATTATACAGTAAAACAAGAACACTCAACTAGCATAATATTTGAGGCAGAATGGATGTCACCAACAGTACTCTACTGGGAAGTTATACTACTGTTGGTAATACAAATTAATTTAATTACACCGTATGATCTAGAGCTATAGCTGTCATCTCTTGGTAAGAAAAAATTCCATGTGCGTCATCAAGCTTCTTATTAGAATAATTTAATATGTCTACATTTAAAATATAGAAAGTCCAAACATCATTTTACTTTAAAAAAATGTTTAGTTTACAGAATCAACAGGAAAATTAGCTCCTAATCTCACAGTTTATTCATTGTGGAAATAAATGAGTTCTGGTATATTTCCGGTTACTTTATCAAATATGACAGCGTAAACAAAGTCTGACTGTGTCAAACACTCATGTGTGGGAGGATTTAAAGGTAACTACTACGTGCTGTTGGCAGAACTGTTAAGTGACATTTGAGCAGGATATGCAAACAAATTAGAATAGTCACCTTTCGGGCACATTATGTGCATGAGGGGGAAGACGAGGGGAAAAAATAAACTTGTATAACCCCATGGGGGGCATGAAAGTATAAATAGGGTCACATGGGTTTGTAAAGCAGCAGACAGAAGAGTGTCATACCACAGCTGAGAGGAGTGTGTTTCATGTGTTAAAGACACTATGCTGGTTAATGACCTTACTGTGTGATAGTTCCCCAGGCCTCTTAGTCTCCAGAATTAACTAGATACTAATTACTGTTTCCTGATGCTGTTTATATGTTACATATACTACAAGGTCAGCTTTGGATATTTAACAACCCATTATGAGACAGTCTATTTTAATTCTGCATAAACGGCAATTAGCACATTCCATAACATTCCTAAATATCATGATATGGGAATTAAGAGATATTGTTTCTATGTATAAATCGCTTTGTATAAAGCAATACATACATACAGCATACCAGTCTATTTTTAAAAAGAGTTATTATGAACGCATACATTTTTACTCATAACCTTGTCTGCTCTCGAGCTCTTACTATAACTGCATCTTTCATTTAAACTTATCGGTGGCAACCATTTTATTAATGTCACTTACCAAGAGTTACCAAAGGAATAAAAGAAAAAAGGCCGCAGGGGGCGGCGCCTCGGGTGATAACGTCTTAAACGGTCGGAAATCTTGAAGTAGCTGTAAATGTGTTCACCTTGTTAACACTTGGTATCAATGCATAACATGCCCAATCTAGGGTCCAGTCCGACGATCCGATATGGTGGTAAGGTTCAAGACACAAGTTTCCTGGATGTATTAAGCAGCTCCCAAGGCTCAGAGGGACCAGTCATCAACATAGGATGCCGGTAGTAGATACAGTATATACACAGAAAAAAATGAGCACTATATGGGGCTCTATATAGACAATCCAAAGAAACAAGAAGTTGTGTCTATAATATTTTTATTAAATAAAGCTGTATTATAGAAGCAACTTCTTGTTTCTTTGGATTGTCTATATAGTTTATAGTGTTTCTGTGTATATACTTACCAAGAGTGACATTATTCTCTGCGCCAATTGTAGGTTGTTGCATAGTTCTGCGACAGGCAGGTAGAAATTCAAGCACCAGACATACTGAGAGGCCTGAGCCTCTTATGCGCCATCACGCGCATGATGTGGGAAAGATCAAGAGCTGACACACATTGGGTTAATTATCCCGCTTAGAGTATGAGTCACACACGACAGGACCAGTAGGATATCCTTCATGTACAATACTAGAATAGAGGATAAGATTTCACAAAATCATCTGCAGTTGGGATTTCAACTTGGAACTCATTTATCTATACTTTAGGTGCTCCCTGAAATGTTCTTTCTAAATTTCACTCTGTTATGTGAAATCTTGCCCATTAACCTGTCAAGAAACCTTCTTCACAGTCATGTGGAAATTAGAAGAAAACAGTTGTATTTGCCTTCAGATGAGCAAAGTTTAAAGGCTTCAGGGGGAAATTCACTTCAGACACCCATATATTCTGTTTTACAGTATAGTACCTAGAAAATTGGAGTGATATTAAAAATAAGAATTCAATCTTTCAGATCACATCAGGATTGTGGTTCTTTTAGTTACAGAACCAGAGACACAGGTAGATAAAGACATAGTTGGTAACATAAGCTGCAAATAAAGATCCGGTTCCCGCCTACTAAAGCGTAACTAAATTTGTGAGCAATTTTTTATTTCAGAAATGAGTAGTGCAGGTGCATATTAACTTTGCAGCATACTTTATTAAAGTTTCTCCTCTTTATTTGTGCTATTCCTTCTCCTATAGCAAGCAATGTTTCTAAAAGTATTCTCAAGTCCCTACACAGAAGATAGATAGGGACTAAAATTGAAACTACTTTGAAAATATTTCACTTGATTATTAAGTTGTGTAAGGAGATAAGGCACCGAGTCATTAGAAAAGTTGTCAGTTTCTTAAATATCACCTGTCTATTTGAATATGAAATAGAAAGTTGATTTAGAAGCATAGCTAATACCAAGAAGAGAGGCGGGGGATAAAGGGATTGTACAAAATGTTACATTAAAAAAGGGTAATATTATCTGATGATATCAATTCTTTAAAAAATTAGGTATACCTTAAGTATATTTACTATTATGTGTGACTTCTGGCATTCAATTTCTAGGTGGTGTTGCAATCAAAACTTTTACAATGTAAGATGTTCAACAAGCTGTTTCTCACTAGATGAGTTACAGACATGGGAGGGTTATCTTATAATATTTACAAAAGTATCAAACATACAGAAATATCTGGAATTATCAAGCTGGAATGTGAGATTTCCTATATAATATGGTATTACCATGTGAAGACATAAAAATGTTATAACATTTTGAAACAGTGCTGTTTGAGAATGAATTTCATGCAAATAATATTAATATTTTAATGAAAGTATCTAAGTCATTTGTAAATGAGGAAAGCATGGTAGACAATTTTAGCTTTAATGGTTTTTCCAGGAATTCTAGAAAACTCCAAGGGCAACAGGTGTGAGGAAAACAAAGTGTAGTATACTTACCCTTCTAAGCCTCCCGCTTCCTTTAATCACCCATCCATTCATGTATTGATCTAATATTCAAAGAGCACTCTTTCTATAAAAACATGGAAGTATTTCAAAACTCAATGCAAGCAACAACCAAGCTTTTCCCTCTTGAATTTTTAATGGAAGACAGTATTAGGTAGCAGCCCTGGAGATCTGTATAATCATAGCTTTGTGTGTGTTGATGCATTTAAATTTCAGGATTGTAGCTGGACTTGGGGTATTGAAGTATGGCAAAATCTAGGAATGGACGTGCTGTAAAATTCCTTATCTAACTTTGCTTCTCCTATTTGTTGGCTTAGTTTGTGCAAGAAAAAATGCACCAAAAGTTAGGCCATGCCCCCGATTGTGAAAGATATTAAAAAAATTGTCAAAAATGAGTAAAAAAAATAGTCTAAACTTCTTGACATATGTGGCACAAATCATTAAAGTCTGTCTTTAGAGGAAATTACAAAATTTGTGTTGTAGACATATTAATAAATATGCCCCAATGTCTTTACTAGTAGCTATAATTACTTGCTGTCTCAATAAGGTCTATGTCTTTTTTCAATGTTCTAGCATTTCTAGGATTCTAGTTTTAATGACTTCCAAATCTGTCTTTTGTCTTATACTCTCTTGAACAGTATAATGTCAGTCCTGCATAGCTGTAAACGTAAGTAATTAATTATTACAAAATTAAATGGCACAGTACATGTGTTATTGCCAACCCACATCAAGGTAATGTGCAAATTATTGGCCAAAACGTTTGATGTAACTTTTTAATATTCAGAAACACCCCAATTTGAAAACCACGGAATCCTCTTTCATTTTGGATAGGCGTCTTCTTCCTTTGTCTATTTGAAGTTGTGCATTTGAGCAAATACGTGCAAAAAAGAATTTCCATCTGTATCGAGTTTGCCAATACAATGTAAAGTAACAAATCTTTGTGGCTACATTGAAAACATGTTTACAGCAAAGGAAGGCTGCTCTTTACCATCTGCCATTTCCACAAATTCACAAAATATCAGGCAGTAGCAAAGAACAGTAGCAGTTAACTGCTATTTAGATTATATCTGTCCCCCAAGCATGCCCTCTGATATACCCCTTACCCATTAGTCATCAACTTTCTGTTTAGGGAACAAGAATTTTTTAGTCTTGATATCTTTGGAATGTAGCTGTGTTTTATCTACATGACCACTGCAGATCCTGGAAGACATGGATTTCACATCCTTTAATCCATGTAACCTATGAAAAACACTCATTTCCTCTTTGATGCTTCAGAGCTACATATCTTACTTGAAGGATGGCTAAAGTACAAGTTATGCCTGTCTGGTGTAACTAAACCGTGTAGCTATCCCATGGAGAGACATTTCACAAGAAATAACACTATATATAAAGACTTAGTGAATCTCTGAAAAAGTAAAATTCTTGCCGCCAACAATGGATTACATTAGACTCTTGGTTACACTAGACTCTTTCCAAAAGTTCTCACAACACAATTCCTTAATTATAATAATACAACTCTCAACTGACACTTTACTAGTAACATTGTCCTTATTCGAAGCGACTTAGGACCATGCTTCGTATGAAATGTGTCCATTTTTTAGTGTTTTTTTATTTACATGAAATAAAAGTGTATTTTACCAGTTATATTCCTGGATGCTGGACACAATGGGGCAGATTTACTTACCCGGTCCGTTCGCGATCCAGCGGCGCATTCTCTGCGCTGGATTCGGGTCTGGCCGGGATTCATCAAGGTAGTTCCTCCGCCGTCCACCAGGTGGCGTTGCTGCGCTGAAAAGCATCCGAATGCCCTGAAATTCACCGGGCCGGACCAAGTGAAGGTAAGCGTGTCCCAAGCGACACTTTTATTGTTTTAAATGCGGCAGTTTTTCCGAATCAGACGGGTTTTCGCTCAGCCACGCCCCCCGATTTCCGTTGTGTGCATGCCGGCGCCGATGCGCCACAATCTGATTGCGTGTGCCAAAATCCCGGGGCAATACAGGGAAAATCGGCGCAAATCGGAAATATTCGGGTAACATGTCGGGAAAACGCGAATCGGGCCCTTAGTAAATGACCCCCAATATCTGCCCCACACAGTAATCCATGCATGGGCAATTCTTTTATAGTTTCGGAGGGAGGTGAACTGAAAACTAAATGATAATACTGCATTATTTGTAGATAGCAGGATGGAAATAAATATTCTGTGCAAATTGTTTTCAAATTATGTATCCAAATTGCATATCTTAGGGGCTCTTTCAAATTGGCTTTGTTTTTCACATCCATGGTTCGGTGATTTCCACGGATGCCTCACAAAGCCATTGATTTCTATGGGTGTTTTCACACTGTCTTGTATTTTCACTTATCCAAAGCAATGTTAAACCTTCAGTTTTTTCAAGACACAAAGTCAAAACGGAAGTGAAAACAGAGACAAAACTGATCTGTTGTCATCGCAAACACAGCACCAACGCCAATGTGAATGAGCCCTAATTCAAATTGGTAGAATTATATTACTTAATCAGAAGTGAAGCTAGTAATACTTATACTTCTTTGATGGCAATTTTTCTTGGGGAAAGAAAAGAACAGTCTGGAATAAACATGCCCAATCCTTTTGTATGAAAAACCAGTACTGCATTGGTCTGGTAGAGGCTTTCTCCACTTATCCCAGATCTTGTGCTTCCATAATTTCATAATTATCGTATTTTTCTCAGAAATCAAAGGTGCGCCTTATAGTCCGGTGCGCCTTATATATGAACCGTACTTACAGGCAACAGCTGCCTTGAACTGTGCACAGGTCGGCCACCTGCTGGTCATTCAACCTTATAATCAGGTGCGCCTTATACTCCTTATATATGAACCTAGATAGCAGGCAACCGTTTTAGCAGGCATTTATTGATGGTGCGCCTTATACTCCGGTGCGCCTTATAGTCCGAAAAATACGGTATGTTTATTCTGCTATAGAATATTGAAGTAGCACCTGATAAAACTAGATGCTTTTGGTAGCAGTTTATCTGTGTAACAACAGAAGGATAAGCAGCAGAAATCTGCCTGATATTTTTTATCATTGGGGAATAGTGAAGACAATCCCTTGTAAAATAAAATGATAAGCCAGTACTAATAACATGGGTTAATACACCTGTAAAGTGTCTGGTCATTAGTCATAAGGAGTTATCAATACCAAAAATGATAATTATAATTTTAATGACTTTATAACAATAGTTTTTTTTTCACCCTTTTGAATTCTACATGCAATAAGCTCAGAGGCTTTTCAGTGTCAATTTAGCTCACATTGCCCCCAAATAATGATGTCCTTTCTAAAGCTTTATAGCATGGATAATTCCTAAAAACTGTTTCCTTCAAACTTACCCCATCCTCACATATCGTTCTATGGTTCTACTTATATAAATTATAATAAAAATGAAAGCTACCAAAAAATCTATGACGCATTTAACATTTTAATATACATTTAACAGAAAAAAGAAGATTTTTTATATTTCCACCCATGAATATAAATAAATGTATTGTCCTGTATTATCTGTGGCATACTGGCAGCATAATACAGAAACATTTCCATAAGACATGTATCATTTCATATTTAAGCTAAGTAATCTTAGTCTGTTACATTTTCTTAATGTAATCCTTAGATTCGGAGAATAGACCATAACATTTCTTGCACATTTTCAGAAGAGGTCAGATTTAGAAAGATCACAGCTGCTAGTCTTGGAATTCATTGCTCAGTAGTCATTTACAATTAATATTAATGAATGGCAGATGACAGATGTTTATAACCTATTCTTTGCCAGGCGTAGCTAAACAAAAGCATAGTGCTTTATTTTAACTCATAGTCACTGATGATTTTCTGCCACTAAAGATTAAGCAATATTAGACCCAAGAGTCCAGCTTTGTGTGGAAACAAAACTCTATTATATTAGCCATAAATCCATTTTCTTTCCACATATAAGGTTCCACCATTGGAATTTATAAAAGGACACCCTTACTTTATTCATATATTTTATTTAAAAAATTGTTATTAAAGGGAATCCCCATTATTCTCATTATTCCAATACCCATAGGATAAAGGATGTTTGTCCACTTGGGGTATCAATGCTCTGGAACCATACCAATCATAAAAATAGAGGTGTAGTACCACTGAATGCTTCATATTAATAAAGGGCTGGTGTGCATGCTCCAATGGAGCTCCATTCAATTCTGGGACTGTGAAACAAGTATCATAGAAGTAAATGGAGTGATAGTCAGGCAAAATCCTTTTAAATGTACCACTACATCAACTGATAAGATATTTCTTGTAATGACTTTTAGTACATTGATAACTGACTGTTGATTGGTTACAATTTCAGTCAATGTCAAAACCATGTTTCGAGATTTAGCAATGGCAGAATTTTTATTTGTTTTCGGCCACTTTAATTCAAGGACGTGACTCTTACTGCTTCTTGGCAAGCTATGAGAAACTTGTATCAGTGACTTTCTGAGTATTTAGTGCTTCAGACAAAATAGCTTATTTCCAAGAAATAAAGGGAAGAGCATGAAAACTGTCATGCCTATGGCTTCGGCAGGTGACCCCATAAAGCTAACAAAAAATAATAGGCGCTGCTTAGAGATATAACTAGTTACACAAAGCCTATGAGAATTTAGGGGTGACCAATATTTATAGAAAAAAATTAACAAGGTAGCCCAAATTAAGCTGAGCCAGTCAGTTTCTCTCATAGCAACTGTGTACAGAGAAAAGTAGGGTTAGAATTAAGTCCTGGGAGAGTCCTAACAGGAAAAAGTATGCTGCAGAAATATTCAGTATTAGTAGTTATTAGATAAATCATAGACTAACTCATCAGGGGACTATCTGACACTGTGGTGAGGGGACTTGCTGTATATTTTACAGTGTGGAAACAAGATTGTAATATTTCAAGTAGAGAAAGTATGATGTTAAAGCACACATGAGCTCTTCATGTAAAGGTGACTTAAGAAAGACATACTGTATTGTCTTCTCCATATGGTAATCTGCACACAGTCATGTTGTTTATCGGCTAGTCTTTAAACATCAGACTGATAAGTGCAATGCGACCATTGCCTTTGGATCTCATATGTTGAAGGTTGTTGTTTTTATTTTAAGTCTTTTGTGCTATAGGACTTGACAGGAGGAAATTATTGTTTCCAAATCCCCTGCAAGCTATCCTTGGCCAAGAGTGCTTGTATTTTGAATTGAGGGAGGAGCATGGTGCTTCTAAGTGAGAATTATTAGGATTCACTTTCTTAAAAAACTATGAAGCTATCGGTTACAGCCATTGATAAGATCCAATTATACTTCATTAAAAATGAATGAACCAATGTGGTTGCCCTGGGGATTTAATTCTTAATAAGATGTATGATATATCTCCTTCAACATGAATATTTCCTATGATACAAGCTCAGTTGATTTTTCACTTTTGAATTCAGGTGGTTTTTCCTGTTGCGTAGGACCATTTCACACAAAACGTGATCAACAAGTCCTGTGTCACAGGAAGACCACACTGCAGGAACAGGGATCTTCTCATCATATTGATCTATGATACAATGCATCACTGCCTCCCCAAGTAAAGTATCAGTGCTGCTGTTTGTGAGGAAGCAGGGGTTCACTGTATCATAGATCATAGGAGAAACGGCATCCTACAGATTTCAGTCTTTGCATTACAAAGGTAGAAATTCATGGGTAAATTCTGAAATATTTGACAAGTTGAAGATCTTTTATGCAGCATGTGGATGGGATGTCATCAAATCCTATTCACTGGTTAGCATCAATACTCAGTGGGGCACATTTACTTAGAAAATCGGAAACTTCACTAAAAGTGCTCTTTTTCATTTATAATGCTGGGTGTGACCAATTAATTAACAAGTGTAAAAGAAATTATGAATCTGTCGCTTCCCTGCACTGGCCCAGCAGAGTTCAGCAACTTTTTTGTGAAGCACCTTAAACATAGGACGTGCAACACAATTTGCAGGTTGAATACGTCGCTCGGTCCGAATCAGGCGGACAGACCGCCGGCATGCCCCCTAATATGTGTTGCATGGAAGCCAGTGCAGACACTTCTCTAATACCTGTGCAAGCCGATTTAACGTACAAGAACGTGCAAAGTCCTAAAAAAAATGCGACACAAAGCCCTTAGTAAATGTGCCCCAGTGTGTTCTGAGACTTAAAGCAGTTGTCTGGGGCTTGAAAAACAAAGTTAATTTAAGTGGCAATACCAACTCAAACCACGGGCAGGTGTACTAATTTTGGGGAAAAAGCAGCTGACATCTTTAAGAGAATAACTTTCAACTGTGAAGCTACATTTTTACATATATGCTGCTTGCATAGTTTGTGTAATAGCTTAGTTATGTCATCTCCATATAAGCTGAATGGAATATTCTACTTTGCATAGAAATGATTAAGCAGTTCCTCATGCACGCATACTTATATAAGAAATATGCCTTATTATTCAACTAACCTACTTTGTACTGAGTGGAAATATATGCATTTTTCAAATGTTGCAATATTACAAGCCTTGGATAAGAGCTGCTAACAGCTGTAAGACGTTAGGTTAGCATTTGTGGGGGATAATGTCAAACACTCAATATCTGGACGAGTTCCATATAAAAAATAATAACATATCAGCAAGCTTTAAAATGTGTTATGCTTGCTCGAGCAATGTAGTCTAAGACCTTATACATTTAACGAATGTACTCCACAGGTCTGTTTCTGGTCACACTGTTTCAATGAACTAACTTTGAAGAAAAGTCAAACACTTCCTATTAAAGGAAACCTTCCAGTTCAAATGGTAGGTGTAAGCTGTAAATACCGAGCACCAGCTCAGGGTGAGCTGGTGCCGGAGCTTACTTTCGTTAGTGTTATAAACCGCTGCATCCCGGTTTAAACACTTTTTAATGTTTATAGCTGTAGCTGCTTCGGCGCTTGGTGCGCACGACCGCGGAAATAGGAAATGCTGGAGACGTCACACGCGCACGGTTGCGCTCAGTGCCAAAGCAGCTACAGCTATAAACATTAAAGTGTTTAAACCGGGATGCAGCGGTTTATAACACTAACGAAAGTAAGCTCCGGCACCAGCTCACCCTGAGCTGGTGCTCGGTATTTACAGCTTACACCGACCATTTAAACTGGTAGGTTTCCTTTAAGTATTCTAGAATTTTACCCAACAAATTGGACAATATTGTGCTAAGCTAATAAGCTAAGCATGTTTACAATAATTTGATCTATGAGGGCCCCATCCTTGGGGCTCTCAACAGTGGTCTATTGTATCCAAATCTGGTGCTACCACCTCCCCAACCTTTATGGGTTCGCTGAAGGGCAACCTGGTAGTCCCATTGAATTGAATGTTCTTGAAAAATAACCCGTGGGTAAGGTTAGTTTTTTGTTGTGTTGAGCTGCAGTAGCATAGTCACTTACCTTTTTAAATAAGTAACGATATCTATGTGTTAGAAATGCTGAAAGATGCGGAAAGGGATGACTCTAAAATAAGTATTATAGTCACTTCTCTTCTGAGGCCGTACAGCAACCTTGCATATTAATCCTTCCTTTTTTTGGTTTCCATTAGGGTTTATAAGAGAATGTTTCTTTTCTTGTAATAATCACTGATTTCACTATATTCATCCATATTTTGCCTTTTTTGTGAATTTACTAAAGTCTAATTTGTAATTTCAGGGTAAAAGGCAAAGACGAAGTAAAAAAGAATAAACAGAGAAAAAAAGAAGGAGATGTGCCAAGAAAACAAAGGCAGAAAAAGCAGGAGAAGGCTCAGCGTGGAGAAGGAAAGCGAAGAGATATTAGGGCCTAAGAGATAAAACCTGCAGAAGATGCAGCCAAAGTTTTCTCAAGCTCCTATAGGACATGAAAGGCCTTGCGCTAATGTGATGGACTTCTTGTGCTGCTATATTGATCACATCCCCAAGTGTCGAAGACTCTAGATGGATTGGATAGTTCTCATGCAGCCAAGGCCTATGTAACGTTTCAAGCCTTGTGCTTTTTTCTATGGAAATGCAACGATGGAATATAAAGACAGAAAGCAGAATTGCTGGAAATGCTCTGTGGACACATAAGAATTGTATGCTCGAGCTCATCTGTTAAAGAAAATAAGACTTTATTCTATATAATTGTTAATAGCAACATTTCCCCTATTTTGTAAAGTATTTTTCACAGTTTTTTAAGAATTATAGGCTAATTATATACTGATGTGTACAGCATTGTTTTCTCTAACACATTTCTGTGGTTAAATCATAAAAAATGCAATTACCAGTGGTACGCATGGCATTCCATAGCCAGTAATATGATGGTTACCTCACCCCTTACTGCCTGTATAATTGGAATGTCTCAAACTTCTCAATTTAGTTTAGGTACAAAGTATGTACCGAGCTTTATAAGTGTCTATTGTAGACACTGCCTTACATTAAATAACCAATGATATTGTGCAGGAGGATAATGTTACTTATGTGGCTAACTATAGAAACAAACTGCAACACTAATCTCAAAGAAAAGCTGCTGTTTTTGTAAAATGGTTAGACATTTTTCTTTAATTTATTAGCATTCACATATTTGACCGCTGACCTAATACTATCCCGGGTACTTATTTGTAAATGATTGTTTGCTAGGCCTCAGTCAATGAAGCAGTTTAATGGTCTCATTGGTCAACTTGTATCTGATGTTAGACAGAAAAAGAGCAACCATGATAACTGGATACCCAGTACAATTTATAAATAGTATAAAACATGACATAGTAAATTCAGTCAAGGATGCATCTTTGGTGGTTTGAAAGATAATCAGATACCAGTAGTCAAAGGTCAATATGTGTAGGTGTGTTATTTAGATTTACTATATGGATATATATGAACAAGAACAGGCTTTATTTTTTTATTCTATGGACATATGAAAAAAAGTCCAAAAATAACACTTGGCCCTGCCTACTATCCTTGTATGGTGAACAAATCAAAAGAAATATGATATGCTCATACATTTCAGGGGAGCTGTTGGCATAAAAGTCTGTAGTGGTTGTTTTTGTGCAATGTTGGAAGAATTTCTTGGAGGGAATATTATTGCGCTTTGCTAGAAATGCTGTTTAATGTATTGAACATCAGAATGGTATCCAGATGGACGCAATGTCCCAGACATAATTGCTTCATTTGCCGGGCAGCATATTCTATCCTTTGCTTTTATTTTACTGCTATATCTATCATGCATCTGTCTGCATGTTAAAAAAAAAACATCTACTGACCAAGACCTTTAATCCTTCATTTGCTGGGAGGGTCCTCCAAACACTGCTGACATTTTCAGCAGTGCAGAAGTTTGGTTGTATGGGGCAGAGGCATTGAGAAATGCAGAAAAAAGCAATATGTCATGGAAACATTGTACTTTATTCCAGTTATGTTATCTTCTGGAAAAGCTTATTGTTATTTTATAATCTGCTTATCAATCAGCATGGAGGATGAAGGGACACAACTTCAACAGCGTTGTGTGTATGTATTGAAAGAAATTCCACTACAATAAATATATTTCTTGAAAAAGTTTTTGTTTTACAGTTCATAATGCAGTCTTTTGCTTGTATTCACTATTCACTTAGATTAGACAAAGCCTACTATAAATTATATTTTAGTACCATAGCTTTTGGCATAGATTTTTTTTTTACATTAATCTTTCTGTATTGGACGCAGCGCTAGAAAGTCCTGTAACTATACATTTGTATTGTTATTAGCAGCAGTAAAAGACTGTGATAGTTAAATTAATATTTCAGAAGTGTAGGACTTGGGACACTAAGAGAGTCTCCTCAAACTGCTGTCATCTTATATCTCTACAATCAAACAGCTCCCTAGTCCTCCCCTCATACAGGGTATGGAGAAGGCCCAGTACAATAGAGTGCTCCAAGTCCAGCTATGATCCTGGAATATAAATATATTTTTAATAGGTCTGTTGCTACACACATAAAGACACATATATCATACACTCCAATGGAACTCTATCTGAAGCTTTGTATGGTCAAAATTGCTGGTAGACTCCCTTTAAGGCCACAAACACTCAAGGCATAATTGCTGTAGGTTAGTCACAACAAAATTGCCTTTTGCTAACCCATGGCAGTTTACATTAGCAGCATGGTGCATGGAATTTCAGCAAACTATATCATTGTCCTATGGAAAAGAACTTGCACGAGTTTAGAATCTGCTGCAAGTCAATAGAATCTGTAGCAGTTTTTTCAACTGTTTTCTTGCAGCAGTCAGTATTGTTGCCGAAAGTGTGCTGTGCAATATTGTCCAGAGATTTCATCGTTGTGTTCGAAAAAAAATGAATTAATGACCCTAACCCTAATGCCTTGATTAAACAGTGCAAAACAAGTTAAAAGGGACACCTAGCAGCAACAGTTTTAAACATTTTTAACATTCAGTAATCCAGGTTTTCAGCAATACTCATCTTTTCACACCAAACTGCTAAGATCAGAAAGATCAGATCAGAAAGGGTGTAATTTGAACACTATCATCAACTTTTACCATATCAGCTCTAAAATAGACTAGGACAAGGAATGGATGCTTCATCTCACCCAATGCTACAAAGCTCTAAATCCCAAAACTTGAATTTTATGTATCAGGGAAAACATCAAAGTGTGTTTTTCTCCTAATCCATGTAACTCTTGAAACCCTTCACCATTTATAGGTGGAATATAAACACAATTTACTGATATTCATAATTTGTAAACAAGTTCTGAATAATTTATAATCCACCAATTTGTATGTGTAAATTATAAATAATGATAATATTTAAGCATAGAAAGACCTGTTTGCCTATGACTCTACTTTATATGAGTTATCATGTTATTGTTACCATTTTTATAGAGTTACAGTTTGGACTTTCAAGCTAATCTGCTTGATTTTACCATGTTAAGAAAAGCATTGTAGCACTTTTTTTTACTACAAGGTGTTGTTTGATCTCGGTTCCGGCCTTATTCTTATCAGTGACATATGATCCAAGATACTTGAAATGGTCTGTCCATTTAAAAGTTCTTCCTCTTAGTTTGACTGCTTATCTGATGTGACATGCGGATCTGTATAACATCAAATTATGTCTCAACTGAATGTTCAAGGTTCTTATCTCCATCTGTAGGTAAACATTCTAGCGCTTATAACCATCTGCCAATCAATTTGCTATTATAGGTCCACTTCTATTTTTCCTCTTACAGACAGTTACAGAACACCACCTTACTTACTTGTAAAACTTGATCAGGACATCCAGCTAAATGATGCAAAAATAAAAAAGCTCATCTTCATATAACAAATATGTGCATCCAAAAATTGTAGCTACTTGTCTGGTGTCCACACCTAAAAAGCAAAAGGTTTCACTCTCTAAATTATTTAACTTAAAAAAATACAGCATGTAAATTGGCGCTGCGTCTGAATCACACGCAATACAGAAAAGAGGCTATCTGCACACGCAGAGGAATGGCTGCAGAATGTACCCGAGGTAGAAACCAGCCAAAATTGCTGCAATGTTGCCACGGCAAGCGTGGTAGAGCTTTGCATTGCATTGTAAAAGTTGATTCACATACTGTGATACGCAATAATTTAATTATATGGTGTCTAATATGTGTAAGGGATTTTCATGAATGTATTGTGCTGTCAATTTACTGCACAATAAATATGCTATATCTGCAGATAGCCTTAAAGGGAAGCTATCTGGGCGATTTGGGATACTAAAACACTCACAGGTCCTTATGGAACTGTGGTTTAGTTTACTGAATCGCCCTGTATGAGTTCCAAGGTGGGTGCAGTAAAAAAAAAACATTGCTCTCGGGGGCCTGTGCGGTGTGGCAATGAAGACAGAGATGTACACCCTGGCTTCAACTTGGGAACAGTGCATGCAAATGAAAACCAGGGCCATTCCCTGGCCATCATGCATTGTGAGAGGAGAATCAGTGAGAACTGCAGATGTGTGCCTCATCGGACTCGCATCTAGGTTAGTATACAGTACAGACCAAAAGTTTGGAAAACCTTCTTATTCAAAGAGTTTTCTGTATTTTCATGACTATAAAATTGTAGATTCACACCAATACTATGAATTAACAAATGTGTTATTATATACGTAACAAAAAAGTGTGAAACAACTGAAAATTAAATTTTAGTTTCTTCAAAGTAGCCACCTTTTGCTTTGATTACTGCTTTGTAAAAACGAGTGGCCATCATTACTTTAAGAAATGAAGGTCTGTCGGTCCAAAAAATTGGGAAAACTTTGAAAGTGTCCCCTAAGTGCAGTTGCAAAAACCATCAAGCGCTACAAAGAAACTGGCTTAAATGAGGACCCCTCCAGGAAAGGAAGACCAAGAATCATCTGAAGAATCTTCTGAGGAAGACCAAGAATCATAAGTTCATCTGAGTCACCAGCCTCAGACAGCAGCTCAGATTACAGACCAGGTCAATGCCACGCAGAGTTCTAGCAGCAGACACATCTCTACAACAACTGTTAAGAGGAGACTTTGTGCAGCAGCCTTCATGGTAAAATAGCTACTAGGAAACCACTGCTAAGGACAGGCAACAAGCAGAAGAGACTTGTTTGGGCTAAAGAACACAATGAAAGGACATTAGACCAGTGGAAATCTGTGCTTTGGTCTGATGAGTCCAAATTTGAGATCTTTGGTTCCAACCACCATTTCTTTGTGCAATGCATAAAAGGCAAATCAATGGCCTCTACATTCCTGGTTCCCACCGTAAAGCATCGAGGGAAGATGGAGGTGTGGTGGTGTGGTGGTGCTTTGCTGGGGACACTGTTGGGGATTTATTCAAAATTGAGAGTATACTGAACCAGCATGGTTGCCCCAGCATTCTGCGGGTTGTCCCGAATATGGCAATACCACACATGTGCCAATAATTGACAGGCTGGGAAAAGAAGAGAAGGAGTGAAATTTTGCTTTTGGAGCACCCTTTTCACTAGAATTATGTTGGGGTGCCCCTGAGGTACCAGTGCAACCCCCAATCAGTGACCCCCTTTTAGGAAAGAGCACCCCTCAAAGTTTTCTCAAATGTGTCATTTTAGTGACAAATGAAATCAGCCCAACTCATGCCACTGTGGATAAACAACCCAAAAACCATTCTGCGGGTTATAACAGGTATGGAAATACCCCATGTGTGGCAATAGTCTACAGGCTGGGGACACGGCAGAGCAGAGAAGGGACAAGCAAAATTTAGCTTTTGGAGCACCCTTTTCACTAGACTGATGTTGGGGTGCCCCTGAGGTACCAGTGCAATAACCCCCCCACACCCCCGAGCTGTAACCCCGTTTCAGGAAAGGACACACATCAAAGAATTGATCTAGGGTTGTATGAGAATTTTAACCTCTGAGATGCTGGCCCAAATGTAATACAAAGTGAATGGAGCACTGTAAAAATGGCATTGTTGTAGTGACAAATGAAATCAGACCAACTCATGCCACTGTGGATAAAAACCCCAAAAATCATTCTGCGGCTTATTACGGGTATGGTAATACCCCATGTGTGGCAATAGGCTACAAGATGGAGACACGGTAGGGCGCGGAAGGGAATGGCATTTGGAGCACAGACTCTTTTTTTTTTGGCATTTAAAACATTTGTAGATGCCCTTAGGGATCAGTACAGTAGAAACCCCTAAAAACTGACCCTATTTTAGAAACTACACCCCTCCATGAATAAATCTAGGGGTGTAGTGAGCATTTTAACCCCACAGGTGGACCCCATGGATGATGCATAATGGATAGTGCATAGTACAAAATATCCATTATGTCATCTTGTGCTCAGCTCCTGCCACAGGAGATAAACAGCCCAAAAATCATGATGCGGGTTCTCCTGGGTACGGCAATAATCTACAGGCTGGTCACATGGTAGAGCTCAGAAGGGAAGGTGCGGCATGGGGCATGATGTATAAGCTGTGTGAGAATACATCAGGGTACAATTATATATCCAGGGACATGTGGTAAATCCGGAAACACTCCTTCATGCATGTTTGTCGGGGCATGTATCACACTGGTATATAGATTCCCTCCTTTTGCCCCTTTTGGAGCACACCATGCTCCTTTTTTGATTCCTTCCCTTGCTGGCAGTTTGGGGAACTTCTCCTGGAAAGTGCTGCCCTGGTAAAATGCGTGACGTGGCCTCGCTTCCATACGTACTAGCAACCCCCCTTCCTGGTCTCTAAAAATCAACTGCTTGGCTACCACCTCTTGAAATTCCAGGAAAGTTCCCCTCTGGCCGGCACATCGATGCAGCACGTAAGCATTATACAGTGCTATCTGCATGATGTGCACGGCCAGCTTCTTGTACCACACCCTCGACTTCCCCATGGCATTGTACGGCTGAAGGACCTGGTCCGACAAATCCACCCCTCCCATGTACTTGTTATAATCCAAAATACAGTCCGGCTTGGGGGTTTCTGCAATGGTACCTCGTACAGGGGCAGGTGTGGTGCTGTGCCCTTGTATTGTTGTTAGTACAAGGACATCCCTCTGGTCCTTGTACCTAACACACAATACTGTGTCGCTGCTTAGTGCTTGGCTCTTGTGCCTCTCTTAGCTTTTCCCCTAGCAGAGGCTTAGGAAGGCCTCTCTGATTCCTTCTAACAGTGATGCATGCCGCAGTTTGTCTGCAAGCGAGGCACTTGAACAGGGTAATACTCGTATAAAAATTATCCAGGTAGAGGTGGTAGCCCTTGTCCAATAGTGGGTGCACCAAATCCCAAACTATCTTTCTAGCAATTCCCAGGAAAGGGGGGGGGCATTCAGGGGGCACTATTCTAGAGTCCTTCCTTTCATATACCCTGAACCTAAAAGTGTACCCTGATTCACTCTCACACAGCTTATACATCTTCATGCCATACCTTGCCCTCTTATTGGGCAGGTACTGGCAGAACTGAAGTTTCCCTTTGAAATGTACCAGGAACTTATCCACTGATATGTGCCTCTTTGGAGTATACACTTCCATAAATCGGGCACTCAGATAGGTTGTATAAAGTCCCTATTAGACTTTTATAACTGGGGTCTTCACTGGGTGGGCACTGTGCATTGTCAGCAAAATGCAAAAACCTATGGATGGCTTCAAAACGCATCCTATTCATCGCCATGCAGAGCATTGGGGTGTGGTAGAGTATGTGCTCCAATAGTCCCTAATAGCGGGCTTTTTGACCAGTCGTATAAGAAGTACTATAACCCAATACTTCTCCATCTCTACTGCACTGACAGGGGTCCACCTGTGGAGTTGAGCATAAAAAGAAGTGGGGTTTTGGGAAATATATTGTGCAGCGTAGAGATTAGTCTGGGATACCATTCGACCAATCAGGTCCTCACTACCTTCAGAACTTTAAAAAGTCCACTGGTCCGAGTCCTGCCGTGTCTCTTTGTATCCCAGGACTGGCCATAAAATCAGGGATCTGAGTGGCATAGTTACTGGGGGTCACCCATGTGGGGTCAGAAGTCCCGGGCACTCCAGCAGATGCCCCAGGCACTCCGGCAAAAGTCCCGGGCACTCTAGCAGAAGTACCAAGCACTTTGGCACTACTACAAAAGCGACTTCTCGGGGGTTCCTCAGAGTCGCTTTGGGTGGACGAGGTAGAAAATAAAATGGACACTCGTCCCCACTAGCTGACTCCGTATCAGAGGCCATATAATTATACACCTCCAAATCAGTATATGTCTTCTGGGACATGATGGGGGAATAGTATACAACCTACACAAAACAATACTTACTCCTCCGCAGAACACCACAGAACTACACAGAACAAACAAATACTCCTCCACAGAGCAACGCAGAACTACACAGAACACCTACTCCTCTGCAAAACAACACAGAACGACAACTGAACACCTACTCCTCCACAGAACCACTGCTCCTCCACAGAACGCCTCCTCCTCCACAGAACCACTACTCCTCCACAAAACGCCTCCTCCTCCACAGAACCACTACTTCTCCACCAAACACCTTCTCCTCCACAGAACCACTACTCCTCCACAGAACACCTCCTCTTCCACAGAACCAATACTCCTGCACAGAACCACTACTCCTCCACCGAATGCCTCCTCCTCCACAGAACGCTTCCTCCACAGAACCATTCCTCCTACACAGAACCACTACTCCTCCACAGAATGCCTCCTCCTCCACAGAACGCCTACTCCACACGATTCACACTTAAATGTACCGTTTGGGGGGGAAAGGGAATCTGATCTCTGTAATTGACCACTCTGTACAGAAGGGGCCAATCACAGCGATCCACATCACAAGACCAATCAGATCGTTTCAATGATGTCAGAGGGGGGATGTCCCCTCTCGATCCCGGCATGCTCGGCGGGTCTGTCATCTGGTAACGCGGAGCGGCAATGGCTTAATAAGTGTCCCTGGCTTATCATCTTTGATTTTGATGGTATATTTCTTTTACCCCCTTATTGACCACCATACGGCACTGCATCAGAAGAAGACTGCAGGACATTGGGTCCAACTAGTTGTCACAGCCCAGCCCCTGCACTAACACCTGGGATCGGAAAGGCTCCAATTGCGGGTGTTTAACCCCTTAGAAATGGCAGTCAAACATGTACCACAGTGTCTTAGAAAATGCAAGGGAGTCAATGTCACGCATCAGCACCCAGAAACATGGATCTTCAGGTGCCAATGGTGGTGCATGACAGCCAGGGGTTATTAACCTGTTCTATTAGATAGTTGTCAGGGACAGTAAAATGTGTAATGTGCATTATTTAGGAGATCTAAAGTGAGTTGCCCCTTGTGGGACAATGTAATATAAAAAATGTAAACAATAAATAAATATATTGTTTAAAAAAAACAATAAAGTATAAAAAAAAAGTTGCAAAAAAACAAAACACACAAAATGTTTTAATGAAGTATTTATTTTGGATGGTCTAATTTGCATGGCAGGTTCCCTTTAATGTCACAACATAGGTGCACCAACTTCCTCATTAACAAACAGAATAAAATGGAAAATTCTCAGAAATTGAATAATGAAAACAATAATAAGGGTATATAAGAAATAGAAATTTATTGTCAATTTCACCTCACTAGGAATTTTTCTACAACTTCCTATTTTGGTAATATTTTACCAAACCTTTTAGGAGTCAGATCAACAAAACAAAAGTCTTATTGGGTAACATCTTATTGTCAGTTCTCTCTTGTGGATTATATAGGAGATTAAAAGATCCTAATAATTGTCCTTATAGGTCTGTTGTTTCAGTCTCCTACGGCACTTCTAAAACCCACTTCATGCAATTTCTGTTTGACATCTATCTCTCATATCAAAGCTTGAGATCTCTCTATGAACCAAACAAGGAGAAAATGATCATCAATGGGATGCCAACATGATGGTATATTAAAGAACAATACTAAAGATAATCTACGACAGTTCCCACGTGTTCTTTCTCATACTAATTTTTTTATCAATGAATTCAGTACTTTGCAGAGTGGTAGAGCCATCACCCATATCCTTCTAGAAAACATTAAGTACTTCCACTGACCCACTTTTTGCCTTTGTAAATTACCATACAAAGCTACCCACATTGCACTAGATGTTGCATATACGGCACCTACCTTTGATGCCTTGCTCTCACACAGCCTATCCGTCAATACCATCAAAACATCCCGATCAAAGTGGAGGGATCAAAATCTTTTTTTTATGTAAAAAACACAACATACCTTTGTGTCATGCAAGCATTTTACATATTGTAATTGTTAGGCTGTGTGGATTGTTTATATTTTTTGACAAGGTAAACCCTAAAATTAATTGATAACATTAATCCTACTCATTGACATTTTGTGTGATTTTTTCACTATACCTTAATTATTCACGCAGTTATAGAGATCACTTTCGACTAGAAGAGTCATGTTTTCTTCAGCTGCCAGTGATCCCCCTCTCTTCTTTTCATTGACAGCTCATTTGTTTCTTCAAATCACAGCCTGAGCAAAAAGATGCCCTCTCCCTGTCCACTCCTGTCCTATCAGAATGATGTCCCCTTCACATTGCATGATGAATTTAGGCATGTGTAGCACGTGTGGGAACCTGCAGATCTTGTCAACAATTTCATGCCAACCCATGTGGCAGAGCTAGGCAGGCGTTGCCAGAGCCAGCACAAACCCGAAAAAGTTTGGGAAGGATTTACTGGTTGGAGGTAGATTTAAGCTGCGACACATGCTGTGCTACACTTTTGAACAAAGACAACAGTGGGAGATTGAGTAGAGACTCTGTTCTTGATGACAAGTTCCCTTTAAGCCCTTAGATTCTGTAGTCATAGATTACTGTTGCCATGTATGTGGTTTAGAGGTCCTGTCAAGCATCTGTAGAGTCCCGACAGGGTTCCTCCGTCATTTTATGGTAGATGAGGACTCCCAATGAATGCCCCCAGTTCTGCCATCAGTATATCCAGATGTACACACAAGTAAAAAAGATAAACACAATTTCCCTCCTCTAAAAGGTTTTGTCATAAAAAAAATTAAAAACCTGCACACAGTTTGGTGTTACTACATATCTTAAACTGATCTATACAACTGTCATATTTACCCTACACATGAACACTTAAATGAATTACTTAGAAAATTACTGTTTTGTCCCCATACCACACAGAAAAAATGTCATAAAAGATCACAAAAAGTCATATGTATCCCAATTAAGCAAAAGGTTTTTTATACAATGTAATGTAATTATAATGTTAAAATGTTAATACATATAAAATTATGCTTTGAAAACTGCAAATGCTTTGTTCCACAAACAAACTGAGCACTTCATACAGTAATGATATAGAAAAAATATCCGAATGTTTTTTTTTTTAAAAAAAGGAGCCTTCCCCAAATTTCCTCCCAACCCAATGGCACATGCTGTTAGTACTCCCATTCACAAAAAGTTGCCATTGAGCACGCACATCCCAGCCCTTTTCTGATATGCAAATTATTATACTTCATGTCCAGTGATCAGGGTTTAAGTAATCTAAAGTCCTTTCACCCCTAACATTTTCTATATTTACCCCATGTATCTGATCACATGAAACACAGCATGTCTCCATTGGCGGATGGACATAACTAGAAGTCCATGAAGGCATGCTTGATTTCGTGTGATTAGATACATACATGGGGTAGATATGGCAGATTTTAGGGGGAAAAGGACCTTAGATTACATCATCCTGGCATATGACATGAAGCTGAATAGTAAGGAGCCATAATGTATGGGAAGAATAATGGAGGGGCTGGCCAACATGGCATTCCCCCTCGATTAAATTCTGCCTGAAAAAAGACACTTAAACTTCAATTTAATGAAAACCTTAAAATTGGGCCACCTTCAGCCACTGAACTATCATTTTTATTCAGGCGGGTGGGGATAGTGACACAGGTATGGATGTATCCACAGTCTCAGTCTCTTAGTATCTGCTCTTCCACGTCTGAACTAGCTGTAGCTATATTCTCATAACTGTTTGTGTACTCCTATCCATTGTGGACACAGAGTTCTCCGAATACTGATTTTTACTGGGCTGCAGATTAGCGTTCAGCTATCCTAGTCTCTCTATGTATCCCATGCCTTTCTGCAGCCACCCAGTCAGTGGGTGCTGTGTCATCAAGGCAAGGGTTATTCCAGGTAACATAGTGTTGCGGCTGCACACCACACAATTTAATTGGTGCAGCCGCCGGCATATTCTCACAATACTGGGCGTGCGCGGGCGTGCACACCTGCTCTATAAAGGAAGCCACTCCCCCCCCATGGCGGGTAGGGGCGGAGATTCTGTGCCAGCATACCAATGGGAGGGCCTGGGCTTGCCTAAGATAAGAGGGCTCGTGCCTGAGCAGCCTATCACGCTGTATCAGGCTTCACCCTGAACCAATCAGAGTGAAGGAGAGATGGGAACAACGCATATTTATGAATGAATCGGGTAATATTTTTTCATGGCTCTTACTGGTGTTTACAAGGCCTATCCTTCAGATGATTAAGTGTTACCACTAGACGTTAAATTCCCTACCTTCAATGGGGGTAGGTGACTGGATGGCGTTGCTCAGCCAAATTGCCAGGTATCTCCTTCCTTCCCCCCCTCACCCCCCTTCCCTTGGTTTTCTCTCCCTCTCGCTCTTTCCTCTCTCTCTCTTTGTCACCCTCATTTCCTACTCTGCTCCTGTCCCTCGGCTTTTTTTGTTGTGTTTTTTTCATTTCTTTGCTACTCCTTCATCTTTCCAGGTCTTCCTACCTTCTCCACGATCCCTTTCGCTTCCTCTTGCTTCTGTCCCTTCCTCTTCGAGCACATCAGCCCTTCCTAACTCCGATCCTGTGTTCTTTCTTTTGCCTTACGGAGGGAAGTGTTCCCGCTTTTTTTTGGGTAAGGCTCTTGTACAAGAAAGCATTATCAGCTAAGTTCTCCACTCCTCTAGGGTGTTCCATGCTTGTTATTCGCGCTACGATTACAATGTCAGGATCGGAGTTTCGTCTTCAATTTTGTCTCGGCAGCGATAGGCATGATAGGACCCGATTTTCGACCGTATATAGTTACTTCGTGTCGTATTCTTGGTTAGTTGAGTTGCCGATGACGTTGAACCGCTTGAATGACGTGGGGGTCCCAGCGGACAGTCTCGGGTCGGTTCGTCCCAGTGGTTGATTCCTGAAAGTCTTCGTGGTGAGCCTGGTGGAGGACTTTGTGGTGATGGCTGGATGGTTAGTAAGAAGGTTGTCATCGTAGTGAGAAATCTGGCCGGGGTCTCGCGGGAGTTGTTGCGGTAGATTGGGAGTTGAGATTGCGTATCACATGCAACTCGTATTCGGAACCAGCGATGCTTTCCTTTTGTTGCTTAACGCGTAACATGCTTGCCAGGACCCCCGCATTTTGCATCCATGGGGGCTTAGGGAGCCATGTTTATGTCTGAGATGGGCGTTAGATGACTATGCCCAATTGGGCCCTCATGTTCTGACCTCTTCTGTATGTGATCTGTGGAACGTCCCCAATCTGGTGACCCACATCTGGATATAACTTCAAAATTTTCCAGTGGGTTGCCAAGATGTCCCTTATTTGTTGATGGTGCGAATCATAGGTCCCTATGATCCGTATAGTGGAATCTTATTCCTGTTTGTTTTTTGGACTCAAGAGGGTATCCCTATTGCTCATTATTGCATGGTGATGCACCTCTTTAAGTACTGCATCTGGATATCCTCTTGCATGGAATCTAGATCTTAAGTCTGAAGCAGCCGAAAGGTATTCTGCCATATCAGAGCAATTTCTCCTGGCATGGAGATATTGCCCCTTAGGTATACCTTTCTTCAATGGCTTAGGATGCCAACGGTTCCATAACAATAAGGAATTAGTGGCTGTGGTTTTCTTGAATATCTTGGTGACCAGCCTCACAGATGTAGACTTGCTGATCCACAGGTCCAAGAACGAGATGGTCTCTTGATGAATCTCAGATGTTAAAAAGAGACCTATCCGGTTGGAGTTGAGGGTCGTCACAAATTTCCTAAATGACTCCTGGGTTCCTTTCCACAAGATCAGGATATCATCTAGAAATCTTATCCATAGTAGGATGTGGGATGTAAAGGCCTCCAAGTCCTCCTTAAAGACATGTTCCTTCTCCCACCAGCCTAGGCAGAGGTTAGCGAATGTGGGAGCACAAGGGCTCCACATTGCAACCCCCCTGAGCTGGTGGTAGAACCTGCCATCAAAAGTAATGAAATTGTGCTCAAGTACGAATTTGAGGAATTCTAGGGTAAATTTGTTATGGTCCATATATTGGTTACCCCTTGATCTTAGAAAGGTACCCACCACATGGTATCCAGCTTCATGTGGTATGGAGTTGTATAAAGCTTCAACATCTAGACTCGCTAGATATATATCGCTATCCACATGTATCCCTTCAATCCGTTTGAGAACATCCATCGTGTCTCTCTCATGTAGAAGGGCAATGCTGACACGAAAGGCCTCAAAATTTGGTCGACATATAAGCTCACATTTTGGGTCAGGCTATCCATGCCTGATACAATGGGGCGACCCTTAAGGCGACCCTTGTGAATTTTTGGGAGTCCATAAAATGTTGCTATTTTAGGGTGGTTCGGTTTCAAGGATTCCAACTCGGCCTCACTGATCAAATCTAATGTTCTACCTGTCTCCAAGATGTTAATTAGAGCATCCTTAAAGGTCTTCATGGGATTAGTGTCCAGTGTTCTATAACATTCCCTGTCCTTTAGGATGCTTTTGCACATGTTGATGTATTGTGTGCGATCGAGAATGACCACATTCCCCCCTTTATCTGATGGTTTGATGACGATTGATTCATCGTTGTCCAAGCTCCGGATACTAGTATGTTCTTCATAACTGATGTTCCTGTGAGCTCCCCTATTCTCCTGATCCAGAATTCTAAGCTCATCGATTACCAGTTTTAAGAAGGAAGCCAGAGATGAATCATTGGTAACTGGGGGAAATTTTTTGGAGGATTTTTTAAGGTTAGTGAAAGGGCCTTCTCCCACACCTCGTTCATTTTCAGCAACTAAGGCCCTCATAGTGTGCCGACATTCTAGATCACTTTCTTCAAGCCCTAGTTCCTGACATTGCCTCCTATCGTGCTGAGCAAAAAATTTCTTCCATTTAAGCTTTCTAATGAATAACTGTACATCCTTAGTCCAGTTGAACATATCAAACGTAGGTGTTGGTACAAAGGACAAACCTAACCCTAGAACCTTGTTCTCCATCTCTGTGAGTTCCCTCTTGGAGAGATTGATAATCTGTAACTTGTCACTCACTTGATGTGGGTGGTTTGACCTTATTGATCTGACCATGTAATCTGAGATTGGGGGTCTCTGGTCAAAAAAAAACCCCTTCCCCCTGTTCTTTTGGGGGTGTAACCTCCTCCCCCCTGGCCCCCCACTTGAGGAGGTATATTAAGTACCCCCCCTCGCCTGATGGCTATATTGTTTACCAGAGGGCAGTAGGGTTCTTCTCTGAGTTCTCACATTCAGAGGCGGAGGGTTCTATTTCTGATTCAGCCTCCACACCATTGGGATGATTGAAGTTAAAAAAATTCCCTTCCTTGAAATCCCGAGTGTCTCGGCAAAATATAAAGTGTTTACGCTCTTTGAGCCGAGCTGTAAATCTTTCAATAGTCCGTTGTAGTGTCAATTCCTTTTTTTCAAAGTCAGTATTACTAGCAAATTTCCTTGCTGCCTCAATACTTTCCTACAGTTTATTGGAGGTCACCTCCAACCTTGTCTTTTCCTCCTCTAGTAGGAGATTCATAAATCTAAAGGAGGACTCAATCGACTCCTTTTCACACTTCTTGATTAGGTCAGTTGATCCTGGCTGAAGAAAGCAGGTTGATCCTGAGGCCTCTAGGAATGATTTTATTTTTTAGGTATGTCTCAAGGGATTGTACCTCCCACCATCCTCTAATGTGATCTTTGTAAGTATTGGTCAATCCTTCCCAGAAAACACTTCCTTCGCATCAACCAGCCACCTGTCAGTGTTCAGATCGCCAGCAAGAAAGCCTGCCATCCCCTTTTCAATTCAAACAAAATTAAAGAAAGCAGTAGTAAATAAATTTTGAAGTTAGATCCAGATGTGGGTCACCAGATTGGGGACATTCCACAGATCACATACAGAAGAGGTCAGAACATCCAAGATGGGCGACAGCAGCCAGAAGACCACACGGGTGCCACCCTTTCAGCTCAAGAAAGCGGAAGAAAGGAACTGGAGGCTAACAATTGCACAAGCTATCGAAATGTGGACAGTTAGAAGATTGGAGAAAAACGTTGGGTCTGCATGAGTCTCGACTTTCTGCTGACGACATTCGGATGGTTTATTGGAGGGTCCACACGAAGAAATTTGGCCGTCAACACATGCAAAGCATGGATCATCGCCTCGCTAGAACTACGGGAAGGAGGGGTGAGGTGCGTGGCTGGTCTTTTGGATGGTGGTGTCCAGATGTGGGGCATATTTCTTGGCACTCTTTGGGACCCCTTGGTACAAATTGAGCATCGTGTATTGCAACCGCCCATGCTACCAGAGTATTGTTCGCTGAACAACCATGTTCCATTCCTTTATGACACCAAGTTGTGACCAAACATGATGGCTAAGCTCAGCAGGAATAATGCGGCCACATGTCATAACGCTGGAATCATCTCAGAGACTGGTGTCTTGAAAATCGACAATGAGTTCCTCTTCTCACAAGGCTCCCCTCCAGTCACCAGATCTCAATCCAAATGAGAGCATCTTTGGGGATGTGGTGGTTATTGGGGAACGGGGTTCGCACATGGATGTGCAAGCGAAAATCGCGGCAAACGGTGATGTGAGCCATAATGTCAATATGCGACCAACAATCTCTGAGGAATGCTTCCAGAGGCACCTCTGTTGAATCTATGCCACGAAAGAATTGAGGCAGTTCTGAAGGCAAAAGGGGGTCCCAAACCCGTTACTAGATGTGTGTACCTAAAAAAGTGGCGGGGAGTGTACACCGCTATTAACATATAAACAGCAGAGTAAGATTGAAGTATACAACATGTACAAGCTATAACATATATACACAACAGTAATAAATAATGTGTATTTACTTACGGTTTAGATAGTTTTGGGAGGTATGCACGCAGGAAGGAAACCGCAACACAGGCTACGCATGGATCAAGGGGGTTTTGTTGGTTAACGGGGGTAGGTGGTGTGTTGATGGTGGGATGTTGAGAGGCGGGCGCGGTGTGTATTGCTTAGTCGCGGCGAAGGGGTCTGGACGTGGGGGTGAGGTTTTTGGGTTTGGAGGGGGTCGCTCGTGTATTCTGTTCAAAGGTAGGGGGAGGGCAGCGTGTGGGGAGGTCGGGGCCCGTGGGCACCAATCTAGGCAGGGTCACACATTTCCGTACCTCTTAGGAGTACAAAAAAGTACAAAAAGCTTAATTAATTCTGTTGAATGATATTCTGTATTGCTCTTATAATAAAACATAAGGGAAGGGACTGACAAATTAGTAAAGAGGACCTTCTCCAACGCTGGGCTGGCCTAGCTGGAACCATTTGGTTGATTGTTTTATAATACCTTCTATAGAATATCTAGAATTTATAAAACCAACATGTTATATTGTAAGTCAAAATACAATTCCAATTTCTTCTTTCAAGCTAATTTGAAGTTCCTTTCCCCACTTAATGGACACAAGAAGGTAGTCGCTGATTCATGGGACTGAGGGAGTATTCCTAATGAGAGAGAGAATGCCAACAGGAGGCGCTTATAAAAAAAATTCCAACAAGGTAATGAATTTAGGTAAGACCGTAAAATTTAAGATCTCTATGGGTTCACAACATTTCTAAGGGTTGAGCCATCTTTGTACCCAGTTCAAAATGGGGGGAAACCCAATTTCCCTTGACCATATTCCATTCCCTGAACAGAATTGACAATTTCAAGTGTAAACATCGTTGGAATTTTGCAGTATTTTTTACGTTCCAAGTGTTAAACATTCAGGTAGTGCTCAATTTTCAATATGCTGCCACAGCCCAGTGCGCCTAATCTGACCACGAGACCAGAAAAACAAACCAGTTTGTCGCGTCCATGTGTGGTCTCTTCTTCCTCTTGTTCGTGCCACCACTTACTTACCCCCATCATGGCAGAAGACTTCTTTTAATGCCGGCGAAGATCGGGAGATAGCGACTGACCTCTTATCATCAGCACTGACAATTGGTGGCATTATTGGCAAGCAAGTACAGCACAGAAAATAAGTCCATCATGGTCGTAGCCCCAGGTTGAATTGATGAAGTGCTGTTGGGTTCTCTACTTTTGACTAACAGTCCGCGTCTTGAGCTGGAATTCAACACCTTGCTGTACTTGCACACCCATTTCCTGCATATGGAAAGTGGAATTACTTTCATGACTAGATGGTACACCACAAAGGAAAGGAGACAGTAGGCAGGGTGTGATGCTCCTCTCCACATGCTATGCATCCATGTTGTCAGTTATGAGATACCACTTGGGGAACTAATGCATTGCACAGTGCTGCACCTGCTGATCTGGTCTACAAACCTTTTGGTGCCAGGATGGGATGGCCTGATGGTGAAGAAAAGGGGGTAGCGGTGGGGACTTTCAGAATGTTGGGGCAGTTATTTGAGCGGTCTGGTCTATTCAATTGACATGTAATGGGCCATTCAAAAGGCAAAGACTAGATTAGAAATGCTCTTTAGAAGGAGCAAAAATAATCTTGGAATGGGTGGCACCAGTTAGGAGGGTGTTCGCACTATGGTTAGAAAATTGCCTTAGCTTTGTACCATTGGGTATGGCCTTTGTGCTGGGTCCCCGTGACAAGTGAGCAATAGCAGGCACAACATATGGTCTATAGCTTTACCCCTGCGCCTTTACATGTTGCTTGACTGTTGGTGTGGGGTTCCTGACCACACATTTTCTTCAACTATCAATACCTCGCACCAAGTGTAACAAGTCAAGGGTCTAATGCCTATCATCACCCCCAGCTTCTTCTGCAATGAGCCCACCGCGACCTCCTTCTCCGCCACAAACCGTGCATGGGCCAGTTGGCGGTTTCATATCATCGTAGATCTTATTTGATGGTCATTTCTTACCAACTCCCTTTCTTCCAAACACGTGGTCCGGGCACTTGGCAACCCTGTGTGTCAGGGTTAGGGGCAGTAGGTTGATGGGCCAGCAGATTTCCAGCCACGGGAGTCGTATTATACAAGCTGAAGTGACTGCCTTCCATGACGTTGTCTGAGGGCAGGCTTTGTTGTTTTTGAAGGGGGGGTGAGCGGAGGTGAAAAAATCCAGTGGAAGTTGGTGTGCGTTTGAGGGTGCAAGTCTGCCCTAGTAATTGACACAATTGCTTTAATTCTTTATGTGGCAACACACATCCTCATCCCTGCAGCACAGCTTCAAAGCAGCAATCCCCCACCAAGGACAAGTCTTTCCTGTCCCCTTGAATTATTATTACTCATAAAAAAAAAAAAGTGCAATTAGAGTTTGGAACAGGAGGAAAGAATTCAATGCGCTCTGCAATTGTGTACTGTATGACGCAAAATAACACGACATAAACCTATAAGACTGGCTGGAGAAGTACGGAGATATAGGAGAGGTAGTGAACAGAGACTGGTAAGGGGAAGGTGGAGAGGGAGAGGGGAATAGGGGGGAGGACCGGGAGGGGGGGGGCATAAAAAAAGATAGCGGGGGAAAGAAAGTTAAAAAAGTACAAAAAAGAGAAATAAACCCAAAGAATTTAAAGCCTTTACGGAGGTAGGTAAAAAAAAAAATCCTAAACAAAAAATAGGTATTAGCTAAAGTGCTTACAAAAACTGTCTAAAAAGCCTGATAAGAGAGCCTCAAGATTTTTAGTCGGCACCCAGAATTATGGCTTCAAGTGGATTAATAAATCCCCCATTATTTATAGGGCTCAAAAGTTAATATGCAGTATAGCGCGGGATTTTACACTTAACACTATTACATTTTTTTATATTATTAAAACAATATTGGTACTGATTGTTAAGGTTATTTCAAAATGATGTTCGTTTGAGCTTGACACACAATCCATGTGTTGTTCTTTTTTAGAACTTGCCACAAGGTGCAGCAGTATGACTCTTTTGTCTGAAAATATATACTGACATCCATCATTCTTCCTCAGTTTGTGTATTCTGATTTTTTTTTTGTTATGCAGAATCAATTTCTAGAAGAACAATTCTGCTGAAAATACTCGGTTAAAAATTGTTTGTACATTTATAAAATTATAGTAATATGGTTAACATTTCTTAAGACCTTTTGATATACTAATAAACAATGTACACTAAAGCTCTGGCAATGCCTTTTCTACACAAAATTTATTTCTTTCAGAGATTAATTGTACCAGTCAGAGTTTGTATTCGCTTGAAGTGTTTGTTAGTCGTGTGTTGTCCAGGATACTATATGAATGCTAAGAGGTGTAATGTTACAATTTGTGTACCATTTCATTCTGGAATAGTATATAAGAAAGAGCTCAAATTGTGTTCTATCTTTTTACATTGCCATTCCATAATCTGACACAGCGATGCTGCATTGTTTTGCTCTATGTGGAAGATCCAGATGTAGATGATGATTTTTTTTTTTTTTTATGGTTAGTTGACAAGTAAAACGCAATGTAATCAATATTTGAATTACAGATATAAACGCCACTGAGAATCAATTTTATATCAGCCTGTCTACATTTTATTCCTTGGTTAAACCAGCCTAAAGAAAATCACTCAGACTATCAAATATCAAGTATGATAAGCAGGGCCACTAACTCATAAATATCCAGGAGGCAGATCCTTGTGTAGTATTGTGGCCCACTTCTTCAAAAATCTCATTGTATAATTATGAGAATTAATGGTATGATAGTTTTCTCTTCTTAGGAGTGGAGTGAAATGAAATAATGAGCTGAATTGAAAATAAAAATAGGAAGACATAGTCCTTTGTAGGAAAAATAAGTGTATGTGATAAATGGAATCAGGTGACAAAGGCTCTTAGTTACATTGCCACCTGAAGGGCAAACTGGAGGATGGGACCGTTTATGACGTCAGAGATCCAGTCCGCAACCAATGTCTGTTCCCAGTTGCGCCCCGGTTGCAGCCGACCGGTACTGATGACCCAGTAGCCGGCACAGCCCACGTTGAAGAGAACTTGATTTCAGGTGCCACTGATCATCTGATTATATAATGAAGTATTCGGCACAATCCTGGTACCAGAAAAAAAAAGGCAAGCCTATCGACCCACACCCCGTCCTTCCCCCAAATTTAACCCCAAGAGCTGTAATCGCGCGCCGGATGTTAGGGCAAACACTATATACCAGTGCTCTAGGTTGTAGCAGGTCCAGCTTATACTGCAGCTTTAACTACTCACTGTCAATAACCCTAGTGATGTTATCAAGCAAAAAGATAAGTTTTTAACCCCTTTACAATTTCTCCTAGTGTTATTGTGCTTTAAGAGTCCTTACCTAGGGCTTGGTCAGTGTAAGATTCACACGTGTGGGCGGGGCACACTCAAAGCAGACATATTATGATCCCTTTAGTGCTATGAGGTATGTGTGACGTCAATGGGGCTAGATTATCAACCCTGCGAAACAAGTATTTTTTTAATTCTCACTGGAATAACAGATATGAGGTTGTTGGTAGTTCAGAGCGAGGCTAATAGTTGGTTGAATGTGTTTATTTTTTTACATCAGACGACTTGTTAAACCCTAAAGGAAAAAGGGATTAGTAACTTTAGGTTAATCATAACATGGGCCTGGGAGGTGGGGGGGTGTTGGGTTGTGTTCCTTTCCTGATCTGAGGACTTCTTGATCGTAAGCTAACCAATCGTTCCACCCCAACACTATATTGCACACCGAAACTGGAGAACGTCTGAATGGCTTTGATTCATATGTGTCTTGGGGCTTCGCAAGGTTTGAGAGACAGTTACAGATAAAGTTATATGAGTCACTTTGATTCTGTGTTTGTGGAAGCATCTCCATTCCTTCCAACCCCACTTTTGGTTCAAGTTTCATGGTTGCAACACACTCAAAATTGCACTCTGGGGGAAGGGGAAAGGAGGAAGAAGGAATCCTTGAGAAAAGTCTAGAGGATGTATAACGGTTTTAAGGGAGTGAAGACCCCCAGAGACAAAACGATCCACCCCAAATCTCTTGAAGCATCAGCATCTCAATGAAAGGGTGATTCCAGATCGGTTTAAAACAAGACGGCATGTTCATAAAGCTTTCTTTAGCTTACCAATTGATACACTAAGCCTTTCCAGACACCCAAATTGGTTTACATCAGCACCTTGTCCTAGTTATTGATATGTCAACTCATAGAAGATATTTAATACATTTTTCAATAATAGTTGTGACAAATCCAAAAATCATTGTAGGGGCTTTCAAATCAGTGGGACATTCTAGTTCATAGATTCAACATCGTTGGTGGTCATTATAAAAGACTCAGGCGATGATTGGGTTTTGTACTCTTGGAATAAGACACCTAGGTTTTGCAAAATGATTGATGCAGATGAGAAACCTAGAGACTAGTTTCGAACTGCTTTTCATGATTTCCATGTAGCACATGGCTCGGCCCAGTCCAGGGATAAGGATAATCCAAATCAACAACATACTGACCAGAAGATCATTATAAATAAATTGTGGAAGACTAGACTGGAGGAGCATGCACCACAACCAATGGCATCATCTTGTGGAGGGAATTAGTGTTAGAGCCAGTAAAAATAAGACCCAGAGTGTGACCAGGCCTATGTGGAGGTTAAGGTGAGCAGAAAATATATAAAAGACCATTTGGAAAATTGGAGAGGGGAAATTAAGACAGTTTCACACTTTTGGGAATTCAAAAGAAACAAGTAGTGATGCAATGAACGCAATTTAAACCAGTTCATGAATGGCCACATTCAAATACTGGGTTATTGCCGGGCTACAAGCTGATGCCAAAGTGAAATTAGAATTGAAAAGAAATTAACCCTATTGATTTTTCAGATCGGACCATTTTTCAAAGTGCAAGTTGCGGTTGTCACTATTGTGAAAAGTGGTCTATAAATTGGAACATACCAGGGGATTTTGGATGGTGTTCTCGTCGTAAACACATCGCAATTCTTTTGGTTGGGAAATTTGCGGTTGGGTTTGGTGTCCCGTTGTGTTATTTATGAAAAATAATATTAATAACTATCAGAACTAACATTTATAGAAATGTGTACTATCTAGTTGACATGGGTTTTATGACATCCTTCCATTTTTGTAGAATTTAGGCTTTAGAAAGTTAGTTGCATTTGTTCATTATTTCCTAAATAAAAAAACACAAAATCAGTCTTTGGGGACCTGACTCAGTCACAAGTCACTTAAGGAGACAATTGAGGCGATTCGTGTTGTCAAACTGGTCATGTTGATCTCTTTGGACTTATGTATATGAAGTTACACCAGCATGAGCGAGTCCTGGCTCTGAACATAGGTACTGGTACATCCCTGGGGAAACTGGGAAGAGGTAGAGAAGGGAAGAAAATAGAGAAGAAATAAAGTGCCACCTATTGTGTTCAAGTATGTCCAGCTTAGTAAGGAATTTGGCTCTTTTTAGTGGGGCCAATGGCAGTGCTATGATAGGAACAGGATGAATGTCAGCCCTGTACTCTACCTTATCATAATAAGAACTACAACTACATCATTGCAGCCAGGCAAAGGATGAAAGTGTGAAAGTTGAAGAGTAACTTTAAAAAATATCAGCTTCAGGATTTCTGTCATCAGTGTGCAAGCATGTTGAGTGTGCAGATGTGCAGTCATTGGATGAGGACAAAATGCTCCTTCTGTTACAGTGGGATTACTGTACCAATATCAACCAAAAGACAGTATTTTTATTCAGGGTAATACAGTGGAAGAGTTGGAAAGTAGGAGGAAGTATGGGCTGAGTCATACAGCCTGCAGTTAAGGCTTAATGGAAATCCTCACTTGTAATAAAACCACGCAGGAAATAAACACTTTGTGTAGGAATCATAAGAAACAAATAAATAACATTTTTTCTGGAGATGGGCAATTGGTGCTGATCAACCCAATTAGTTAGTTTACCCCAATGTGGTGTAGAAGGGGATAATGTGTGGGGTCAAGCCGGTGGGACCTCTCAAAAAAATGATGATTATGGGAGTAGGCAGTGGTCGTCCAGAGATAACTGTTGGTGATGGAAAATTGGGTGCTCAATGGACCCTCCTAATCAGATTGTTATTCTCTATCCTGTGTGCGAAAATAATGGTTTAATTTTCAAAAAAAAACATTTTCAGCATTTCACGTAATGAGAAGTGATGACATAAGTAAACAAAGGTAATATAGTGAACATAGTAGAACTTGTTGCACTTATTTGTTTCTTTCCATGTGGTTCTACACACAGACCTCTCTCCTTCCTTGGAAAAGGTTCTTGAAAGACAGGTGATATCTTTCTCATGACCTCTTGTATGTTTAATAACCTTATCAGCACTTATCATCTGGCTGGCTACATACCATTTATATATGACAGACAATGACTTCTTCCGTAACTTAATAAGTGCCCCACGACAACTGAGTTTTTTGGTAAGGTAATATTTTTATATATTAAACAATTATTTAATCTCAAATAGCTGGTATTATAAGGAACATCAAAAATAATGAAACTGTGTATTTATATGGGCAAGAGAAAAATACTGCACGGGTATATTGTGGGCAGATTAAACCCCTTTCTATAGCGAAAAAAATAATCTTTAGTACTAAGACTACAGTGGGGAAAATAAGTATTTGATACTCTGTCAATTTTTCAAGTTTTGCGACACCTACATAGAATACGAAGGTCGCGGACACTTCGACTGGCAGAATGTAAAAAACACAAGAAACCACATTAAGTTTAAATTAACTAATTTGCAGTTTATTGATAAATAAGCATTCTGCTCTCTCCGACCTGATGGACCACAGTCCAAAAGACCTCTGGACCACAGTCATAACGACACTACACTGACACGGACACTGTCATGGATTAAAAATCATGAAGGACCGACAAGGTTCCCCTGCTCCTGGACAATATATGTCCAGGCCCAATTGTAATTGCAAACAAGGTTTCTGTGCCAAAAAGTAAGTTTTTAAATATGTTTTTCTTTTCTGTCTCTCACAGCGGAATTGTCCTACAATAAAAATGACAGACCTCTCCATTCTTTGTAGGTAGAGAAAACCTGCAAAATTCACAGTGTATCAAATACTTTTTCCCCACTGTATACTAGCTATACATTAATTTTAATATGCTTGAAGAAAACCAACCATTTGATTCTTGCTGCCTAATGAGACTTAGAACTCTTTTGTGAGGAACGAGGCCAGATAACGGCAATGTGTCTACATTTACTGTGTTATTTTAGGGTTGAAGACAGATCAGCACATATGTGTGTAGTACTATTGTATAAAGGACTATGTTGGCCACTGGCCCACTTCTGTTTATACCACCAGTGGCCTATGGTACATGAAGCCCCGTCACAGTGCCATTCAAAGCTGTTACAGAATGATTGCACACTTTATTTGGTACATAGCTGCAGTTGCTATCAAGCCTGTGTACAATAATAACGTTCATTTAAAAACAAAGGGGACAGATTGTAACTTACCCGGTACCCGTCGCGATCCTGCAGTAAGTTGTCACAACGACGATTCGGGTCTGCCGCGATTCACTAAGATCGTGCGCCCGAGTTCCTGCAGGTGTCACTGCTGCACTGAGGTCCGCTGCAGGTCACTTCTTCTCCTGGTGCAGTGAGTGCTGATCTTGCAACAAAAATTGTTGTTTTAAATTCCGCGGTTTTTTCCGAATCCGGGGTTGCTGATGGGGCCAAGACCCCCGATTTCTGTTGCGCTCAAGCCGCCGTCGATGCGCCACGTGCGCCGAAAAACACGGTCCAATTACGGAAATTTCGGGAAAACCGTAAGGAAAGTGCGACGTTCGGACCTTAGTAAATGAGCCCATTGTTTGGAATTAAAACAAAGAAAAACCTAATTAAAATATAAAAGGGAATATGTATCACATTTTAAATACTCTGGCTGTTTCTTTGATTGCTGCTGGATTGGGCACAGCAGTGGGCAATATGTCAGCTGCTAGGGAGTGTTGTGGTGACCATTACTCCATATTGGCACTTACTTTTCAAAATTTCACCATCATAGTAATGTAACAATCAACAAAAACACAACGGTGTTTGACAAGTCTAAAAATAGTACAAAGATAAGTAAATAATGCATTCCACAAACGTACACAATGGTGACATCATGATTTACCAAGCATAAGAATGGTAAACAACTACATACACTTTCTTTCTGCAATACTTATTCTTTATTTTATTATGTTGTAAATATTATATGTGGTGTGCAATGTTTATTTAATTTGTATTATGTTGTAAAATAAGAAATTATCATTTAGGTATTTCAGAAAAAGATCAAAGAAATCTCCTTAAGTTTATATTTGAATTTGACTAAACTATGGTTTCGACTTGACTGTAAAGAAGAGATATGTATTCTGCAGCAAGCAAAGGGATGCTCTCTTTCTTCTAAAATATACAATAGTAAAAAACCATTAATTGTAGGTACAAAAGTGCAGTGTGTAGAAATTGTTGGATTTTGTCAAAATCTATGTTATTGGGTTTGAGGAAAATTAAGTAGGTGCATCAAAGAGCAGAGATACTGGGTCACTTTGCAACAATAGTGCACACTGCCTTACATGCAGTCTGCATGTGTTTAGCACGGATGCGCAGAGATTCAGGATTTCTGACGACATTCTTTATGAATTGGTGCCCCCCTGCTATGTCCGACAGGAGTGCACCACAATTTGTTGACTTTGCAATGTAAAGGGCACCGACCACACCCGATTCTACCTATAAAGGTAGATCGGGTGGTAGGTGGATGAATGGGAAGTGAGGATAGCCTTGTTTGGATAATCCTCCAGTCCCGGCTATCTTTTAGAAAACTTTAATGCCGATATGTACAAAATGTCTACTGCAGAGCTCCCCTTTAATGTTATGTACAGCAGAGCCCTCTTTACAGAAATGTTCACGCCGAAGGTGAGTATAGATCTTTTTAGCTGCATGGCTCATTTCATATGGGACCCACGGTGCCCGTCCATACCGCCTATATTGGATCCGTCATTAGCTGACAGCCATGTTCACTAGCCTAACAAAGAGGAGAATGTAAACTCTATAATAGCTTTGAATAAGAATATTAGGTGATCTGAAAAACATGAGCAAGGTTTTTTTTTTATGAATATGCATGTTTCTGTCAGGGTTAAATTTAGATTAAAACACAATATAAGGATTTACAGGACACAGGTTATTAGAGGTCTCATTTGGCACTATATACTAATCGTATACTATGGGAAATAACAGAAGCCTCACTACCAGTGATAGACAGGTGGAAGTCCTGTATACCCATTCTGGATGAGGAATCCATTCCCAGCTACTTTCCTCTCATCTAAATGTCACGTTCTGTTAACAATAGACTGATAAAAGTGTTGCAATCAGAGCATGTCCGTCTCTATAGAATGGGATAGCTCCTCGGTTGTGGTAAGCTAGGAGTAGACCTCCTATCCTCCTTATTGTCTCTTCCTGTACCTCTCACCACATGAAATATGATTTGTGGGCCTTCTTTCTGAAAGAATTTTTACTTGTGCCAGGGGTCTTTGCCGTTTGACTTTGCTGGGTGCTGGTCTCTCTTAATCCTACTCTAAACCTTCATAGCTCTGCAACCCTGCCTGGAACATAAGTCACAACCATAAATACGTGTGTCTGTTGCCATCCTCCATTGCTGGTCAAAGTTTGTCGGTACTTCTTGTCTGCACCTTGCTAGCTATTCATTCTTAGTTCTGTTTTTCTAATTTGGCTACATTCCTGATTACTCTTCTTTGTATATGATTCTGTATCTATAAGCTTTTCAGTTGTGACCAGATTGTCGATCTCAACTGTGTTGTTTTTTGTTTGTCTGTATGTGTCCACACTTTGGGAGGAACTGTTTTTGTGTTGCTCTCTATTGCCAAGCATACAAAAAAGCAAGCAGGTAGGGTGTTGGGGGACTGGAGTTTTAGGGTTTCTGGTTTGTCTGTTGTCCCCATACAAACGTGCTTTGTCATGTTTATGTTAAAATGAGTTTTCTCTGAAACCTCAGATTACTTCCATCATTGAAAGCTTTTGTCCACATGACAGACAACAGAAGTCACTGAGGTTTCAGATCACACAAGATCACACAGCCCAATGAAGAGGGGAGAGCAGAGCAATGAGTCTCAATTCTAACAACTCTGATAGGACTGCAAATTAAGATAGATACCACAGAGAGGAAAACAGCTGGAAAAATACATACTAGAACATACATACATACATATATGCAAAAAACTCATAGAATGTTCAGAAAACAGTGTTTTCCTCACACATTTGACCAATGATTTATTCAAACTTTGTTTTAAGGAAAAGATGATACTCTTCTTGAGACCATCATAGACTACCATGGGATCCTGCTTTCATAATTAAAGGGAACCTGTCACCACATTTTACACATACAGCTATGATAGGTTTCCAAAGAGCCATAGCAACTGAATTCCACCATTGTTTTAGCTAAAATTGTTTTCCTCACATTGTCTAAAATATTTATGTTATATTACCTGGTCATAGTTTGTACTTCAACTCTGTACCTCTTGCTGCTGTAACGCTGTGAATTTCCCCATGTGGGACTAATAAAGGATTATCTTATCTTATCTTATCTATCAAGAGGGGACATGTAGTAGAAATAAACAGTGATGAAAATTGTGTGACAAAGGGAAAAGATTAGAAATGTGCCTGAAAAGAAGAACACTTAAAACTACAATTTAATGAAAACTTTAAAATTGGGCCACTCTTCAGCACGGAACTATCAATTTATTCAGGGCTTTCAACAGTGTGGGGATGTGAACAGGGTATGGATGTTCCCAGTCTCGAGTCTCTAGTATCTCCTCCTCCACTGTGAACTAAGCTGTAGCTATATTTCATAGCTGTTGTGTACTCCTATCCATGTGGATCACAGAGTTCTGCCGAATACGATTTTTACATGGATACTGCAGATATCGTGCGAGCTTCCTAGTCTCTCTATGTGTCACATGCCTTTCTGCAGCCCCAGTCAGTGGGTGCTGTGTCATCGGGCAAAGGGTTATTCCAGGTATACATAGTGTGCGGCTGCCACACCATTTATTGTGTCTCAGCAATAAATCTGTAAATGGGCTGTGCGCGGCGTGACACCTGCTTATAAAAGGAAAGCCACTCTCCCCAGGGGCGGGTAGGGGCGAGATCCACGCCAGATACTAATGGGAGGGCCGGGGCGTTCCCTAAGATAAAGGGGCTCGTGCCTGGGCAGGCTATCACGCTGTATCAGGCTTCACCCTGAACCAATGAGATTGAAGGAGAGCTGGAACAGCATCTAATGTGCCCAGCCACAAGCAGGTAAATACTGGGACAGTGTCACTAGCGATGCCGATGTGTCCCTCAGGCATTTAGTCGGTGACCCCTGTCAAAGCAACATTATGGATTAGGGGGATCGTGTTGCGGCAATGCCTGCAGATTGTGAACACTGATAAGTAAAGGGGCATGCATGAAGGCTCAGAAAGGAATACAGGGAAGGAACAGAAACAACTGAATGGTGTAGGTGATATATCCGAGGTTAGAGAGATAGCATCAGGGTAGAGGATATGTCCATGGGGGGGGGATTATTTCATTCATGTAGATTAATACATTAATACATAGACTGCAGAGGAGTATGTAATTCCTATAGAAAACACGCATAACTAATTGGGTCATTCAGACCTTGCGGTTTTTCAGTCATAGGATACATATACATCTGGCCTCTCGTTGAAGTAAACGGCGATCCAGGTCACCTCCTCTTGCATGAGGAGTCACTATTTTAACCCTTGTAATTCTCGATGCTGGAGAGAGCTCCATCATGTTTCTTCCACCCATGTCGGGCAATGGGTGGTCGATTGCCATTTTAGATCTCTGACATGTTCCCTGATGCGTACACGGCATTCCTAGATGTTTTCCCCACATATTGCACCCCGCATTGACAAGTCAGCAGGTAGATGACCCCAGAGCTCCTGCAGTTAATAAACTGCCGGTTTTTTAAAGAGGACTATTCGTACGGAGCTGGTCACAGATCTGCCTGTTGTGATAAAAGCTACATGCTTTGCAGGACCCGCATTATGCGTCCCAAGTGGGGGCTTAGGGAACCATGGTTTCATGTCTGATGGGCGTTAGATGACTATGCACCAATTTGTCCCAGGGATGTGCTTTTCATTGACAGCTCATTTGTTTCTTCAAATCCCAGCCTGAGCAAAACGAGCTTCCTCTCCCCTGTCCACTCTTCTGTCACTTTCAGACATGAACTGGTCCCCTCTCTCACTGTGCATGAGAATATTGGCATGTGTAGCACATGTGTGGGTAACCCTGCGATCTTGCCACAAATTTCATTGCCTACCCATGGTGGCAGAGTCTAGGCAGCGTATAGCAAGCCGCACAAACCCCAGAAATAAGTTTGGGGAATGGATCTTTGTACTGGTTGGAAGTGTAGTTTGAAGTGCACACATGCGTGTGCTACACTTTGACACTAGAAACAGTGGGATGTTAGTTGAGTCAGAACTCTGTTCTTTGATGGAGCAAATTCCCTTTAAGCACGCTTACGATTCTGTAGTCATAGATTACGTTGTCCATGTATGGGTTTAAGAGGTCCTGTCAAGCATCTGTAGAGTCCCGACAGGGTTCCTCCTCCGTCATTTATGGTGATGTGAGGACTCCTGAATGCCCCCAGTTCTGCCATCAGTATATCCAGATGTACACACAAGTAAAAAAGATAAACCAATTTCTCCTCTAAAGAGTTTTGTCATAAAAAAAATTAAAAACCTGCACACGTTTGGGTGTTACTACTAATATCTCTAATGACCTGAGTCTATACACTGTCATATTTACCCTACAACTGACACTTAAATGATTACTAGAAAATTCTGTTTTTCCCCATGACCCACACAGAAAAGGAATGTCATAAAAGATCACACAAAAAGTCATATGTATCCCATAAGCAAAGGTGCCTATTTTTACAATGTTATGTACATTATATGTTATAAATGTTTCATACATATAAACATTTGCTTGAAAAACTACAATGTCAGCGTTGGTCTCACCAACAAACTGAGCACTTCATACAGTAATATATAAGAAAAGATATCCGAAGGTGTTGTGGTTTACAAAATAACCTCAGGAGTCCCGCCAAAGTGGTCACGCCAAGTTCCTGTCCAAAGCCACATGCCTGCAGTTCCCCATCACAAAATTAGTTGCCATGAGCACGGACACCGTAGCCCACCCGGTTTCTGATATCCAAGATTATTATACGTCATGTCAGTGATCAGGGTTTAAGTAATCTAAAGGTCCTTTCCCCCCTAACATTCTTTTCTAGTATTGTCACAGGAGCACGATGTCCTCCATGCGAGGGGATGGACATAGAAATCATGAACCAATGACTGATTAATACAACAGGGTCAATGGCATTATTAGGGCGGGATGGTAACATAACTTGAATCCATCAGTCATCTGTGATTTCTGTGTTAGAACATACATGGGGTAAGACATATGGACAGATTTTTAGGGAAGGAACTTATATACTCACGCTGGTCAATGACGATCTGAAAGTAAGAGCCATATGTATGGGAAGAATAATTGGAGGGGCTGGCCAAGCATGGCATGTCCCCTCGTGATTAAAATTCTGTGCCTGAAAAAAGAACACTTAACACTTCAATTTAATGAAAACCTGAAAAATTGGGCCACTCTTCAGCCACTGAACTATCCATTTTTTTCAGTCAGGCGTGTGGGATAGTGACACAGGTATGATGTATGCCACAGTCTCAGTCTCTTAGTATCTGCTCTTCCACGCTGAACTAAGCATGTAGCATATTCTCAATAACTGTTTGTGTACTCCTTTCCACTTGTGGATCACAGAGTTCTGGTGCGAATACTGATTTTTCATGGTGCTGCAGATAGTACGTTTCAGCTACAATCTCGCCGATGTATTCCCATGCCTTTCTCGCAGGCCCCAGTCAGTGGGTCCTGTGTCATCAAGGCAACGGGTTATATTCCAGGTATACATAGTGTGTTGCGGCTGCACACACCACACAATTTATAGATTGGTGCAGCCGCCGGCATATGCCTCCACAATCTTGCCGTGCGGGGCGCGTGCACACCTGCTCTATAAAAGGAAGCCACTCCCCCCCCATGGCGGGTAGGGCGGAGATTCTGGCCACATACCAATGGAGGAGGCTGGGCTTGCCTAAGATAAGAGGGGCTCGTGCCTGACAGCCTATCACGCTGTATCATGCTTCACACCCTGGAACCAATCAGAGTGAAGGAGAGTATGGACACGGCATCTCTAATTTTCACCAAACCTCGCGCGCAATTGTTGTAAAACTCGATACACTAAGAACATGTGCTAAAGGCTCAGAAAGGTAACAATGTAAGAACGAAAAACTGATTGTGTAGATGAACTATTCCGAGTCACACGAATAAGTAGATGGTTAGCATCAGGTAGAGAGAGTACTTTCCGCAGGGGTTGGGGGGGGGGTAATTTATTTCCTCATCTCATTATATCTAATATCATCTCAGTTAATCGCCTGCAAGAGTATAATTCCTAATTCACTGAAAACACTTGGCATTTATTTGATGTGTCATTCGCAGTTTTTCAGTCCATTTACGATCATATACCTGGCCGGTCTCTCGCTGAAGTAAAAGCGATCCCGTCCACGCATTCAACCCTGACCAAGCTCTTCTGCAAGGAGTCCTACGAATTTCGCCTTGTAATACTGATGTCGAGAGAGCTCATCATGAATCTCCCACAGATCTGCCTTGTTGTGATTAAATGCAAGCTATGCTTTGCAGGACCACATTTTGTCATCCCAAATGGGGCCTTATGGAGCCTATGTTTCTGTGTACTGTGGAGACGTTCATGACTATGCAACCAATTAGTTCCCGCATTTCTGACTGCTCTTCTGTATGTGATCTGTGGAATGTTCCCCTCAATCTGTGTGGACCCATCTTCGGGATCTGACTGGGTGAAACTGTGGCTCCGGGGGCACGTATTGAGAATCATAGGTCCATGTATCCGTATAGTGGAACTTATTCGGTTTGTTTTTTTGGACGTCAAGAGGTATCCCATTGCTCTTATTGCATGGTGATGCACCCTTTAGTTGCATCTGAGGCTATCCTCTTGCATGGAATCGTAGTCTTAAGTCTGAAGCATGCCCGAAAGGTATTCTGCCATATCAGAGCAATTCTCCTGCATGGAGATATTGCCCCTTAGGTATACCTTTCTTCATGGCTTAGGATGCCAACGGTTCCCATACCAATAAGAAATTTGTGGCTGTGGTTTTCCTTGAAATCTTTGGTGACCAGCCTCACAGATGTAGACTTGCTGATCCCCAGGTCCCAGACAAGAGATTGGCCTCTTGATGAATCTCAGATGTTAAAAAGAGACCTATCGTTGGAGTTGGGGTCGTCACACAATTTTCCTAATGACTCCTGGGTTTCCTTCCACAAGATCGGGATATCCTCTAAAATCTATCCATCAGTAAGGATGTGGGATGTAAAAGGCCCTCCAAGTCCCCTTAAAGACATGTTCCTTCTCCCACCAGCCTAGGCCAGGTTAGCGAATGTGGGAGCACAAGGGCTCCACATTGCAACCCCCCGAGCTGTGGTAGAACCCTGCCATCAAAAGTAATGAAATTGTGCTCAAGTACGAATTTGAGATTCTAGGGTAAATTTGTTATGGTCCATATATTGGTTACCCCCTTGATCTTAGAAGGTACCCACCACATGGTATCCACTTCATGTGGTATGGAGTTGTATAAGCTGCAACATCTAGACTCGCTAGATATATATCGACTATCCACATGTATCCCTTCAATCCGTTTGACAACCCATCGTGTCTCTCCCATGTAGAAGGGCAATGCTGACACGAAAGCCTCAAATTTGGTCGACATATAAGCTCACATTTTGGGTCAGGCTATCCATGCCTGATACAATGGGGCGACCCTTAAGGCGACCCTTGTGAATTTTGGAGTCCATAAATGTTGCTATTTTAGGGTGGTTCGGTTTCAAGGTCCAACTCGGCCTCACTGATCAAACTAATGTTCTACGTCTCCAGATGTTAATTAGAGCATCCTTAAAGTTCTTCATGGGATTAGTGTCCTGTTCTATAACATTCCCTGTCCTTTAGGATGCTTTTGCACATGTTGATGTATTGTGTGCGATCGAGAATGACCACAACATTCCCCCCTTTATCTGATGGTTTGATGACGATTGATTCATCGTTGTCCAATCGTCCCGGATACTAGTATGTTCTTCATAACTGATGTTCCTGTGAGCTCCCCTATTCTCCTGATCCAGAATTCCTAAGCTCATCGATTACCAGTTTTAAGAAGGAAGCCAGAGATGAATCATTGGTAACTGGGGAAATTTTTGGAGGATTTTTTAAGGTTAGTGAAAGGGCCTTCTCCCACACCTCGTTCATTTTCACAACTAAGGCCCTCATATGTGCCGACATTCTAGATCACTTTCTTCAAGCCCTAGTTCCTGACATTGCCTCCTATCGTGCTGAGCAAAAAATTTCTTCCATTTAAGCTTTCTAATGAATAACTGTACATCCTTAGTCCAGTTGAACTATCAAACGTAGGTGTTGTACAAAGGACAAACCTAACCCAGACCCTTGTTCTCCATCTCTGTGAGTTCCCTCTTGGAGAGATTGATAATCTGTAACTTGTCACTCACTTGATGTGGGTGGTTTGACCTTATTGATCTGACACATGTAATCGAGATTGGGTCTCTGGTCAAAAAAAAAACCCTTCCCCTGTTCTTTTGGGGTGTAACCTCTCCCCCCTGGCCCCCCACTTGAGGAGGTATATTGGATACCCCCCTCGCCTGATGGCTATATTGTTTACCAGAGGGCAGTAGGGTTCTTCTCTGAGTTCTCACATTCAGAGGCGAGGGTCTATTTCTGATTCAGCCTCCCACACATTGGGATGATTGAAGTTAAAAAATTCCCTCCTTGAAATCCCGAGTGTCTCGGCAAATATAAGTGTTTACGCTCTTTGAGCCGAGCTGTAAATCTTTCAATAGTCCGTTGTAGTGTCAATTCTTTTTTTCAAAGTCAGTATTACTAGCAATTTCCTTTCTGCCTCATACTTTCCTACAGTTTATTTTGGAGGTCACCTCCAACTTGTCTTTTCCTCCTCTAGTAGGAGATTCATAAATCTAAAGGAGGACTCAATCGACTCCTTTTCACACATTCTTGATTAGGTCAGTTGATCCTGGCTGAGAAACAGTTGATCCCTGAGGCCTCTAGAATGATTTTTATTTTTTAGGTATGTCTCAAGGGATTGTACCTCCCACCATCCTCTAATGTGATCTTTGTAAGTATTGGTCAATCCTTCCCAGAAAACCACTTCCTTCGCATCAACCAGCCACCTGTCAGTGTTTCAATCGCCAGCAAGAAAGCCTGCCATCCCCTTTTCAATTCAAACAAATTTAAAGAAAGCAAGTAAATAAATTTTGAAGTTAGATCCAGATGTGGGTCACCAGATTGGGGACATTCCACAGATCACATACAGAAGAGGTCAGAACATCCGGGACAAATTGGTGCATAGTCATCTAACGCCCATCAGACATGAAACATGGTTCCCTAAGCCCCCACTTGGGACGCATAAATGCGGGTCCTGCAAAGCATGTAGCTTTATCACAACAGGCAGATCTGTGACCAGCTCCGTGACGCATAGTCTCTTTAAAAACCGGCAGTTTATTAACTGCAGGAGCTCTGGGGTCATCTACCTGCTGACTTGTCAATGTGGGGTGCAATATGTGGGGAAAACATCTAGGGAATTCCATGTACGCATCAGGGAACATGTCAGAGATATCAAAAATGGCAATGACACCACCATTGCCCGACATGGGTGGAAGAAACATGATGGAGCTCTCTCCAGCATCAGAATTACAAGGGTTAGAAATAGTGACTCCTCATGCAAGAGGAGGTGACCTGGATCGCCGTTTACTTCAACGAGAGGCCAGATTGATATGTATCCTAATGACTGAAAAACCGCAAGGTCTGAATGACCCAATTAGTTATGCGTGTTTTCTATAGGAATTAATACTCCTCTGCAGTCTATGTATTAATGTATTAATCTACATGAATGAAATAATCCCCCCCCCATGGACAGTATCTCTCTTACCCTGATGCTATCTCTCTAACCTCGGATATTTCACCTACACAATTCAGTTGTTTCTGTTCCTTCCTTGTATTCCTTTCTGAGCCTTCATGCATGCCCCTTTACTTATCAGTGTTCACAATCTGCAGGCATTGCCGCAACACGATCCCCCTAATCCATAATATGTGCTTTGACAGGAGGGTCACCGACTAGAATGCCTGAGGGACACATCGGCATCGCTAGGTGACACTGTCCCAGTATTTACCTGCTTGTGGCTGGGCACATTAGAGATGCTGTGTCCAGCTCTCCTTCAATCTCATTGGTTCAGGGTGAAGCCTGATACAGCGTGATAGCCTGCCCAGGCACGAGCCCTCTTTATCTTAGGGAACGCCCCGGCCCTCCCATTAGTATCTGGCGTGGAATCTCCGCCCCTACCCGCCCTGGGGAGAGTGGCTTTCCTTTTATAGAGCAGGTGTGCACGCCCGCGCACAGCCCAGTATTGCTGAGACACAATATAAATTGTGTGGTGTGCAGCCGCAACACTATGTATACCTGGAATTAACCCTTTGCCTCTGATGACACAGCACCCACTGACTGGGGCTGCAGAAAGGCATGTGACACATAGAGAGACTAGGATAGCTGATCGCTACTATCTGCAGTATCCATGTAAAAATCAGTATTCGGCAGAACTCTGTGATCCACAATTGGATAGGAGTACACAACAGCTATGAGAATATAGCTACAGCTTAGTTCAGCAGTGGAGGAGGAGATACTAAGAGACTGAGACTGTGGACACATCCATACCCTGTGTCACTATCCCCACACTGTTGAAAGCCTGAATAAAATTGATAGTTCAGTGGCTGAAGAGTGGCCCAATTTTAAAGGTTTTCATTAAATTGTAGTTTTAAGTGTTCTTCTTTTCAGGCAGCATTTCTAATCTTTTCCCTTGTACACAAATTATTCATCACTGTTTATTTTCTACTACATGTCCCCTCTGATAAGATAAGATAAGATAAGATAATCCTTTATTAGTCCCACAGTGGGGAAATTCACAGCGTTACAGCAGCAGAGAGGGTACAGAGAGTGAAGTACAAACTATGACAGGTAATATAACATAAATATTTTAGACAATGTGAGGAAAACAAATTTTAGCTAAAACAATGGTGGAATTCAGTTGCTATGGCTCTTTGGAAACCTATCAATAGCTGTATGTGTGAAAATGTGGTGACAGGTTCCCTTTAATTATGAAAGCAGATACCATGGTAGTCTATGATGGTCTCAAGAAGAGTATCATCTTTTACCTTAAAACAAAGTTTGAATAAATCATTGGTCAAATGTGTGAGGAAAACACTGTTTCTGAACATTCTATGAGTTTTTGCATATATGTATGTATGTATGTTCTAGTATATGTTTTCCAGCTGTTTTCCTCTCTGTGGTATCTATCTGTAATTTGCAGTCCTATCAGAGTTGGTAGATATTGAGACTCATTGCTCTGCTCTCCCCTCTTCATTGGGCTGTGTGATCTTGTGTGATCTGAAACCTCAGTGAGCTTCTGTTGTCTGTCATGTGGACAAAAGCTTTCAATGATGGAAGTAATCTGAGGTTTCAGAGAAAAACTCATTTTAACATAAACAAGGACAAAAGCACGTTTGTAATGGGGACAACAGACAAACAGTAAACCCTAAAACTCCAGTCCCCCAACAGCCCTACCTGCTTGCTTTTTTGTATGCTTGGCAATAGAGCGCAACCACAAAAACAGTTCCTCCCAAAGTGTGGACACATAACAAGACAAACAAAAAACACACAGTTGAGATCGACAATCTGGGTCACAACTGAAAAGGCTTATAGAGTACAGAATCATATACAAAGAAGAGTAATCAGGAATGTAAGCCAAATATAGAAAAACAGAACTAAGAATGAATAGCTAGCAAGGTGCAGACAAGAAAGCTAGCAAGACAAACTTTGACCAGCAATGGAGGATGGCACACACAGTATTTATGGTGTGACTTATGTTCCAGGCGAGGGTTGCAGAGCTATGAAGGTTTAGAGTAAGGATTAGAGAGAGCCAGCAGCCCAGCAAAGTACAAACTGCAAAAGACCCTGGCACAAATGTAAAAATTCTTCAGAAAGAAGGCCCACAAATCATATTTCAGGGGTGAGAGGTACAGGAAGAGACAATAAGGAGGATAGGAGGTCTACTCCTAGCTTACCACAACAGGAGCTATCCCATTCTATAGAGACGGACATGCGTCTGATGCAACACAATTTTATCAGTCTATTGTTAACAGAACGTGACACTTTGAGATGAGAGGAAAGTAGCTGGGAATGGATTCCTCATCCAGAATGGGTATACAGGACTTCCACCTGTCTATCACTGGTAGTGAGGCTTCTGTTATTTTCCATAGTATACGATTAGTATATAGTGCCAAAATGAGACCTCTAATAACCTGTGTCCTGTAAATCCTTATATTGTGTTTTAATCTAAATATTAACCTGACAGAAACATGCATATTCATAAAAAAAAAACCTTGCTCATGTTTTTCAGATCACCTAATATTCTTATTCAAAGCTATTAATAGAGTTTACATTCTCTCTTTTTAGGCTAGTGAACATGGCTGTCAGCTAATGACGGATCCTCATATAGGCGGTATGGACGGGCACCTGGGGTCCCATATGAAGATGAGCCATGCATCTAAAAAGATCTATACTCACCTTCGGCTGTGAACATTTCTGTAAAGAGGGGCTCTGCTGTGGACATAACATTAAAGGGGAGCTCTGCAGTAGACATTTTGTACATATGCGAGCATTAAAGTTTTCTAAAAGATAGCCGGGACTGGAGGATTATCCCAAACAAGGGCTATCCTCACTTCCCATTCATCCACCTACCACCCGATCTACCTTTATAGGTAGAATCGGGGTGGTCGGTGCCCTTTAACATGCAAAGTCCAACAGAATTGTGGTGCACTCTGTCGGAGCAGAGCAGGGGGCACCAGATTCATAAAGAATGTGCGTCAGAAATCCTGAATCTGGCGCATCCGGCGATAAACACATGCAGACTGCATGTAAGGCAGTGTGCACTATTGTTAGCAAATGTGACCCAGTATCTCTGCTCTTTTGATGCACATACTTAATTTTCCTCAAACCCAATAACATAAGATTTTGACAAAAATACACAATTTCTACACCTACTGCACTTTTGTACCCTACAATTAATGTGGTTTTTTACTATTGTATATTTTAGAAAGAAAGAGAGCAATCCCCTTTGCTTGCTGCAGATACATATCTCTTCTTTAGCATCAAGTCGAAACCAATAGTTTAGTCAAATTCAAATATAAACTTAAGGGAGATTTCTTTGATCTTTTTCTGAAATACCTAAATGATAATTTCTTAATTTTTACAACATATACAAATTAAATAAACATTGCACACCACATATAATATTTACAACATAATAAATAAAGAATAAGTAATTGCAGAAAGAAAGTGTATGTAGTTGTTTACCATTCTTCATGCTTGGTAAATCATGATGTCACACTGTGTACGTTTGTGGAAATGCATTATTTACTTATCTTTGTAGCTATTTTTAGACTTGTCAAACACAGTTGTGTTTTGTTGATTGTTACATTACTATGAATGGTGAATTTTTGAAAAGTAAGTGCCAAATATGGGAGTAAATGGTCACCACAACACTCCGAGCAGCTGACATATTGCCCACTGCTGTGCCCAATCCAGCAGCAATCAAAGAAACAGCCAGAGTATTTAAAATGTGATACATATTCCCTTTTATATTTTAATTAGGTTTTTCTTTGTTTTAATTCCAAACAATGGGGCTCATTTACTAAGGGTCCGAACGTCGCACTTTCTACGGGTTTCCCGAATATTTCCGTAATTGGACCGTGTTTTCGGCGCACGTGGCGCATCGACGGCGGCTTGAGCGCAACAGAAATCGGGGGTCTTGGCCCTCAGACAACCCAACGGATTCGGAAAAACCGCGGAATTTAAAAAACAAATTTTGTTGCAAGATCAGCACTCACATGCACCAGGAAGAAGAAGGTGACCTGCAGCGGACCTCAGTGCAGCAGTGACACCAGCAGGAACTCGGGCGCACGATCTTAGTGAATCGCGGCAGACCCGAATCCTCGTTGGACAACACACTGCAGGATCGCGACGGGACCGGGTAAGTAAATCTGCCCCTTTGTTTTTAATGAACTTATTATTGACACAGGCTGATAGCAACTGCAGCTATGTACCAAATAAAGTGGCAATCATTCTGTAACAGCTTTGAATGGCACTGTGACGGGGCTTCATGTACCATAGCCACTGGTGGTATAAACAGAAGTGGGCCCAGTGGCCAACATAGTCCATTTATATCAATAGTACTACACACATATGTGCTTATCTGTCTTCAACCCTAAAATAACACAGTAAATAGTAGACAAATTGCCGTTATCTGGCCTCGTTCCTACAAAGAGAGTTCTAAGTCTCATTAGGCAGCAAGAATCAAATGGTTGGTTTTCTTCAAAGCATATTAAAATGTTAATGTATAGACTATGTATACAGTGGGGAAAAAGTATTTGATACACTGTGAATTTTGCAGGTTTTCTCACCTACAAAGAATGGAGAGGTCTGTCATTTTTATTGTAGGTACAATTCAGCTGTGAGAGACAGAATAGAAAAACATATTTAAAAAAACTTACTTTTTGGCACAGAAACCTTTGTTTGCAATTACAATTGGGCCTGGACATATATTGTCAGGAGCAGGGGGACCTTGTCGGTCCTTCATGATTTTAATCCATGACAGTGCCGTGTCAGTGTAGTGTCGTTGAGACTGTGGTCCAGAGGGTCTTTTGGACTGTGGTCCATCAGGTCGGAGAGAGACAGAATGCAAATTAGTTATTTAAAACTTAATGTGGTTTTCTTGTTTTTTTTTACATTCTGCCAGTCGAAGTGTACCGACCTTCGTATTCTATGTAGGTGCGAAAACTTGAAAAATTGACAGAGTATCAAATACTTATTTTCCCCACTGTAGTCTTAGTACTAAAATTATGTTCTCTATAGAAGGGGTTTAATCCTGTCCAAAATATACCCAGTGCAGTATTTTTCTTTGCCCAGTATAAATACACAGTTACATTATTTTTGATGTTCCTATATTAAACCAGCTATTTGAGATTAAATAATTGTTTAATAATATAAAAATATTACCTTACAAAAAACTCAGTTGTGTCTGGGGCACTTATTAAGTTACGGAAGAAGTCATTGTCTGTCATATATAAATGGTATGTAGCCAGCCAGATGATAAGTGCTGATAAGTGATTATTAACATACCAGAGAGGTCATGAGAAAGATATCACCTGTCTTTCGAAGACTTTCCAAAGGAAGGAGAGAGGTCTGTGTAGTAGAACAACATGGAAAGAAACAAAATAAGTGCAAAAGTTCTACTTATTTCACTATATTACCTTTGTTTTACTTATGTCAAGCACTTCTCATTACGTGAAATGCTGAAATGTTTTTTTTGAAAATTAAACTCATTATTTTCGAAACACAGGATAGAGAATAACAATCTGATTAGTAGGGGTCCATTGAGCACCCAATTTTCCATCACCAACAGTTATCTCTGGACGACCACTGCTACTCCCATAATCATCATTTTTTTGAGAGGTCCCAGCGGCTTGACCCCCAACATTATCCCCTTCTACACCACATTGGGGGAAACTAACTAATTGGGTTATCAGCACCAATTGGACATCTCCAGAAAAAAATGTTATTTATTTGTTCTTATGATTCCTACACAAAGTGTTTATTTCCTGCAGTGTTTTATTACAAGCTGAGGATTTCCATTAAGCCTTTACTGCAGGCTGTATGTACGCAGCCCATACTTCCTCCTACTTTCCAACTCTTCCACTGTATTACCCTGAATAAAAAATACTGTCTGTTGGTGTAGTATTGGTACAGTACTCCACTGTAACAGAAGGAGCATTTTGTCCTCAATCCCAATGAAGCACATACTGCCACTCAAACATCGTTGCACACTGATGACAGAAATCCTGGGAAGCTGATATTTTTAATGCCTTACTTTCACCTTGCCTGGCTGCATGATGTAGTTGTAGTTCATTATATGAACAGGTATAGGACAGGGCTGACATTCATCCAGTTCCTATCAAGCACTGCCAGTGGCCCACTAAAAAGAGCCAGAATTCCCATTAATACTTGGAACATGTAATAATAGTGGCTCACTATTTCTATTCCCTTCTCTACCCTTCCCAGTTTCCCAGGGGATGTACCAATCTGTTCAGAGCCAGGACTCTGCTATGGTGTGACTTCATATTACATAAGTCCAGAAGAGATCACATGACCAGTTTGACAAGCAAGAATCTGCACATTGCTCCTTAAAGTGACTTGTGAACTGAGCAGGTCCCTCAAAAGTATGATTTTGTGTTTTTTATGAAAATATGAAAAAATGCAACTAACGTTCTAAGCCTCATAACATTCTACAAAAATGAGAGGATGCATAAAACACCATGTCAACATAAAGTAGACATTCTATAAATGTTAGTTCTGAAGTTATTAATATTATTTTTTCACACACAAAACCGGCCAAATTTTCCAACCAAAATGAAGTGCGATGTGTCACGAGAAAACAATCTCAAAATGTATGTTCCAAATGTATAAACACTTTTCACAAATAGTGACACGTTGCATTTGAAAAAATGGGCCGATGAAAAAGTCAATAAGGGGTTAATTTCTGCAAATGCAGCTGGGTTACCCCTGCATAACCCAGTATTTGAATGGGCCTTTAATGAACTGGTTAAATGGGGTCATTGCATATCACTACTTGTTTCTGAATTCCAAAAGGATGTGAAACTGTCTTATTTCCAATTTTACAGATGTATTTTATATTATTTCTGCTCGACCTTACCTCCACATAGGCCTTACGACTCTGGGTCTGATTTCTTACTGGGCTCTAAATATTCCCTCCACAGAGTGATGCCATTTGGGTTGTGCAATGCTCCTGCAGTCTTCCAACAATTTATTAATGATCTTCTGGGTCAGTATGTTGTTGATTGGATGATATCCTTATCCCTGGACTGGGCCAGCCATGTGCTACATGAAATGCATGAAAAGCAGTCAGAAATGCTCTAGGTTTCATCTGAATCAATCATTTGCAAAACTAGGTGTCTTATTCCAAGAGTACATCACCACTCCTGAGTCTTTTTATATTGATCCCAACAAGGTTGAAGCTATTGGAAACTAGGAATGTCCCACTGATTTGAAAGCCCTACAATGATTTTTGGATTTTTCAAACTATTATTGAAAATGTATTAAAATATTTAGCTATGATGTTGACATATATAACTAGGAAAGGTGCTGATGTAACCAATTGGTCTGGAAAGGCTTAGTTAGCATTGGTACAGCTAAAGAAGAGCTTTATGAACATGCCCGTCTTGATTTTACCTGATCTGAATCACCCTTTCATTGTAGATGCTGATGCTTCAGAGATTTGGGTGGGATCTGTTTTGTCTCTGGGTCTTCACTCCCTTAAAAACCTACATCCTCTAGGACTTTTCTCAAGGGAGTTCTCTTCCTCAGAGTGCAATTTTGATGTTGGCAACCATGAACTTGAACCATAAAGTGGGGGTTTGAGGAATGGAGATGCTTCCAAACACAGAATTACAGTGATTATAAGAATTTACTGTAACTGTCTCTCAAACCTGGCTGAAGCCCAAGACACACAATGAAATCAAGCCAATTCAAGACGTTCTCCAGTTCTTAAATATGTGTTGGGGGAACGAGTGTAGTTATCGATCAAGAAGTCTCAGTCAGGAAACACCCCCACCCCACGTAGGCCCATGTATGATTACCAAAGTTATTAATCCATTGTCCTTTAGGTTTCACAAGTCGCTGATGAAAAAAATACATTCAACCATCTAGCCTAGCTCTAAACCAACAACTCATATTGTTATCCAGTGAGAATTAAAAAAATACTTGATTTCTGCAGGGTTGATAATCTAGCCACATTGACAGCACACAGTAACTCATAGCACTAAAGGGATCATAATATGTCTGCTTTGAGTGTCCCCGCCCACACTGTGGAATCTTACACTGACCATCCCTGAGTGATAGGAGCTAAAGCAGCAATAAAACTGAGTAAAATTGTAAAAGGGGTTAAAAATTATCTTTATTGAGTAAACATCACTAGGTTATTGACATTTGAGAATTTAAGCTGCGTATTAAGCTGCCTGGCTAACAACCTAGAGCAACTGGATATAGTGTTTCCCTAACATCCGGCGCTGATGACATGCTATGGGGGTTAAATTGGGGAAGGGACAGGGTTGGGTGCGATAGCTTGCTTTTTATTCTGGTACCAGGATTTGCCGAATACTTCATCATCAGAATCAGATGATCAGTGCACCTGAAATCAAGTTCTCCAACGTGGCCTGGCCTGGAGTCTGGGTCATCAGACAGGTCTGGGCTGCAACCGGGGCTGCAAATGGGACAGACATTGAGTTGCGACTGGATCTCTGATGTCGAAACCAGGTCCCTCCAGTTTGCCTTCAGGTGGCATGTAACTAAGACCTGTTGTCCCTGAGTCCAGTGTATGCAATACATTATTTTTCTACAAAGGACCATTTTCTTCCATTTGTATTTTCAGCTCATTATCTTTTCACCTCCTAAGAAAAGAAAACTTATCATAGCCATTATTGCTCATAATTATAAAAGTAGATTTTTGAAGAAGGGGGCCACAATACACACAATATAGTGCCTGGATTTATGAGTAAGTGGCCCTTGCTTATCATACTTGATTTTGATGGTCGATTTTCTTTAAGCTGGTTTACCAAGGAATAAAATGTAGACAGTGATTTAATTGATTCTTCAGTGGCGTTATATCTTAATGTCAAATATTGTAATTGGCGTTTATTGTCAACTAACCATTCATCATCTACATCTGTCCACAGAGAGCAAAACAATGCAGCATTCGCTGTGTCAGATTATGGAATGGAAAATTAAAAAGAACACAATTTGAGCTTTTCTTTATAATACTATTCTCAGAATGAAATGGATAACAAATTGTAACATTTACACCTCTTAGCAGTACATATAGTATACTGGAAAACACACGAACTAACAAAACTCAGCTGATACAAACTTACTGGTACATTAATCTCTAAAAGAAATAAATTTGTGTAGTAGAAAAGGCATTGCAGCTTTAGTGTAAGATTTGTTTATTAGTAATAAAAGGTCTTAAGAAATGTTAACCATATTTACTATAATTTTATAAATGTACACAAATTTTTTAACCGAGTATTTAGAGAATTTTCTAGAAATTGATTTCTGATACAAAAAAAATCAAATACAACATGAGGGAAGAATGAGGATGTCAGTATATATTTTGCAGACAAAAGAGCAATACTGCACCCTTGTGGCAAGTTCTAAAAAAGACAAACAAATGGATTGTGTGTCAAGCTCAAAGAACATCATTTGAAATAAGCAATTACAATCAGTAACAATAGTTTTAAAAATATAATATGAATGGTAAGTGGTAAATCCCAGTGGCTATACTGCATATTAACTTTTGAGCCCTATAAAATGGGGGGAATTTATTAATCCACTTGAAGCCAGAATTCTGCCGACTAAAATGTCTTGAGCTTCTTTTATCAAGGCTTTTAGACAGTTTTTGTAGACACTTTAGCTAAACCTATTTTGTTTAGGATTTTTTTTTTACCTAGGGAAAGGTTTAAACTTTGAGGTTTATATATATTTTTTTACTTTTTAAAAAGCTATTTTTTTAGACCCCCCCCCCAAGGGTACATTAACCATAACCACTTTTACCATATACTGCAATACTACAATTTAAACAATTTTACTTACTCAACCAGTCGTAAGAGTATTTATGTCAGTGTTATTTGCGTCATACAGTACTACATTGCAGAGCCATTGGAATTATTTCTCCTGTATCCTAAACAGTACTGCAGTTTTTTTTTTTTAATGAGGAAATATGAATTCAGGGACAAGGACTTGTCTGTGGTGGTGATGCTGCTTGAGCTGGTGCTGCAGGGAGAGGATGTGTGTGCCACATAAAGTTAAAGCATTGGTCAATTACATGGCAGACATTGCCTCAACTTCCACTGGATTATTTTCACCACGCTCTACCTCCTCCTCACCCCCTTAAAAACAACAAAGCTGCCTCAGACAAAAGTCATGGAGCAGTCACTCAAGTTGTATAATGACTCCCGTGGCTGGAAATCTGCGGCCCATCAAACTGCCCCTAACCGTGACACAGGGTTGCAAAGTTCACGAGACCACGTGTTGGAAGAAAGGGGAGTGGTAGATGAACCATCAAATGAGATCTACGATGATTATGAAACCCAACTGCCAACGGTTGTGGCGGAGAAGGAGGTCAGCGGTGAGGGCTCATGGCAGAAGAAGCTAGGGGGTGATGATGAGGACCTTGACTTGACACTTGGTAGGAGGCAGTGATAGTTTAGAAGAAAATGTGGTGGTCAGGAAACCCCAAACAGCAAGCAGAACATGTGAAAGGCGCAGGGGTAAGCCTATAGCCATATTGTTGCCTGCTATTGCTCATGCACGGGGACCCAGCAAACAAAGGCCATACCACAAGGGTACAGCAAGGCATTTTTTCTACCAGAGTGCGACACCCTGGGCCACCAGTCCATAGATTATGTTTGCTCCTGAATAAGAGCATTTCTAAGTTGCTTGCCTTTGGAATGGTCCCATTCAGGCAAGTGAAGACAGACAGCTCTAAAGAACTGCCCCACATTCTGAAATTCCCAGCCACTACCACTTTTCACAGCAGGCCATCTCCATCCTGCACCAAAAGTTTGTGGCAGAATCAGGTGTGCACTGTGCAATGCCATTAGTCCCAAGGTGCATCACATAACTGACACATGGATGCATAAGCATGGGAGAGGACATCACACCTCCTGCTCTACCGTCTCTTTGTGGTGTACCATCTAGATGGAATTCCACTTTTCATATGCAGGAAATGGTGTGCAAGTAGCAGGCAAGTGTTGAATTCCAGCTCAAGAACGCCCGGATGAGTCAAAGTAGAGACCAACAGCACTTCATCATCAACTGGGCGACCATGAGGGACATTAGTTCTGTGCTGTACTGCTTCCAATATGCCACCAATATGGTCAGTGCTGATGATATCGTCAGCGCTATCTTCCCGATCTTTCGCCTGCATTAAAAAGGTCTTCTGGCCATGATGGGGGAAGTAATGGTGGCACAGGAGGAAGAAGAGACCACACATGACTCGACAAGGTTTGTTGCTGGTCCAGTGGTCAGATTAGGCGACTGGGCTGTGGCAGCATATGAATAAGTTGAGCATACCTGAATTTTAACTTGAAACTTAAAAAATCTGCATTAACGGAATTTAAACTTGAAATTGTCAAATTCTGTTCAGGGAATGGAATATGGCAGGGGAAATTGGGGTTTCCCATTTTTGAACTGGGACAAGATGGCTACAACCCTTAGAAATGTGTTGAACCCATAGAGATCTTAAATTTTACGGTCTTACCTAAATTCATTACCTTGGTTGGAATTTTTTTAAAGCGAACCCTGTATGGCATTCTCTCTTCAGGACTAGCATACTCCTATGGCAGGGGAAATTGGGGTTTCCTTCATTTGCCATTAAGTGGGAAAAGGAACTTCAAATTAGCTTGAAAGAAGAATTGGAATGTATTTTTGAGCTTACGTATACATGTTGTTTTAATTCTAGATTCTAAGAAGGTAATTATAAAACAATCACAAGATGGTATCCAGATGCCAGCCCAATGCGTTGGAGGAAGGTCCATCTTTACATATTTTTCAGTCCCTTCCCTTATTGATTTATAGAGCAATACAGAATATAATTCAACAGAATTGATCCAGCTTTTGTACTTTTTCTACATCATAAGGCGGAAATATGTGCGATCCCTGCCTAGATTTGTGCCCCCGGGCCCCTACCTCGGTGTCCGAACAAGAACACGACCGAACCCCTCCAAAACCTCACCCCCACGTGCGCCGCCGAACTAGCAAAATACCAGCGCCCGGACAAGCACACATCCAAACAACCACCTACCCGCCGGAACACCCGCCTGATGCCACGGCCGGGTGGTCACCCATACAGCCTAAAACCATCTGAAAAGGTAAGTAAATACACATGTATTTATCTGTGTGTATATATGTATATACTGTGTACATGTGTATACATGCATCTACTCTGTTTATATGTATAGACTGTGTACACTCCCCGGCCACTTTATTAGGTACACCATGCTAGTAACGGGTTGGACCCCCTTTTGCTTCAGAAAACTGCCTCAATTCTTCGTGGCATAGATTCAACAAGGTGCTGTGAAGCATTCCTCAGAGATTTGGTCCATATTGACATGATGGCATCCACACGTTTGCCGCAATTTGTCGGCTGCACATCCATGATGCGAACCGTTCCCACTTCCACCACATCCCAAAGATGCTCTATTGGATTGAGATTGGTGACTGGGGAGCGCCATTTGAGACAGGGAACTCATTGTCATTTTCAAGAACCAGTCTGAGTGATTCCAGCTTTATGACATGAGGCGCATTTATCCTGCTGAAGCCCATCATAGTTTGGGTTAACATTGGTGGTCATAAAGGGATGGACATGGTTCAGCAACAATACTCTGGTAGGCTGGCGGTTGCAATTGCAACCGATGCTCATATTGGTACCAAGGGGCCCAAAGAGTGCCAAGAAAATATTCCCCACCATGACACCACCACCACGCAACCAACCTAACCTTGTTTAGCACAGATGGATCCATGCTTTCATGTTGTTGACGCCCAAATTTCTTCGGACCCTACTCATTGAATGTCGCAGCAGAAATCGAGACTCATCAGACCAGACGTTTTTCTCCAATCTTCTACTGTCCAATTTCGATAGCTTTTGCAAATTGTAGCCTCAGTTCTTCCCCCTGTTCTGGCTGAAAGGGTGGCACCCGTGTGGTGTCTTCTGGCTGCTGTCGCCCATCTGGCCCTCTCAAAGTCGATATCTGTTTGCGTCAGAGAGATGCTCTTTTTCGTTCTCTGCCTACCTTGGTTTGTAACGGGTGGCGATTGGAGTCACTGTTGCCTTTCTCTGATTCTATTTAGTCAGCCACTCGAACCAGTCTGCCCATCCGTCCTCTGACCTTGTCATCCAACAAGTTCATTTCCCGCTCCCCACGAGAACTTTCTCTCGGAACTCTGATCCCCCACTTCTGCGCCTTCATGCTCGCTAGGTCCTCCTGTCCTGTGTGCCCCCCTGTCCCTTCGGGGTTGAGTGTCTGCTGAGATGTCTTATCCATTCCATATGACGTATGGAGATAATAATCACTCCTACAATGTGACCACGGCGGGGGGGGGGGGGAGGGGGGATGGGGTAAGAGGGTTGGACCTTAAAAGCAATTTACTGCAACATAAGAATTCAAAACAAACAAAACCTAGGGTGAAAGGGGCTGGTGGAAGGATTATGGGGGCACGATTTGGTCTTGGTTATCAGCGTGTGACCAGGCCCTTTATTGGCAAATAAATGGATCTGTCCCTGTCTCAGGTCTTTTGCAAACTCCAACACGTTTTCCAGAATGGTCCTGTATTTGGCTCTATCCATCTTCCCATCAATTTTAACTATCTTCCCTGTCCCTACTAAAAAAAAGCAGGCCCAAACCATGATGTTGCCACTACGATGTGTGATAGTAGGGATGGTATGTTCAGGGTGATGAGCTGTGTTGCTTTGATGCCAAACATATTGTTTAGCATTGTTACCAAAAGGTTCCATTTTGTTTTCATCTGACTAGAACACCTTTGCCTTTGGTGTCTCCTAACTTTAAATAAGACTTTTTTATGGATATCTTTGAGAAATGGCTTTCTTCTTGACACTCTTCCATAAATGCCAGATTTGTGTAGTGTACGACTGATTGTTGTCCTATGGACAGACTCTCCCATCTCAGCTGTAGATCTCTGCAGTTCTTCCAGAGTAATCATGGGCCCCTTGGCTGCATCTCTGGTCATTCTTCACCTTGTTTGAGATGAAAGTTTAGAGGGATAGCCGGGTCTTGGAAGATTTGCAGTGGTCTGATACTCCTTCCATTTCAATGATCACTTGCCCAGTGCTTTGTATCCCAATCCGGATTTACACTTCTCTACAACAGTATCATGGACCTTCCTAGTGTGTTACTTGGTCTTTATGATGCTCTCTGCGCTATAGGGTGGTTTCACAATGGCATTTTTTTCACATCAGTGATTTTTCACTGAACCCATTTTGGCTTATGCCTGGCTTCAGTGATTTTTCACTGATGCCTTTCTGACCCATTTTTTCCAATGGGCTTTTTCACACTTGAGTTTTTTCCACTAATCCAATGTTGACACTGAACACAAAAAGAACAGCTTCTATACTAATCACTGATCAGGAAAAACCGTCATGCTGAGCAAAAAAAACTAAAAAACATAATTCTGCTCCAGGTGTCCCTGGGAACCATTCCTTTAAGTATTTTGCCTCTCGGTCCTCATCATCTTTCTATCTATAATCACAGCCCACAAAAATCCCATTGAAAGGAACGGATCAGTAAGGCATCAACGGAAAATCACTGAAGCCAGAATAGAAAACCAATCTGTATGTGTCCATAAGCCACAGTAGGTTCAGTTAAAATTATCACTGATGTGAAAAAAAAACCCACCAATGTGAAACCACCCTTAAACAGAACCCTGAGACTATCACAGAGCAGGTGTATTTATACGGAGACTTGATTACTGGATTATATTTATCATCAGCCATCTAGGACAACATTGGATCATTCAGAGATCCTCAATGAACTTCTGGAGCGAGTTTGCTGCACTGAATCTAAAGGGGCTGAATAATATTGCACGTCCCACTTTTCAAATTTCGTTCCAACTTGTGTTGATTCTTCACCAAAAAAATTACAATTTTATATCTTTATTATTGAGACCTCAAATTTGGCAAAAGGTAGAGAAGTTCAAGGGGGCCAAATACTTTTGCAAAGCACTGTATGTACCAAGCTCCAGGCGTCTCTGCAGTCACCTTCACCTTGTATATACGATGGCGGCTGATGGTTTGTTCAAACAGCATCTTTATTTATTAAATTATTTTATTTTGTTCCCTTATAATAAAAAAATGGCTGGACCATTATACGGCCTCTTACACCCCTTGTGTCACCCCCATTATCCTCATGGACTGTAAGGTTTTGTGAGGTTTTGTCTCACTCCTATTGACCCTATGTCCTATGATTTGTACAGTGCTACGGAATATGATGACGTTATATAAATAGATTATTATTAATAACAGCAGACATAGTGCTGCAGCACAGTGGAGTGACCTCGGCCTAAGGCGAGTATGTGTATTTGTAGGTTATCTGTTGCTTTCTGAATGCAGGGCCATTTCAAGATTGAATATAATTTTTGTACATCTCCCATCCAAATAAGACCTGCATTGTGGCCCGCAGTCTGCACTATCACTAATACATTTTCAGTCGAGAGAAAAGGTGAAACGTGAGGAGAATAGAAGATGTCGCCATGTCACCCTGGCCTGAGTCTATTGCGTCACCACTGGACGTCTGCCTAGCAACCCGCCTCAGCAACCGACAGCCGCTCTGCGGCGCAGTCCATGCTAAGCACATCTCTACTTCCGCCTCAATATCCCAGCTACAGATCAGCAGCAGCTGCTATTGGCTCAGCACCCATGACGCAGCTCATTGGCTAGTGGTAGATGCTGGGCGGGGTCAGGCGCTGAAAGGAAATGATGTGAGTAGATCAGTTCAGCTATCTACTTCCGGGGCGCTGATCCGTCACAACGATTCACAACGGGTAGTACCGGGTCACACGGTACACCGGCAAGGTACGTGACGTCACCTCTTACACCCCTTGTGTCACCCCCATTATCCTCATGGACTGTAAGGTTTTGTGAGGTTTTGTCTCACTCCTATTGACCCTATGTCCTATGATTTGTACAGTGCTACGGAATATGATGACGCTATATAAATAGATTATTATTAATAACAGCGGACATAGTGCTGCAGCACAGTGGAGTGACCTCGGCCTAAGGCGAGTATGTGTAGTTGCTTTCTGAATGCAGGGCCATTTCAAGATTGAATATAATTTTTGTAATTCTCCCATCCATATAACACCTGCATTGTGGCCCGCAGTCTGCACTATCACTGTTACATTTTCAGTCGAGAGAAAAAGGTGAAACGTGAGGAGAATAGAAGATGTCGCCATGTCACCCTGGCCTGAGTCTATTGCGTCACCACTGGACGTCTGCCTAGCAACCCGCCTCAGCAACCGACAGCCGCTCGGCGGCGCTGTGCATGCTAAGCACATCCCTACTTCCGCCTCAATATCCCAGCTACAGATCAGCAGCAGCTGCTATTGGCTCAGCACCCATGACGCAGCTCATTGGCTAGTGGTAGATGCTGGGCGGGGTCAGGCGCTGAAAGGAAATGATGTGAATAGATCAGTTCAGCTATCTACTTCCGGGGCGCTGATCCGTCATAACGATTCACAACGGGTAGTACCGGGTCACACGGTACACCGGCAAGGTACGTGACGTCACGGTGTGCCTGTTACACGGACGTGTTGTGTGTACGTCACTGTGTGGCCGATGATACACGCGATCCGGGGCGCAGGCAGCTGGCCGCAGGACTGTGTATGATGGCGCCTGCTGTGCTGTCACTCCCAGGATTCCCTGCTACGGTCTGTATTCATGACCTGGAGAGTATGGAGATCATTACTCCGGGGATGAGACAGGAGAGGATATCAGATGAGTGGAGTCCAGGAAGCCCTGCCAATCAGCTAGTGCCCAAATAATAACAGCCTCCTACACCGTACACTAACCAATTCTCAGCCCCTATTCACACGATCAGTCCCTGCAATCTGCTTATCCTGTATATACATCATTAATGTCATACAGTAGGTGTTAGATGTGGGGTCTATCACAAGAGCAGGGGGGCCTCCATTAAGGTTGTGTTCACATACAGTGTTTGAATTGCGTTCTGCAATGTAAAGGCAGTGAGGTGGGGCTTGGGCACATCCTAGATGCGTTTCCACTGAAACATTTCTGTTTGGTAACATGTCGCCTCACACAATGTACTTGGATTCATTTTTTAAATGTTTATTGGGAATTTCTGCAACCCGAACACACGTGACCAGACCTAAACATTTGCAGTCACGAAGAGGGGACACTTCATGTCAACGCGCCTGCGGATGCATTCATTTTAACCAGTTTGCCTGTTTTAGCCATTGATGCCCGTGCCATGTTTTTGTACTATTTATCGGTTTCCTACCTTGATCCCTGACCCTGGGTTTCCAACATTGTAACTGTAGGAGGGTTACAAAATGCATAAATGTGACCTCTTCACTAGGGGGTTGTACAGTTTTTGTTCCTTGATGTAACCATATGTTTGTTGCAGCTGTACCTTGACCTCAGTGGTACAGTTGACACATATACTACGTGTCCATCCCATCCCTGGTGTTGTATCTAAGCACCCTTAGATACCCATACTCAGAAGCTTCTCTCTGCCCATTTACTACACCCTTAGATACCCATACTCAGAAGCTTCTCTCTGCCCATTTACTATCAAACTGTCTCAGCGGGTGCTATGCTGTTTGCCCTTGAGTTCCACTAAGCAGTGAGTGCGATCTGCCCCAGTGAGTGGGTATTTCCAGCTTCAGGAGATGGGCATGTGCACAGTAGCCACTGATCGGCTACATACAGCCAGGAGATGGGCATGTGCACAGTAGCCACTGATCGGCTACATACAGCAAACCCCTTCCTTTGTGATTGCGTAGAGTTAATTAGCTTATCAAAAACAACCCCTTCCTTTGTGATTGCGTAGAGTTAATTAGCTTATCAAAAACTATTTTGTAACTTCCTTTTTACATCCCCAACAACAGGTAAGTAAGGGGGATGATTTTAACTTACCTTAGTATTGTTTCCTGTAATGGTTAGTTGGAGATGGAGAAAGTACTTTACGTGTCTTTATTTAAATAGATTTATGGAATTTCACTTAAAAATCTATAAGCCCAGGTTGGTGAGGTAAGGGTGTGTAACTATAATAAATGCAAAAGAACTGGTCAGTTTAACGCCTTAATGACCAACCAGACCCGGCATTGGAAAAACTCCTTACATGGGCCGCATGACCGCGGTGTGTAAGTGTCCCCACCGTGGACCGGATTCTCCCCACCCCCCCATGCATGCTCAGTTACTTACACTGTACACCGCAATACAAGTGTATTGCAGTGTAAAGGCTTTAACAAGCGATCGGATGAACAAATAAAGTATATAAAACACAAAAATGTACATATTTGGTATCACCACGTCTATATTGGTCTGTACAATAAATCTAAATCAATATTGAACCCGCTCGGTGAACGACGTAAAAAAAACATGAAAAACTTCCCACAATATACAATTTTTCATCAAACACCATCAAAAAAATTGTGTTCCCTAATGTGATACGCCTGAAAGGAACAACTCTTTTCACAAAAAATAAGCCCTCAACCAGATCTGACAACAGAAAAATACAGAAGTTATGGCCATTAGGCTACATTCACACACATGTATGGGGGCGTATATACGGCTGACGTATGTACGGCCCATATACGTCCCCCATACATTTCTATGGGCTCACGGCCCTGTACGGGAGCGGTATGGTGCGGCACCGTACCGCTCCGTAGCCCGGGGAAAGATAGGACATGTCCTATCTTTTCCTGTGATACGGCGCCGTGCGCTGTATCTCCCTATGTGCTATGCTGTTTGCCCTTGAGTTCCACTAAGCAGTGAGTGCGATCTGCCCCAGTGAGTGGGTATTTCCAGCTTCAGGAGATGGGCATGTGCACAGTAGCCACTGATCGGCTACATACAGCAAACCCCTTCCTTTGTGATTGCGTAGAGTTAATTAGCTTATCAAAAACTATTTTGTAACTTCCTTTGTACATCCCCAACAACAGGTATGTAAGGGGGATGATTTTAACTTGCCTTAGTATTGTTTCCTGTAATGGTTAGTTGGAGATGGAGAAAGTACTTTACGTGTCTTTATTTAAATAGATTTATGGAATTTCACTTAAAAATCTATAAGCCCAGGTTGGTGAGGTAAGGGTGTGTAACTATAATAAATGCAAAAGAACTGGTCAGTTTAACGCCTTAATGATTCTGTCTGGCATCAAACAAGGCATTCTCGCGCCACAGGATACTGCCCGCTCACTGGAGTTGCACTGCAATGCTGCGGTTATCCTACAATGTGACACTGGCGGGGGGGGTGGGGGGGGGAGGGGGGATGGGTAAGAGGTTGGATCGCGTTTAAATCAATTTACTACACATAAATTAAAAAAAAAAAAACGTAGGGAGAAGGGGCTGGGGGGAGGATTTATGGGGGGCACATTGTCTGTGGGTTTCCACGGGTTTTGACAGGTCCTCTTTAAGTTGGGAAATGGGATCTGTCCCTGTCTCAGGTCTTGCAAACTCCAAAACGTTTCCAGAATGCGTCCGTATTTGGCTCGTATCACCATCTTCCCATCAAGTTTTTAACTGATTCTTCCCTGTCCCTACTAAAAAAACGCGGCAAACCATGATGTTGCAACTCCGATGGTGATAGTAGGGATGGTATGTTCAGGGTGATGCGCTGTGTGCTTTGAGTCGAAACATATAAACATATGTTAAGCATTTTTACAAACAGGTTCCATTTGTTTTTCATCATCTGAACTAGAACACCTGTGCCTTTGGTGTCTACTTAACTTTAAATAAGACTTTTTTATGGATATCTTTGGACAAATGGCTTTCTTCTTGACACTCGGTGCCATAAATGCCAGATTTGTGCAGTGTACGACTGATTGTTGTCTATCGACAGACTCTCCATCTCAGCTGTAGATCTCTGCAGTTCTTCCAGATGTAATTGCATGGGCCGTTTGGATGCATCTCTGGTCATTCTTCACCTTGGTGAGAGAAGTTTAGAGGGATAGCCGGGGTTGTCTTGGAAGATTTGCAGTGGTTGATACTCCTTCCATTTCAATGACACTTGCCCCGTGTTTGTATCCCAATCGCTTTACACTTCTCTAGACAGTATTATCATGGACCTCCTAGGTGACTCTTGGTGCTTTATGATTGCCTCTGCGCTATAGGTGGTTTCACAATGGCGCAATTTTTTCACATCAGTGATTTTCACTGAACCCTTTGGCTGATGGCCTGGCTTCAGTGATTTTTCATCTGATGCTTTCTGACCATTTTTCCAAGTGGGCTTTTTCACACTTGAGTTTTTTTTTCCACTCAATCCAATGTGTACACTGAACACGAAAAGAACACTTCTACTACGAATCACTGGATCAGGAAAAACGGCATGCTTAGCAAAAAAACTAAAAAAACATAATTCTGCTCCAGGTCTCCTGGGAACCATTCCTCATTAAGTATTTTTGCTCTTTCGGTCCTCTCATGCTTTCTATCATAATCACAGCCCACAAAAATCCATTGAAATAGTGAAAGTTCATTAAGCACAGAGTAAAATCACTGAAGCCAGAATAGAAAACCAATCTGTATGTGTCCATAAGCCACAGTAGGTTCAGTTAAAAATTATCACTGATGTGAAAAAAAACCCCACAATGATGAAACCACCTTAAACGAACCCTGGGGAGACCTAATCACAGAGCAGGTGTAGGGTAGTTTATAAACGAGACTTGATTTACTGGATTATATTTTCATCAGCCATCTAGGACACATTTGGATTCATTCAGAGATCCTCAAGAACTTCTGGAGCGAGTTGCTGCACTGATCGTAAAGGGGCTGCGATGAATGATGATTGCACGTCCCACTTTTCAAATTCGCGTTCAACTTGTGTTGATTTTCTCAACAAAGATTACAAGTTTTATATCTTTATTATTGAGACCTCAAATGTGGCAAAAGGTAGAGAAGTTCAAGGGGGCCAGATACTTTGCCAAAGCACCTGTATGTAACCCAACATCCAGGCGTCTCTCTGCAGGCACTTCACCTTGTATATACGATGCGCTGAGGTTTGTCAAACACATCTTTATTTTAATATTTTTATTTGTTCCCTATAGAATAAAAAAAATGGTCTGGACCATTAAATACGGCTCTTACACCCCTTGTGTCACCCCCATATCCTCATGACTGTAAGGTTTTTTGTGAGAGTTTTGCTCTCACTCCTTCCAATTTGACAAATCATTTTTCTTATGTCCTATGATGTACAGTGCTACGGAATATGATGACGTATCTAAATAGATTATATTAATACACGCGGACATTAGTGTGCAGCTCACAGTGGAGTGACCTCGGCCTAAGGCGAGTATGTTTGTAGGTTGTGCTTTCTGAATGCAGGGGCCATGTACTTCAAGATTGAATATAATTTTTGTACATTCCCCATCCAGTACCCTGCATTGGCCCGCCAGTTCTGGCACTATCACTAAGTTAATTTTCAGTCGAGAAAAAAGGTGAAACAGTGGGAGAGATAGAAGATGTTGCCATGTCACACCTGGCCTGCAGTTCGATTTGCGGTCACCACTGGGACTCTGCCAGCAACCCCACTTCAGCAACCGTAGAGCCGCTCTGGCGGCGCTGTCATGCTAATACAATCCCTACTCCGCCCAATATCCAGCTAACAGATCCAGCAGTGCACTGCTATTGATCGCACCCATGACGCAGCTCATGGCTAGTGGTAGATGCTGGGCGGGGTCCAGGCGCCTGAAAGAAATGATTGAGATAGATCAGTTCAGCTATCTACTTCCGGGCGCGCTTATCCTACTAACGATTCACAAGGGTAGTTACCGGGCACCACGGTACACCGGCAAGTACTGGACGTCACTTGTGCCTGTTACCGGTAGTGGTTTGTGTGTAAGTCACTGTGTGGCCGATTATACACGGATCCGGTGCGCAGCTAGGCTGGCCGCAGGAATTGTGTATGATGGGCCTGCTGTGCTGTCACTCCAGGATTCCCTCTACGTCTGTATTCATGACCTGGAGGAGTATGGAGCTCATATCCGGAGTGAGAACAGGTGAGGATATCAGATGAGTGGGAGTCCAGGAAGCCCTGCCAATCAGCTAGTGCCCAAATATACAGCCTCCTACACCGTACACTAAACCAATTCTCCAGCCCCTATTCACAGATCAGTCCCTGCAATCTGCTTATCCTGTATAATCATAATGTCATGCAGTAGATGTGTTAGATGTGGGGTCTATCCAAGACAGGGGGCCCTCATAAGGTGTGTTTCACATCCACAGTGTGTTTGAATTGCGTTCTGCATGTAAAGCAGTGGGTGGGGCTTGGGCACGCCTAGATGCGTTTTCCACTGAAACATTCTGTTGGTAACATGTCGCCTCACACACAATGTACTTGGATTCATGTTTTGTAAATGTTTAGTTGGGAATTTCTGCAACCGGAAACACACGTGGACCTAGACCTAAAACCTTTGCCGTCACGAGACGGGGACCTTTCATGTCAACGAGACTGCGGTGCATTGCATTTTAACCATTTGCGCTGTTTTAGCCATTATTCCAGTTGCCAGTTTTTTGTTACTATTTAATCGGTTTCCTACCTTGACCCTGACCCTGGGTTTCCAAACATATGTAACTGGGTAAGGGTTACAAAATGCAGAAATGGGACCTCTGCACTAGGGTTGTTTACCAGTTTGTGTTCCTTGATGTAACCATAGTTTGTTGCGCGTACCTGTGACCTCAGGGTGGTACAAGTTTGACACACAAATAACTACAGTGTCACCCCCATCCCTGTGTTGATCTAGCACCTTAGATACCCACTACTCGAAGCTTCTCTCTGCCCCATTTACTATCAAACTGTCTCATGCGGTGCTATTCTGTTTCCCTTGAGTTTCCATACAGCAGTGAGTGCGGCATCTGCCCCAGTGGGAGTGGGTATTTCCAGCTTCGGAGATGGGACATGTGCACGATTCCATGATCGGCTTACATACAGCTAAACCCCTTCCTTGTGTGAGTGCGTAGGGTTAATTAGCTTATCAAAAACTAGTTTGTAACTTCCTTTGTTACAAACAAACCCCAACACACAGGTATGTAAGGGGATGATTTTTAACTGCCTTAGTATTGTGTTGCCGTGTAATGTTATTGGGAGATGAAAGAGTAGAAAGTACTTCATACGTGACTTTATTTAAATAATGTATGGAATTCACTTAAAAATCTATAAGCCAGGTTGGTGAGGGTAAGGTGTGTTGTAATATAATAAATGCAACAGAACTGGGTCATTTACGCGTTAATGACGCCCAGACCCGGCATTGGAAAAAACGTCCTTACAGTGGCCAGTCATGACCGTCGGTGTGTAAGTGTCCCCCCGGGGACGCGGATTTCCCACACCCCCACATGCATGCTAGGTATCTTACACTGTAACCGCATACAAGTTATTGGCAGTTAAAGGCTTTAACAAAGCGATCGATGAAAAAATTAAGTATATAACACTCAAAACATTACATTTGGTGGTATCACCCGTCGTATGTGGTCTGTAACATAAGTCTAAAATCAATATTGAACCCGCTCGGTGAAGACGTAAAAAAGAACAAGAGAAAACTCCCACAATTGTATACAATTTTTCTTCAAACAGCCATCAAAAAAATGTGTGTCCCTAATGTGATAAGCCTGAAAGGAACAAGCTCTTTTTCACAAAAAATAAGCCCTCACCAGATACTGACAACAGAAAAAAATACAGAAGTTTATGCCCTTAAAAGTAAAAAAAAAAATTGCCTTCCTCCAATATTGGTTTGCTCCGTAAAATGAGCAAAGATAAGAAAAACTATATAAATGATGTATCAACCAGCAATCATAGTGAACAAGAGAATAACAGATAATAAACTTATTGTTACATTGCGGGGGGGGGGGGGGGGGGGGGGGGGGACGAAGAGTGCTAAATAAAGTGTTTGTCTCCTTGTCTTGAAAAGCTAATTAAATCCAGGAATAAGCTTAGACCCCCAAAATGAATATCTAGAGAATAAGGCCTCTATGTTGCCCGATTACCAAAAAAAAATTAAAATCATAGCCTGTACAATTTTTGTGACGAAACAAATCTGCTGGGAATAGCGCTGCTTTACATTCTATCCCTGGCCCTGTTTGTGCCCATAAAGCCGTTACACCACATTATGGGGTATCATATAAATCAGGAGGGAGAAATGGGGATCAAATGTTGCAGACGTTTCACATTTATTAAATTTATTCTGAAACTGTCAGTTTTGGCCTAACTAAATTATTTTCCAAAAAAAATTCTAAGTTTCTAAATCGCAGGTCAATATTGTTTTAATCCAGTGACACACAAGTTAATGGGTAGGCCTTTTTAACGTCACTTGGAAAATGAGTGTCCCTTCAAACTGTGAGTTTGGGGAATTTTCATGAAAATGAGAAAAACAGATGGGCACCTAAAGTTCTGCGCCTCATAACCGTACGGGGTATGTTATAGTGTTCCGAAGTTATAACCAGTTATCGTGACACATCAGATTGAAAAATTGAGTCTGGTCATTAAGCTGAAAACTAGTGTCGGTGATAAGGGGTTAAAAAAAAAAAAAAAGTGACCAGAGAACCCCTTTAAGTGTTGTGACTTTGTGTAAAAATCAGAAATGGACCCTAAACACAAAAGTTGTACAAAGTCTTGCTTTTTCTCTGAATGAGTTTGCCATGTAAATACTGTAACACTTGACCTTTTTGCTTCTATAATTCTGTTCATAATTTTGTTTTTGTTATTTTTTTTCTTTTCTCTCCATTCTAGGATGGCTGGTTGTGGTGAGATCACCCACACTGCAAACATGTTGCCCTCAAATAAGAAGCTTGGAGAAGCTTGTTCCAATGGAGCTCCAAACCTGGCAGTCCCTGAATGTGCTATATGCCTGCAGACCTGTGTACACCCGGTCAGTCTTCCCTGCAAGCACATCTTCTGTTTCCTGTGTGTGAAAGGAGCTTCATGGCTTGGAAGGCGATGCGCACTTTGTAGACAGGAGATCCCGGAGGACTTCCTAGACAAACCAACTTTGCTTTCTCCTGAAGAACTAAAGTCTGCCAGCAGAGGGAATGGGGAGTATGCCTGGTACTATGAAGGTAGAAATGGATGGTGGCAGTATGACGAGAGGACGAGCCGAGAGCTTGAAGATGCCTTCACAAAAGGCAAAAAGAACACAGAGATGCTTATTGCTGGCTTTCTGTATGTAGCTGACTTGGAGAACATGGTACAGTACAGACGGAATGAGCATGGGCGACGAAGGAAGATAAAGAGGGATATTGTAGACATACCGAAAAAAGGAGTGGCTGGTTTAAGACTAGACTGTGATGCAGCAAATGCAAGTCCTGCGAGGGAAAGCTCAGCGGATGGTGCAGACAACCTTGCAACACTTGGAGCTTCATCAGCCCAAACTACTGCTGTATTACCTGTCAGACCTCACATAGTTCTTGGTGTCCAGACTGCAAATCCTCCTCTTCCACAAACTGATGGGAGCACTTCACTTGATAATGCATTCTCTCAGCTTCAGATCGGAGACCATGCAGCCGATAGAAATAACATTGGGGAAGGTGAGGAAGGACAGACACAGGCCGCAGGTAGAGTGCCACCCACTGATGCCAATTTAGATGACCCAGAATCGGATGACAGCCAAGAAATTCTTTCAGTGCAACAGAATGTATTTCTCCAGCAGAGACACACAGTTATAGGGGCTGCCCAGCCCTCACCAGACCACCCTGCTGCACAAGCCAATGGCGTGCAGAATACCATTGTAAGGTCTAGAAGACCTGATGGACAGTGTACCGTGACTGAGGTCTAAGCGAGGGAGAGAGTGCTTCTTATGAGCCATGTGAGATGTCACTGCTTAGACCAGACGGCAAAGAAAATACTGACCCTTAACATTACATTTATCTTGATTTATTTTAATTTTAATGGAAATCTACCATCAAAATCAAGCATGATAAACCAGGGACACTTACTCATAGATCTAGGTACTGTAACTGCATTAAAATTATTTTTGTTATCCATTGCCTGCTTTCATCTAAAATCAACTTTTAAACAGCTCTGGGGGGTGGGTGTCAACAGAGCCCTTCTTGCTGTAGCCTCACTGTCTGTTACACTGTGCAGGGAGCACTTCACTCCCAATGTTTTCTGAAACTTCCTCTGCTGCAGAGAGAGGGAGGGGGAAGTGCTGAGGGAGTAGAGGGAGACGGTGTAACAGCCTGTGAATCTGCAGCACAAATAGGCTTTGGCAACTCACCCAGGAGCGCATCTGTATAACAAATATGAGAAGATTACCACAGTCATGGTGCCTGGGTCTATAAGTAAGTGCCCGGTTTATCATGATGGATTTTGATGGTAGATTTATGTAAGTTGGAAGGGCTATTTATAAGTAGATGAGTGAAGTGACTGACTTGGCATATAATGTGAGTGCTGAATTGGCCTGCTACTTTTACTCTGTATTTAGTAGGGAAGCTAAACAAGAAGGTATGGATCATTTAAATAAGTGAGTTGAAGTATCCCTTCTAGTTTCAGGCTTTCATTAAAATACAGAGGAAGTTAATTGTGATGTGAGGAAACTTGGGAATAAAGTGGCAATGTGTTTGGGTATATTGCTTTTATGTGTAAATGTCATCTATCGGATAGTTTTTCTTTTATAATCCCGTTTTTAAGTCTCTTATTAATGTACTTTTCAACATAATAAATAACATTACACTGGGATTATTTGTGGCAATTATTGCTTGCATCCTCCCTGGAGTATTAGAGCATAACACAGAAGTGTAAAGACACCTGCACAGGGATGTATTAAGTAAAAAATCCACGTAGAAAACTGTCTCATAATACACCACGTGTGTATAATGCATCTTTACTTTGCTTGTTCTAAAGGGGAAGACTTTCTTTTCCTCTGCTAGAATCAAGTCTAGCACACATATATCCATGTGGGAGATTTATCAGAAGTGTCTGAGAGCGGAATTGCTCTACCAATTTCTACCAATCAGAGCTCCGCTTTTATTTTCTCACGGCTGGTTATAAAATGAAAGCTGAGCTTTGATTGGTTTCCATGAGCCACTAGAACAATTCTGCTCAGACACTTCTGTTAAATCTTCCCCATAGTCTTTTTTTTTTTTTTTTTTTTTTTTTTTTTTTTTTAATACACCCGTTATATACACTTTGTTGTAGAATAGCAAATTAACAACTCTTTAGGACCCAGCAGTAAAAAGTCCAATTGACTTTGCTATTGTGCTGCTGCCTTCTGCCATTTTTGGTAAAAATTTGGCGACCTTTTTTTTTTGGGGATTTTCTTTGTGTGCATCCATCATATTCCCTGGGATGAATGGATGACCGTGTAAAGTCTTTGGTAAGTTGCCCTAATATATACACCAGGCCTTTCAGCAGAACAGGAGATTTTCTCTTGCCATTCTGTCTTTTGTAGTTGTATTTCATGTGGGTGCATGTGTTTGTAACCTTTTTTTAATTTTTTTTTTCTTCTTTTATTGACAAGATACGTTTGACCCCAATCTAAACCATCATAAAAGAAATTGACCATAAAAAAACCCTTACTGTTTAATTTGCTACAAGTAATCTCTGAGCTTCATATGTAAAACCACCCCCACCCCCCCTACAGCCATTGTAGCTGCTCGGTGTGTCCTGTAGCTTGGCGTGACCCCCGTCTTATCACTTCCCAGCCCCAGTTTAATTTAATAACAGAAAGGATGTGAGAAACTATATGTAAACGACCAGCAGCTGAGTAAAAGTGTATTTAATGATGATGTAAAAATGTGGTTTCATTCTAGAACAACCTTCCAACCGCATATGTATAAAGAGCTAATATTGTTTTGTTGACAACTTTTACACTTCTTTCTCTTTAGACTTTACAGACCAGTCTGTATTTAGGATTTTACCCCTCTCCAGTTGTCTTGTTTTTGTTACAAGATTTGTAATTTAATAAAAATTACATTTTATCAGCTACAATATGTGACTATTGCATTCTATTCATTATGGTAAAACTCATCTATATTTGGCATTGTTCAATTGATTGAAGAAACATTCTTATATCAGAGAAAAATGCTTCTTTCTCCACTTCTAAGGTCCTGGCTCTGTCCCCCTCCTTGTGTTCAGTAGGCTGAACAACTATTCATCGCTCTGAAGGTCCTCTCTGGCTTCTGGCACTGGTTGTGTTCGCCAGTGTCAGGACCTAGAGTGGCACTAGGAGGCAGAGAGGACTTGGGAGCGGCGAGAACTTGTAAGCTGTTTTCACCACTCCTGGATCCTCACCAGCTCTGCAACTCTGCTCTGGGTCCTAACGCAAAGGCGCTGGAGGGTGGGACCAATAATGCAGTAGTATGACAATATGGTCCTTGGATCAATAATGGTTGTACACCCCTTAGTTAAACCGGACACTTTGACATGTTTGCTGCACATGTTTTTAACTGAATACAAGCATATTAAACTGACTAGGTATATACAGTGGGATCGGAAACTATTCAGACCTCCTTTAAATTTTTCACCGTTTGTATCATTGCAGCCAATTGGTGAGATCAAAAAAATTGTGGTTCTCTTCCTTGCAGATCTTCTCAAGTTCTTTTAGGTTGGATGATGAATGTTGGTGGACATCCATTACCAAGTCTCTCCAGAGATGCTCATTTGGGTTTAAGTCAGGGCTCTGGTTGGGCCAGTCAGGCACTCTGGAAGAGGTAATCATCCAGGATGTGTTTTACTGTTGAAATTGTATTTGGCTGGTGAAGAGCAGTGCCTGGTTTCCCCACACATGTCGCTCAGAATAAACTCCACCACCAAAAAGTTCAATCTTCGTCTCATCGGACCAGGGAATCTTATTTCTCATAGTCTGGGAGTCCTATGTAGACTTGAATGCAGTCTTCAATGTTTTGCGTTGAAAAGAGGCTTCCATCGGCACACTCTGCCATAAAACATCAACTTGAGGCTGCAGTGACTTTGTGTAACTTTCTTCCATCGCCCTACTGCATTTCTGGAGCTCAGCCTCAGTGATTGTGGGGTTCTTCTTCATTTCTCCTGCTAGGATTCTTCTCCCATATTTGTTTTGTATAGCTGGACTGCCAGGTCGAGGAAGAGTCGTGGTCATCCAAAACGTCTTTCATTCAAGGATTATGGATGTCACTGTGCTCTTAGAACCTTAAGTGCTGCAGAAATTCTTTTGTAATCATGTCCAGATTCTCATGTGCCCTGACCTACGCTGTGAGGTCTTATATAGATAGGTTTGCGTGGCTTTCTTAATAAAGTCCAATCAGTTTATTTAAACACAGCTGAAGTTTAATGTAGGAGTTGAACCATGTCAAGGAGGATCAGAAGGAAATGGACAGCATGTGAATTGAATATGATTGTCATAGCAAAGAGTCTAAATACTTATGACCATGTAACATGAGTTTTTCTTGTTTTAATATATTGGCAAAAAATATCTACAGTTTTTTTTTCTGTAAAGATGAGGTGCATAGTGTACATGAATGAGCAAGAAGAATTGTTTCCTTACACCCAGCTGGTAAGATAAAAAAATGAAAAAATTTAAGGGATCTAAATACTTTCCTTACCCACTGCATTCACAGGTCAATTTATTTCACTAGCAACAATTGTGGGCAGAGTATTGGGGCATGTCCTAGTTTCAGTTATTATTAAACACAACATAGGTGAGCTAAAAAAAATAAAAATGCCAATACTTACACTCCATGTGCAGTCAGTTTCACTGATCAACTTCTACAGACAGCTTAGGCCACATTCATCAGGATTGTTTGTTTTTGATGCATGTGAAAAACAGATTCAAAACTGGCAGACTGAACAAAATCTTGAGTTCCTTTATTATATATACACAGGTGGTCCCCTAAGTGAACACCTGAATTACAGACAACCCCTTGTTACAAACGTACCTCTGGATGTCGGTAATTTACTGTACTTTAGCCTTGGGCTACAATAAACCGCTATAATATCATTTGACAACCCAACATTTTTAAAATCCAATAGTCATAGAGACCAAAAATCTTTTTGTATGGGGTTACAATTATAAAATATACAGTTCCACTTTACATATAAATTTAACTTGAGAACAAACCTGCAGAACCTTGAACGTAACCCGGGGACTGCCTCTACATATCTGTGTAGTAGGGACAGTGCAGAAAATGTACACATTCATGGGAATTAAACATGGCTATTATGCCCTGCTTAGCTATCACAATGTATGTAAGCAATCTAGATGTAGAAAAAGCACTGTGGTATCTTCAACCATCACTCCTTGCCAATCTAATATTGATATCCTGGATCCAGTTAACCTTTTAAAAGTGCAAATAGACAACTAAGATGTAATGCACTTTAGTACTGAACTTATGCTGGTTACCAATATGTTTCTGAAAGTAAACTCCTGGCACTATACATATAAACCATATTGCACGACATGCTCATGATTACTGTACAAAGGGTTTTTTTTTTAATACGAAAAAACATGTTTATATCATAGTGCTAAAACACTTATGCCATGATCAATTTGTAATCGCGGAACACGGAAATTTACATGTCAATGACTGACCACTTTTCCCGGGATGGAGCGTTGTGCATAATCAATATATGATGCACAGTTCTCTACGGATATATATCAGAGCCGATACTGTAATGACAAGGCTGGTTTTGCTGCAGGTCGGGAACTCTTTGCATCGCACATACCTCCCAACTTTATTGAGAGAGAGATAGAGGGATGAACTATTCTGTGTGCCATTTCCACCTTAATTCCCTCCATCTTCTTTTGCCCCCCAGCAGCTCCCACTCTTCTTTTGCCCCCTTTATTGTGCCGACCCTAGCAGCTTCCTCTGTAAATGCAACCTCCAGGGGCAGGGGCTTCCTCCTACATTGTAGCCCAGGGTAGTTGGGTGTACGTTGCACATTATCCTATTTTTCTGTGTGCAATGTCTCAGAAGACGTACATCGTATTCAGTATTTGGAGACGGGCGGGCAAGTTTAGGGCAGAACATTTTAGTAGAGACTCAGCATGGTTGACTACTCAACAGCTTACGGAACTGACAGACCCTTGCCCATTGGGAGTGTGGAAATCTCAGCTACGACACTATCAGACCTGCCTCCCTTCATGTTCTCAATTCTCCAAAAGTAAAACCTCATTTGGAAGCCTTTGCTCCAGCACCGGGACAGTTCGCCACACGCTCTTTCTCGTATTCTAGTCTTCTATCTGTCCCTGACGACCCTGGCCCTCAATATCTGATGCAGTGGGAAACTGACTTAAACATTTCACTTACACCTAAACAGAAAACGCGTATATTTGAATGTCATAGCACCTCCAGCTACCAAGAAGCAGGATACAAGCTTATGACCAGATGGTATAGAGTCCCCACTAGGCTACATACCATCTTCCCGTTGGTACCCACAACATGCTGGAGATGCGGTGAGGAGGAGGGATCATTTCTGCACATGTTCTGGTCCTGTCGGATCCTCGCCCCCTTCTAGGAAAGCTTGAAACGCTTAATCTCCTCAATTTGTGGGAATTCTGTGACAATAGATCCTCCTCTCCTCATCCTCCACCATTCCACGCGGACATACAAGAGATCTCTGCTACGCTTTCTAATAATTGCGGCCCGGTTTTGCATCCCAGTACTCTGGAAACAGACTTCTCCACCGACGGTCGCGATGTGGATTGCCAAGGTAAACGATATCATGCGCATGGAAGACCTTACTTCCTCTATACATGGCACATACGCTAAATTCAACAAAACCTCGCAGCCATGGATCCTCTTCCAACAATCTACTGAATACAGACAATTTATCTGACATACAACCTATCGTGTCTGCTTGTTGGCCTCCTGACCTAGACGCTGCCACACCTCACCTTTCCTCATCTACCCCTCTGCCCTTCCCTACATTCCCTGTCACCCACCATCCTTACTAGCCTCATTTCTCCTTCCTCTGGTTGTAGTTATGTGTTATTTCAAGGAGATCTTCAGGGACCATTTCTGGAACCTGGAGACTCCACCGTAGCTTTCGTTCTCAATCCACTAAAAGTTAGTGGAGGCACGGGAGAAAATGGAACATGTGTTTGTAGAGACTTGTTTGAATTATGTTACAATTATTAACTTATGTGACTCCCGATTGATGTATCATAATGCGATAAGGACTGCGTTCCTAGTGTTCTTTCTGTGCTCCTGCTTTTAATAAAACAAACAAATAAAAAAAAAAAAGAAGACGTACATCGTGTTGGAGGCATACAACATGCTGTCCTCTGACACACGTGGTCAGCTAGTGGGGATAATATCCCCTTCTACCTCTACTCTTCCTCATCTTCCAGTGACCTGCAAGAACCCCCGAGAAGGTGTCGTAGGATTTATGCAGGAGAAGTGCCTGGGACTTCCACATGGATATCCACAGATAATTATACCCCCCAGGCCCCAGAATATACTGCATTGCATATTGCCCAAAACCCCACTTCATTTGATGGACCCCTGTCACTGCAGCAGAGATGGATAACTATTGGGGCATAATACTACTTATGGGGCAAGTAAAGAAGTCATCAATCAGGAAATATTGGAGTACAGACATGTACCACACCCCGATGTTCTGCATGGCGATGAGCAGGATGTGCTTTTATGCCATCCAACAATGCATGGTGCCAACCCAGAGATGACCCCAGTTATGATCTTTGTTTAAGGTCAGACCCAAATCAGACCATTTTAGTGCCAAGTGTCCCCAGGCACATACCCTCACAAAACATCTAGCCATAGACGAGTCTATGAGACTTCTATTCCGCCAGTGCCTGCCCAATAAGAGGTCAAGGTATGGAGTGAAGATGTATAAGCTGTGTGAAAGTACATCCGGGTATACCTACAAGTTCAGGGTATATGAAGAGAAGGACTCTACTATAGTGCCCACAGAATGCCATCCTTCCTGGGTAATTACTGTGAAGATAGTGTGGGATCTGGTGCATCCACTGCTGGACCACGGCTACCACCTCTACCTGGACAATTTCTGCCATATTTAAACATTTCTTCAATTGGATGTTATTAAAAAAAATGTTCCTGTGTTAAGGTAATTTCTCATAAATGCAGTCATATGGTCCCTTAGAAACAAGACTTTGTGCTTGGATACGTCCACCTCTGCTGAAGGGATTGCACAAAGAAACAAAAGGTTTTTGTATATGAAATGTCCGGGAGTTACTGCATATCCTACAGCTGTCCTGTGGTAATGAACGCTGAATCCAGGTCATCAGGCAGCACTCCATAGCTCATGTCAGGCCGCCGCTGCCAAAATGTGAGGTGGTTGTATCGGAGGAAGCCATCTCGATTTTAAGGGACAATATGGCTACATTTATGAGAAATTATCTTCACACAGGAACGATCAGATCGGAATACCCCTTTAAGTACAAGGACAAAAGAGCGGTCCTTGTATTAACAACAATATATGGGCACACCAGCACCTCTGTCCCAGTAAGAGGTACAGAAACCCCCAAACCTGACTGCATATTGGACTATAACAAGTACATGGGAGGGGTTTACTTGTCAGAAGAGAAGCTTCAGCCTTAGAACGCCATGCGGAATTCGAGGGTGTGGTACAAGAAGCTGTAGATCCTTTTTGTGGAGACCAGGAAGGGGGGAGTGCCAGCACTTCTGGAAGCGAGGTCACATCACACATTGTACCAGGGCAGCACTTTCCAGGAGAAGCTCCCCAAACTGCCAGCAAAGGAAGGACACAAAAAAGGGGCAGGGTGTGCTCCAAAAAAGGCATTCGGAAGGACGCCATTTACTATTGTGAACCATACCCAGAAAAACTTGGACTATGTATGAAAGATTGCTTCTGTATTTATCACACATCCCTGGACCTTTAGATGTAGATTTTACCCTGATGTACTATGCACAGCTTATATATCATACCACACCTTCTCTTCTAAGCCTTGCTGTGTGCTCAGCCTGTAGATAAATGCCCCATATGGGGTATTGCTGTACCCGGGAAAACATGCATCATAATTTTTTTCAGTTCCTATGGGTTTCTACTGTACTGGTCCCAATCGACATATACAAATGCTTCATGATGCCAAAAAGAAAAAAAATATATGTATTGCCACATATGTTATTTTGCCATTACAGGAATAAACAGCAGTGGCATAGTTGGGCTGATTTCATTTGTCACTACAATGGCACATTTGAGAAAACAATGCAATTTTACTCTGCACCATTCACTTTGTATTACATTTGATCCAGCATCTTAGGGGTTAAAATGCTCATACAACCCTAGACACATTCTTTGAGGTGCTCTTTCCAAAATGGGGTCACTTCTTGGGGGTTTCTATTGTACTGGTACCTCAGGGTACCCCAACACCAAACTAGTGAAAACAGAGCTCCAAAAGCTAAATTTTGCTACTTTCCTCCTGAGCCCTGCATATTCTGTAGTTTATTGGGTTTATTGTAGTATATGGGGTTTTGCCCTAACCGGGATAACCCACAGAATGATTTTTGTTGTGCTTGGCCCTAGTGGCACGAATTAGGCAAAATAGATTTTTCACTACAATGGGATATTTGATAAATTGCAGTGCAATTTTTACTCTGCACCATTTACTTTGTATTACATTATGACCAGCATGTTTGGGCTTGTTGCTCACTACAACCCCAGATAAATTCTTTGAGGGGTGTAGTTTCCAAAATGGTGTCACTTCTCTGGGGTTTCAATTACACTGGTACCTCTAGGGCTAAATGATTGAATTTTTACCCCCCAAAAAAGTAATTGATCAGCAAACTGATACTACTAACATAAACTACAATGTCTCACAAGAATACAGGGACATGTTAAAGTGTTGAAAAGTTATTACCACAGGAAGAGACACTGATCAAATTTTTGAAAAAAAGGACTCTTGAAGGCAAAACCACTTCCCATTATACCTTACGAGCGCTGCACTCTTAAGTCCAAAGACTTAAAGGAGTTCCTCAACCTCCCTGTGTTTCTGGCTTGGCTAGTCTTTATTGCAGTCATCAACATGTGAGCATACTATACACACACAAACACACATACATATTAATGGCAATTACAGAATGTGGATCCATCGTTTGTAGCTGAATAAAGCACAAATTTTTGTGAAGGTAGCACAACACATACATTCCTATTGCCGCCATTCACTCAGGATCCAATGTGCATTACATAAGCTTATTGACCAGATAAAAGCAAGTTCTACTCTTAAAATTATTCAATGCAGAGCATCTCCATGGTAACAGTTTCACAGCAAGTACAAATAAAAATAGATACAATAAAATGTTGTGAAAGAAAATTAGCAACCTAGAACAATAGCAACAGATATGGGATGGTGTTAATTATTGCCTGGCCCCGAGAGAATACAAATAGAGGCAAATACATATCTGTTTAACTCCCTTTCCATCAGCATTACTTTTCCATTTTATTTCCATGTCGGCCCACTGAAGAATGCACCATGACCTTCGGTAGGGACAGGAATTTGTGAGAAAAGATAACGATACAGCCTCAGCAGCCCCTCGCCAGTGTTTTCCTGTCACTAGCTGGGTCAGGGGCTGTGAGACATCAGGGGAATTTATTAACACACTAGCGCCACAATTTTGATGGTTTTGCACCAAAAAATTGTCTTAAATGCCTTGCACCACTTTTATCAAGGCTCTTAAACCTTTTGTTTTGGTATTTTTATGACTTGTACGACTTGAAGGGGTGTGGCCTTCGGAAATGGTCATGGTCTCATGAGAAAGTGGTGTGGCTTGCTGAAAATCAACCGTGTGTTCAAAATTTTTCATCACAGTAATAAAGCAAAGGGCTAGTGTTTTCCAGGTAGAGACTAGCAGAACCCGAGACACATCGGGGTGGAGGCTGTGATGGATTTTTTTTTCCCTCCCTCCCCACAAACAAAAAATATGGGATCACCTCGATCTAGGGTATCCCTCACCTTCCTGGTTGGATGTATCTCTCAGGAGCCTAGCTTTCTGATCCTCCTACTACTGCAAGCCAAAGCTACTAAATCTCAATTGGGCATAAGAAATAGGTGCCGCACGCATCGTTGCCTGCAATGTCCTTGTGGTCTCACGGAAGTGAGATGGCTGTACTTTAGTTTACCTCCAGTCGCACTATAGGGTGAGAATCACAATCGGAAGTCATTTGTCTCCCTGGCATCCTAAAGTGACAAATGGGCGGCAAGTTTAAAATCCCTTCAAGCTATGTTACTCTGCAGTACCACCAACAATTGGAGGCTGGTCTTCTGCTATTTTATGTTCATCTGGATGCTGTGGGTATACCCCTTATTCCATCATGGAGGAAAATGTTGTATCCTTCCCCTCTCGTGATAGTTAGGAAGCTCCCTTCCTTTGAAAATGTGTTGCTGCATTTCTTTGTTCAGCTTCAACTCTTTCTCCTAGCAGGACAATCCCAAACCAAGGGGCAAAGAGAAGGAGAAAGGGAAAAAGACTACTGTAAAGTCTTAGAAATGTTGCATGTGTTACACTAAGCTTGCAGTTTCCTACTATTAATCATGTTCTGACTGTACTAGGTGAAGAAAAGTCTTCTATCCTTGATAAATTAAAAGGAGCTTTTAAGGAGTAACTTCAACCCACTATGGTACAACCTGTTCCCCAGTACCACAGGTCTGTACCTCTTCTTAAAGGTTTAGACCTGCAAATACTGTTTCTGAATCTGAAAGAGAATCAACTGCTCCATTTTGCTCATGGAAGAACTTGTTTGACAAAGATTTGGTAAAGTTTTGGAAAAACACTGAGCTGATAAGTACTTTTTCTCTAAGGGTAATCCCCTTAGTGCTTTATGAAATAATCTAAACATAGAGGATGTCATTGACCCCAGATCCATTCAGGATGAATTATTTGGGGGTCGGAAATCAAGAAGGAAGAGGGTTTTCTCTGTAAATCAGACACTAAAAGACATCATCCAGGAGGAATGGCAGGATCCAGAAAAGGGGGTGAATATTCCCAGAGAATTTCGTACAGGCTACTTTTTGATCAAAAGGATACCAGTTTATGGGATCATCTACCTACATTCAGATATCTAAATTAGTTTAAAATTAAAAATAATGCATCCAGTTACAGGCTCCCGTGGACAGAAAATCTGACAGCTGTGATATCTCTAAATTGAATCTGAAGTCTAAGGCCTCTTGCACACTAGCGTTGCGTTTCACGTGCGGGTGCAATGCGTGAAAAACTGACGTTTTGGCTGCGTTTTTGTTCCATTTTTCCTTGGAGTAATTTGCGTTTTTGCGTTTTTCACGCGCGTGTTGTTAGCGTTGTTTTTGCGTTTTCGGCGCATTTTTGACGCGCGTTTCAATGGGAGACTCGAGCAGTTTTCAAAGGGACCATGATTTGGGATTAAAATGTGTTATTTAATTGAAAAATAATGTCTTCTGATAATTTGCAAACATCTGCGATCTATTCTTCACTGTTCCGCGCGTATATTATCTCCCGACAATTTAGCAGATGTGAAGAACAGTGAAGAATAGAATAAAACCAGTGAACACAGTGAACACAGTGACCACAGGATCATTTAAGATAAAAACACAGTGCAGAACACAGTGCAGAATAGATTACAGATGTTCGGCACATCTGCTTACTTGTCGGGAGATACGCGCGGAGCGGTGCGAACAAAATAGCATGTGAAGAACAATATATATGTGTGTAAAGAACACATTGCAGATGTTTCCATACATCTGCAATGTCTTCTTCACACATATCCTCCCCTGGATAAAGACCTTATTTGTCTGTATCTTTACTCTCCACATGCTGCTTGCCGCAGGAAGTCTTTGTATGCACTCATCTTGGAATGCAAGGGTGGGGGCTGTAGTACAGAAAGCGGCTCCGAGCAGCATCAGACAGGAAAACAATACGTCTTCCCGACCCTCGAGTCAAAAGGTCAGATAAATAAGAGTTTATCAATGTAATATACGTACCCCAAAGCGTTGTCATAAAAACTCCACTGAACCTGCAAAAAACAGCTAACTGCACATTTACGCAAGTCAAGACAATGGCCCACTTCAAACGGTTATATTTTCTGAATTGTGGCACAGAGAATCTCACCTTTAGTATCACATCAGTATTGTGTTTGTAGGGGCCACAAAACCATAGATGCAGTAAAAAATGATACAGCTTTCAATTCCTAAGGCTACATGCACATGATGTATGCCTGCTGTACCATAGTACGGCGGGCATATATCGGCAGCGGGGAGAGGAGGAGTGGGAGAGCGCCCTCTCCATAGAAATACACTACGCCGTATTCCATAGAAAGATGTACGTGCTGCACCATACCACTCCCGCACAGCGGAACGCCATTGTGATGTATGGGGGACGTATATACGCCGTTTATATACGTCCACCGTATATATATGTCCCCCGTACGTTCTTGTGAATGTAGCCTTACTGTAACTTTGAAACAGTGGATATCTCTGCTTGTCTGTCACCTAGAAACACTATCCTGATATGGTATCAATAGATAGATGGAAATATATATATCTATGCAGCCTGGCTGTGGTAATCACATGGCAGTTTTAATCCCACATCATGTCATAAGGCCTCTTGTAGATGCTGCTTGATGTCAAGGGAGCTGCCCTACAAGGTAGCTAAAAGAGGCGTGGTTTTCGTTATCCCATCCTGGAAAACTTTGCATATTTTCCCAGTGGAGCATCCATGGCTATAAGACCCCACACACCTATATGGTGGTCTTAACTGGCAGTCTCGGCAAGGCGAACTCTTACTGGACTAAGCATAGACATCCTAATGCTGCTTTCATTGGAGCATTACAGGGTTGCGAGAGTTTCATCAGGGTTTGGTTAATGAAAAACTGACAATTTTCCATCAGATTTCAATCAGATTTTGTTCAGTGTGTAAGTTTATCATTACTTTTTTATAAATCAGTTTTTAACATGTCAAAACACAACAGGGAAAAAAACGATTCAATGAAAAGTCCCTACGGGAGTTAGTGCAATAGTAGTGGACACCTTACCTCTAACTGCCAGGCTGCATCTGGACTTACCATTGATAAAGACATAGCCCTACTGTACTTGCAATAAACTAATTTCGCTTGAGTACTTTTGACAAAGCCTGTAAATGGACAGGTCCCCCCCACACTGTTCCAAATATGTCCTTTTCCTTTCTCAGTGAATCCACAAGTGCATGTTCTCTACCAGAAGTAACTACTTTTTTAATTGCTCTTATTGTTTCTGCCGGTCCTTTTGTATATGAAGATATCCATGTCTGGGCTTCTTCCATTGCTTTGTCTGCAGTTGAAGATAAAATGTCATCAGCCAGTCCTATGCTCAAAGCATGTTCAGGGTGAATCCCTTGGGCACTGCTCAATAATTTAAGAGCTTGTCTAGGTCCAATGATCTGAATTAATCTTGACGCTCCTCCCCAACCAGGAACTATTCCCATATGCTTGTGGACAAATCTTATTTCACTTTCTTCAGTCATCAGCCTGCACGATCAAAATAAAATATATATTTATAACTATTATCTTGTCAGGAATTATATTTAAACAGTGTAGATTCATACAGATATTTCTAAAACTAAAATTCTGTTTTATATAAATGGACAGAATTCTGCAAGCCTCTTCAGGTAAGGTAACAGTATATATAATCAACTCAAACTTAAAGGATATCTACTACCAGGATGGTGGATTGTTAACCAAGCACCCTGACATAAAGATGTGTGCCCCCTCTGCCAGGAGCCGCTCTTCTTTTAGCTTCCTATGCCATTGTCTTTACAAAAAAAGGGTTTTAAAATGATCCAAATTGGCTATATAAGTGTTAATGGAGCCTGGAGCCCCTCAGGTGCATTTGCATAATTTTAAAGTCTTTTAAAAAAAAAAAAAAACAAGTGCATAAAAAGCTTAAAGAAAAGTAGATCCAGCCAGAGGGAGAACAAACCATTATGTCAACATGCTAGGTTTACAATCCTTCACCCCGGTGGTAGATGTCCTTTAAATTAAAAAGATTAACCCCTTAACGCCGAGGCCCTTTTTCGGTTTTTTTCGTTTTCATTTTTCACTCTCCACCTTCAAAAATCTATAACTATTTTATTTTTCCATGTGCAGAGCTCTGTGAAGGCTTGTTTTCTGCATGGCAAATTGCACTTAAAATTTTACGGCTTTCACTCTGCACCCCACATGACATGTCTACTTTATTTTTTGGGTTAGTATGATCACGGGGATACCAAATTTGTATAGGTTATATAATGTTTTCACACAAGAATTAAAACATCCTGTTCAAATTTTTTTTTAAATTTACTTTGCCATCTTCTGGCGCTATTAATTTTTTTGTACTTTTGTGTACAGAGCTGTGGGTGGTATGGTTTTTTGCGACTTTTTGATGACGTTTCAATGCTTAAAATTTTTGGACTGTACAGCTTTTTGATAGCTTTTATTGAATTTTTTAATATTTCAAATGGCAAAAAAGTACCATTTTCGAACTTTGGCCGCTATTTTCCGTTACGGGTTAAAGCCGTGAAAAAACATACATCATATTTTGATAGATCAGGCATTTTCAGACACAGCGATACCTAATGTGTTTATGATTTTTATCTGTTTATTATATTTATATGACTTCTAAGGAAAGGGGGGTGATTTGAATTAACGTATATACTCGAGTATAAGCCGAGTTTTTCAGCACAAAAATGTGCTGAAAAACACTAACTCGGCTTATACTCGAGTCAAAAAGCTTAAAAAAAAGACAAAAAAAAAATCTAAACTCACCTTTTCAGCGGGCGCGCAAGTCTTCTATGCGATCCCTCTGGCTGCGGCACCAGGTCAGAGTCACTGACTCCAGCCGCCGCCGCGATCGTATTGTGTGTGTCAGCGCTGCAGCTGACGTCAGAGCTGCGTGCCGCACGGACCTGGCGCCGCAGCCAGAGGGATCGCATAGAAGACTCGCGAGGCCGCCGAAAAGGTGAGTTTAGATTTTTAATTTTTTTAAATTAACTGTCCGGCTCCATAACGGGCCGGGGACCCGGCTCCATAACGGCTCTTTAAGAGGGCACAGGGGCTGGTGGCTAAATACTTGGGCAGGGGCTGACAGGCTACAAATTGGGGCAGGGGGTTAAGGGCTACAAATAGGGCACGGGGGCTGGTGGCTAAATACTTGGGCAGGGACTGACAGGCTACATATTGGGGCAGGGGCTGACAGGCTACATATTGGGGGCAGGGGCTGACAGGCTACATATTGGGGGCAGGGGCTGACAGGCTACATATTGGGGGCAGGGGCTGACAGGCTACATATTGGGGGCAGGGGCTGACAGGCCCGATTGTTCCGCATTGGCGATGAGCAGGATGTGCTTTTTGCCGATTCCACAATGCTGGTGCCACCCCAGAGATGCCCAGTTTATTATTTGTTAAGGTCAGACCCAAATCAGACCATTTTAGTGCCAAGTGTCCCCAGGCAATACCCTCACAAAACTCTAGCCATAGCGAGTCTATGAGACTTCTATCCCCAGTACCCTGCCCAATAAGAGGTCAAGGTAGAGAGGAGTGAAGAGATAAGCTGTGGGAAAGTACATCCGGGGGTAACTAAAAGTTCAGGGTATATGTAAAGATAGGACTCTAACTAAAGTGCCCACATAAGCCATCCTTCCTGGGAGGTATTACTGTGAAGATTAGTTGGGATCTGGGTGCATCCACTGTGGACGCACGGCTACCACCGTCTACCTGGACAATTATGCCATATTTGAACATTTCTCATTGGATGTTATTAAAAAAAATGTCCTGTGTTAAGGTAATTCTCAAAATGCAGGTCCTATGCGTCCCTTGAGAAACACGACTTTGTGTTCTTGTGATACGTACAACCTCTGCTGGAGGGATTGCACAAAGAAACAAAAGTTTTTGTATATGAATGTCTGGGAGTTACTGCATACCTACAGCTGTCCTGTGGTAATGAACGCTGAATCCAGGTCATCAGGCAGCACTCCATAGCTCATGTCAGGGCCGCCGCTGCCAAAATGTGAGGTGTTGTATCGGAGGAAGCCATCTCGATTTTAAGGGACCAATATGGCTACATTAAAGAAATTATCTTCACACAGGAACGATCAGATCGGATACCCCTTTAAGTACAAGGACAAAGAGCGGTCCTTGTATAACAACAATATATGGGCACACCAGCACCTCTGTGCCAGTACGAGGTACAAAAACCCCAAACCTGACTGCATATTGGACTATAACAGTGGACCAATACATGGGAGGGGTTTTACTTGTCAGAAGAGATGCTTCAGCCTTAGAACGCCATGCGGAATTCGAGGGTGTGGTACAGAAGCTGTAGATCCTTTTTGGAGACCAGGAAGGGGGGAGTGCCAGCACTTCTGGATGCAAGGTCACATCACACATTGTACCAGGGCAGCACTTTCCAGGGAGAAGCTCCCCAAACTGCCAGCAAAGGAAGGACACAAAAAAAGGGGCAGGGTGTGCTCCAAAAACGGCATTCGGAAGGACGCCCATTTACTATTGTGAAGCATACCCAGAAAAACTTGGACTATGTATGAAAGATTGCTTCTGTATTTATCACACATCCCTGGACCTTTAGATGTGATTGTTACCCTGATGTAATATGCACAGCTTATTATCATACACACCTTCTCTTCTAAGCCTTGCTGTGTGCTCAGCCTGTAGATAAATGCCCCATATGGGGTATTGCTGTATCCGGGAAACATGCATCATAATTTTTTCAGTTCCTATGGGTTTCTACTGTACTGGTCCCAATCGACATATACAAATGCTTATGATGCCACAAGAAAAATATAGTATTGCCACATATGTGATTTGCCATAACAGGAATAAATAGCAGTGGCATAGATAGTTGGGCTGATTTCATTTGTCACTACAATGACACATTTGAGAAAACTATGCATTTTACTCTGCACCTTCACTTTGTATTACATTTGATCCGCATCTTAGGGGTTAAAATGCTCATACAACCCTAGACACCATTCTTTGAGGGTGCTTCTTTCCAAAATGGGGTAACTTCTGGGGGTTCTATTGTACTGGTACCGTCAGGGTACCCCAACACCAAACTAGTGAAAACGGAGCTCCAAAAGCTAAATTTTGCTCTTTCCCTGGCCCTGCATATCCTGTAAGTTTATTGGGTTTATTTGTAGGATATGGGGTTGTTGCCCTAACCGAGATAACCCACAGAATTATTTTTGTCGTGCTTGGCCCTGCTGGCACGAATTAGGCAAAATAGATTTTTCACTACATGGGATATTTGATAAATTGCAGTGCAATTTTTTACTGCCACCATTTACTTTGTATTCATTATGACCAGCATGTTTGGGCTTGTTGCTCACTACAACCCCAGATAAATTCTTTGAGGGGTGTAGTTTCCAAAATGGTGTCACTCTCTGGGGTTTCAATTACACTGGTACTCTAGGGCTAAATGATTGAATTTTTACCCCCCCAAAAAAGTAATTGATCAGCAAACTGATACTACTAACATAAATACAAATGCCTCACAAGAATACAGGGATATGTTTAAAGTGTTGAAAATTATTACCACAGGAAGCGACATGATCACATTTTTGAAAAAAAGGACTCTTGAAGGCAAAACCACTTCCCATTATACCTTACGAGCGATGCACTCTTAAGTCCAAAGACTTAAAGGAGTTCCTAACCCCTGTGTTTCTGGCTTGCTAGTCTCTTGATTGCAGTCATCAACTGAGCAACTACTACACACACAACACACATACATATTATGCAATTACAGAATGTGGATCCTCGTTTGTAGCTGAATAAAGCACTAATTTTTGTGAAGGTAGCACAACAATACATTCCTATTGCCGCCATTCACTCAGGATCCATGGCATTACATAAGCTTATTGACCAGATAAAAGCAAGTTCTACTCTTAAAATTATTCAATGCAGAGCATCTCCATGGTAACAGTTTTCACAGCAAGTACAATAAAAATAGATACAATAAAAATGTTGTGAAAGAAAATTAGCAACTAGAACAATAGCACAGATATGGATGGTGTAATTATTGCCTGAGCCCCGGAGAGATACAAATAGCGGCAAATACATATCTGTTTTTAAACTACTCCTTTCATCAGCATTACTTTTCCATTTATTTCCATTTCACGGACCCACATGGAGATGACACCATGACCTTCGGTAGGGACAGGAATTTGTGAGAAAAAGAGAAAAGGATACAGCCTCAGCAGACCACCCTCGCAGTGTTTTCCTGTCACTAGCTGGGTCAGGGGCTGTGAGACTCAGGGAATTTATTAACACACTAGCGCCACAATTTTGATGGTTTTGCACCAAAAAATGTGTCTTAAATGCCTTGCACCACTTTTATCAAGGCTCTTAAACCTTTTGTTTTGGTATTTTATGACTTGTACGACTTGAAGGGTGTGGCCTTCGGAATGGTCATGGTCTCATGAAAAGTGGGTGTGGCTTGCTGAAAATCAACCGTGTGTTCAAAATTTTAATCACAGAATAAAGCAAAGGGCTAGTGTTTTCCAGGTAGAGACTAGCAGAACCCGAGAACATCGGGGTGGAGGCTGTGATGGATTTTTTTTTTCCCTCCCTCCCCACAAACAAAAAATATGGGATCACCTCGATCTAGGTATCCCTCACCTTCCTGGTTGGATGTATCTCTCAGGAGCCTAGCTTCTGATCCTCCTACTACTGCAAGCCAAGCTACTAAATCCAATTGGGCATAAGAATAGGTGCCGCACGCATCGTTGCCTGCAATGTGCCTTGTGGTCTCACGGAAGTGAGATGGCTGTACTTAGTTTACCTCCAGTCGCACTATAGGGTGAGATCACAATCGGAAGTCATTTGTCCCCTGGCATCCTAAGTGACCAATGGGCGGCAAGTTTAAAATCCCTTCAAGCTATGTTACTCTCAGTACACACCAACAATTGGAGGCTGGTCTTCTGCTATTTTAGTTCATCTGGATGCTGTGGGTTAATACCCCTTATTCCATCATGGAGGAAAATGTTGTATCCTTCCCTCTCGTGTTGATAGTTAGAGCTCCCTTCCTTTGAAATGTGTTGCTGCATTTCTTTGTTCAGACTTCAACTCTTTCTCCTAGCAGGACAATCCCAAACCAAGGGCAAAGAGAAGGAGAAGGGAAAAAGACTACTGTAAAGTCTTAGAATGTTGCAGTGTTACACTAGCTTGCAGTTTCCTACTATTAATCATGTTCTGACTGTACTAGGTGAAGAAAGTCTTCTATCCTTGATAAATTAAAAGGAGCTTTAAGGAGTAACTTCAACCCACTATGGTCAACCTGTTCCCCAGTACCACAGGTCTGTACTCTTCTTAAAGGTTTAGACCTGCAAATACTGTTTTCTGAATCTGAAAGGAATCAACTGCTCCATTTTGCTCATGGAAAAGAACTTGTTTGACAAAGATTGGTAAGTTTTGGAAAAACACTGAGCTGATAAGTACTTTTTCTCTAAGGGTAATTCCCCTTAGTGCTTTATGAAATAATCAAACATAGAGGATGTCATTGACCCCAGATCCATTCAGGATGAATTATTTGGGGGTCGGAAATCAAGAAGGAAGAGGGTTTTCTCTGTAAATCAGACACTAAAAGACATCATCCAGGGGAATGGCAGGATCCAGAAAAGGGGGTGAATATTCCCAGAGACTTTCGTAACAGGTACTTTTTGATCAAAAGGACACCAGTTTTATGGGATCATCTACCTACGTTCAGATATCTAAATTAGTTTTAAAATAAAAATAATGCATCCAGTTACAGGCTCCCGTGGACAGAAAATCTGACAGCTGTGATGTCTCTAAATTGAATCTGAAGTCTAACACTGCAGCAATTTTAGAAGCCAGAAGCCCCTTTTACTAGTTGGGAAAATTGGAAAATGCAGACAAACTATTGCTCCAGTCATTCACTGGAGCAGGTTTCTAGCAGAACGTCTCAGCCGAAAGTAACAGGGTCTTGGCCAAAGAAGGTGCCTTTTCCAACGGAGTTGTGATAAAATGGTCCAACTCCAAAACTTTTATAATTTATTTTATGTTTGTGAAATTTCCTTTAAATGTCTGTTCTATTCCTGATCTAAGGATTAAAGGGGTTTGGCCATGAAAGAAAATTATCAAATCCTCTGTGATGTTACACACATAAAGATAATGTTTAACTTCTTACTTTACAATTTTACTCGTTGTATTGCTGATTCTCTATTATGATCCCTATAGTGCTCTGTGAGGTGCTGTATGCTGACAATGTGGTTAGATTATTAGGGTACAGGTTTACATACACTTTCATTTAGCTTCTGAACATCTGAGAGATGAGACAGCTCAGAGATGAGATGTGATGTATCCGAAATGCTATAAATACAATTACATTCTCAGCGAAAACATACAGATCTGTTGTGCCTTCCTCCCCTGGAGATAAAGACCTTCTGTCTGTAGCTTTACTCTCACATCTTGCTTGCCTGCAGGAGTCTTTGTATGCGCTCATCTTGGAATGCAAGGGTGGGGGCTGTAGTACAGAAAGCAGCTCCGAGCAGCATCAGACAGGAAAAATTGTCTTCCCGACCCATCAAAAGGTTAAGGTCGGTCGGATAAATAAAAGTTTATCAATGTAATATACGTACCCAAAGCGTTGTCATAAAAACTCCACTGAACCTGCACAAAACAGCTAGTGCACATTTACGCAAGTCAAGACAATGGCCCACTTCAAAAGGTTATATCTTCTGAATGTGGCACAGAGATCTCACCTTTATATTCCCATCAGTATTTGTTTGTAGGGGCCCACAAACCATAGATGCAGTAAAAAATGATACACTTCAATTCCTAAGGCTACATGCACATGATGTATGCCTCGCTGTACCATAGTACGTGGAAGCATTATATCGGCATCGGGAGAGGAGGAGGGGGAGAGCGCCCTCTCCATAGAAATACACTACGCCGTTATTCCATAGAAAGATGTACGTGCTGCACCAACCACTACCCCGCACGCGGAACGCCATGTGATGTATGGGGGACTACGCGTATATTACGCCACAGCCCTTTATATCATATGTCCCCCGTACGTTTTGTGAATGAGTCCTTACTGTGGATACTTGAACAGTGGGTATCTCTGCTTGTCTGTCACCTAGAAACACTATCCTGATGGTATCAATAGATAGAATGGAAATATATATATCTATGCAGCCTGGCTCTGTGAGTAATCACATGGCAGTTTGGACTATTAACTGGTTGTGGTTTTACTCCCACATCATGTCATAGGCCTCGTAGATTGCTGCTTGATGTCAAGGGAGCTGCCCTACAAGGTAGTAAAAGAGGCGTGGTTTATTTCGTTATCCCATCCTGAAAACTTTGCATATTTTCCCAGTGGACATCCATGCTATAAGACCCCACACCCTATATGGTGGTCTTACCTAGCTTCTCGGCAAGGCGAACTCTACTGGACTAAGCATAGAATCCTAATGCTGCTTTCATTGGAGCATTACGGGTGCGAGAGTTTCATCAGGGTTTGGTAATGAAAAGACTGACAATTTTACATCAGATTTCAATCAGATTTTGTTCAGTGTGTAGTTTATCATTACTTTCTTTATATAAATCGTTTTACATGTCAAAACACAACAGGGAAAAAACGATTCAATGAAAAGTCCCTAGGGAGTTAGTGCATAGTGTGGACACCTTACCTCTAACTGCCAGGCTGCATCGGGACTTTACCATTGTTAAGACATAGCCCTACGTACTTGCAAATAAACTAATTTCGCTTGATACTTTTGACAAAGCCTTAAATGGGCAGGTCCCCCCCACACTGTTCCAAATATGTCCTTTTCCTTTCTCAGTGAATCCACAAGTGCATGTTCTCTACAGAAGTTACTACTTTTTATTGCTCTTATTGTTTTTCTGTCCGCCGTCCTTTTGTATATGAAGATATACCATGTCTGGGCTTCTTCCATTGCTTTGCTGCATTGAAGATAAAATGTCATCAGCATCCTATGCTCAAAGCCATGTTCAGGGTGAATCCCTTGGGCACTGCTCAATAATTTAAGAGCTTGTCTAGGTCCAATGATCTAATTAATCTGAACGCTCCTCCCCAACCAGGAACTTTCCCATATGCTTGTGGACAAATCTTATTCACTTCCTTCAGTCATCAGCCTGCACGATCAAAAAAAATATATATTTATAACTATTATCTGTCAGGAATTATATTTAAACAGTTAGATTCTATACAGAAATTTCTAAAACTAAAATTCTGTTTATATAAATGGAACAGAATTCTGCAAGCCTCTTCAGTAAGGTAACAGTATATATATCAACTCAAACTTAAAGGATATCTACACCAGGATGGTGGATTGTTAACCAAGCACCCTACTAAAGATGGTGCCCCCCTGCCAGAGCCGCTTCTTCTTTTAGCTTCATGCCATTGTCTTTACAAAAAAAGGGTTTTTAAAAGATCCAACCTGGCTATATAAGTGTTAAGGAGCCTGGAGCCCCTCAGTGCATTTGCATATTTTAAAGTCTTTTAAAAAAAAAAAAAAAACAAGTGCAATAAAAAGCTTAAAGAAAAGTAGATCCGCCAGAGGAGGAGAACAACCATTATGTCAACAGCTAGGTTTACCATACTTCCACCCTGGTGGTAGATGTCCTTTAAATTAAAAATTGAACCCCTTATACCGAGGCCCTTTTTTTCGGTTTTTTTCGTTTTCATTTCAATTCTCCACCTTCAAAAATCTATAACTATTTTTATCTTTTCCATGTGCGATCTCTGTGAAGGCTTGTTTTCTGCATGCAAATTGCACTTAAAATTTTACGGCTTTCCACTCTGCACCCCACACGACATGTTACTTTATTTTTGGTTAGTATGATTCACGGGGATACCAAATTGTTATAGGTTATATAATGTTTCACACAAGAATTAAAACATCCTGTTCAATTTTTTTAAATTTATTTTGCCATCTTCTGGCGCTATAATTTTTTTGTACTTTTGTGTACAGAGTCTGTGGTGGTATGGTTTTTTTGCGACTTTTTGATGACGTTTTCAATGCTTAAAATTTTTGGACTGTACAAGCTTTTTGATAGCTTTTTATTGAATTTTTTTAATATTTTTCAAAATGGCAAAAAAGTACCATTTTCGACTTTGGCCGCTATTTTCCGTTACTGGGTTAAAGCCGTGAAAAAACATACATCATATTTTGATAGATCAGGCACTTTCAGACACAGCGATACCTAATGTGTTTATGATTTTATCTGTTTATTATATTTATATGACTTTAAGGAAAGGGGGGTGATTGGAATTAACGTATATACTCGCGTAGTAAGCCGAGTTTTTCAGCACAAAAAATGGCTGAAAACAACTAACTTGGCTTATACTCGAGTCAAAAGCTAAAAAAAAAGACTAAAAAAAAAACTAAACTCACCTTTCCAGCGGCCGCGCGAGTCTTCTATGCGATCCCTCTGGCTGCGGCACCAGGTCCCAGTACAAGTCAGTCACTGACTTCAGCCGCCGTCGCGATCGTTTAGTTGTGTGCCGGCAGCACTGCGGCTGACGTCAGAGCTGCGGCGCCGCCGGACCTGGCTCCGCAGCAGAGGATCGCATAGAAGACTCGCGCAGCCGCTGAAAGGCGAGTTAGATTTTTTTATTTTTCAAAATAACTGTCCAGCTCAAAAGGGCCGGATCCGGCGCTTTAGAGGCAACGTGGGCTGACAGGCTACAATTGGGGCAGGGGCTGACAGGCTTACTATTTTCAGGGCTGGGCTCAATTGGGGTGACAAGGGGCTGAACAGGCTACAAGGCATGATGAAAGGCAAATTGGGGCAGGGGCTGACAGGCTACATATTGGGGGCAGGGGGCTTGAAGGTATAATATGGGGGCAGCAGCGGCTGGCAGGGGCTAGTACTACTGGGGGCTGGCTGGCAGCTATCATACACTACAGGGGGCTTGGTGGCTATTATATCTGGGGGGGGGACTGGTGACCAATGCATTCCACCTCCACCCTCGGCTTATACTCGAGTCAATAGGTTTTCCCAGTTTTTTGTGGTAAAATTAGGGGCCTCGGCTTATACTCGGGTCGGCTTATACTCGAGTATATACGGTAATAGGATTTTTTAATATAATTTTTTTAAGCTTTTTTTTATATATATATATATATATTTTTTTTTTTTACTATTTTTTAGCCCTCTAGGGTACTTTAACCTTAGGCTGTCTGATCGATCCTACCATATACTGCTATTCTACTGTACGGCAATATATGGGGATTTTACTCCTCATTCATTACAATGTGCAAATTGCACATTGTAATGAGTGGCTTAAATCCAGCCATTCTTGGGTGCCAATGACATCACGAGGAGCAACTATCCTCACCAAGATGGCGGCGCCTGTGCACTGCCATCTTTTTGACAGGTTAACACCCACACCCACGATGTTTGCTGCAAAAGAATTACCAGCTATGGAGAGGGCTCAGCCCGTTTGGTAAGGGTTTAACCTAGCATTTAACCTGGGGTCATGAGGATGCCTTCTCACTGGATGGGACACAGTGGCACTGACAGAAATAAATTACAATCCTTGTGGAGGCAGCAACCAAGGGCGAACCGTACAGAGGGATTGCTACTCGTGGGCAATTATTGGATGCCATTTTTAAATGATGTCTTTATCCGCAGTTTAAGAAATTGGCATACAACTATTGTCAAATAGATAAGGGAACGTCCTCATAACAAATACATTTTAAAATGTAAAGGGTTTCCTCTTAGCTCATTACATTAAGTAAAGCACATTAAATAGTTTCATCATTTTACTTTTTATTTGCAGCAAAAAAGGTGTTTTTTGAAGAATGAATTAAATACAAGCTCATCATCACAAGGAGAGACTACCATTTGGAGTAGTCCATATCTACTCTAGCAGCCATTCCATTGTCTAGTCTCCTTATCTGCAATGTTTTGGGGGCAAGTTCCCCACTATCAGACCAAACAGCAATAAAGCATCATAAAAATTTACCTGAAATCACATGCCGTACATATCTCAGCTCCACCACCTATTGCTTTTCCTTGAACCAGGGATACACTGATGAGTGGTAACCTAAAATGAAATATCTACTAATATATGTAAGTGTGCATTTTACAAATAAGTATAGGTAATTCACCAGTAAAGATACAAAACTATAAACATTATTTCCCATGTGGGTAAAAACAACAGCTTTTACATTAATACCTGAATATTGGAAAGTCTATATTTACAGTCTTCACTTGAGGGACTGGGTAGTGGTATTGCTATTTGTTTACTACACAGTACTCCCGATGTCTTCTATATCCAGACATTCTTGTTGCCCATGACACACGAGGAGGACAAACTTCTTCACGACAAGATGGCGTCGCCCGTGTCATAGCAACTGTCCATCTTATTTTGAAGACGGCGGGTGACTCGACGTTTAATGAAAATTGTGTGGATAACAACTATGGTCAAATAAGATAAGGTCATGGGAACGTCCTCCATAACTAAAGTACATTTTAACAATGTAAAGGTGTTTCTTAGCTGTCATAGATCATACTACATAAAGTAACAGCACATTACAATGGTTTCAAGTAAATAACTTTTCACCTTTATTTCATTTTGCCACAAAAACGCTGTTCTTGTGAAGAATGAATTAACCACAAGCCTTCATCATTCAAAGAGCCAGACTACTCCTGTTGGAGTACGTCCTATCTACTCTAGATGCCATCTCCATGGTGTTCAGTCTCCTTATCGCAAGGTTTTGGGGGCAAGTTCAGAAAATCAAAGAGCAAGCGTACCAGCAATCACATCTAATCCCAGTTCAGAGGTTTGGTGCCCGCAGCCAGAAGATTCCAGTGCGTTCAGTACACTCAAAATGGGCATATGGAGCAGGAGAAGTCCACAGCCCGAGGAATATGAATAGTGAAGAAATCTTTATGTGGTGCTCATCAAGGATAAAAACGCGATGTTTCGAATCTTTTCAATGCCTTGAAAAGATTGCGATTAGAATCGAAAACGTCGCTTTTTATGCCTTGATGCCTGCACCAATAAAGACTTCTCATATATCTACCTCCTCGTTGCTGCTGGCTTCCCTCTTCAATGGGGGCAAGTTCCCCACTATCAGCACCAAACAGCAATAAAGCATCATAAAAATTACCTAAATCACATGCCGTACATATCTCAGCTCCACCACCTATTGCTTTTCCTTGAACCAGGGATACACGATGAGTGAACCTAAAATAAATATCTACTAATATATGTAAGTGTGCATTTACAAATAAGTATAGGTAATCTCACCAGTAAAATACAAAACTATAAACATTTTCCCCTGTGGGTAAACACACCGCTTTTACATTAATACCTGAATATTGGAAGTCTAGGGGGGACTGTGACCAATGCATTTCCACCCTCGGCTTATACCGAGTCAATAGGTTTTCCAGTTTTTGTGGTAAAATTAGGGCCTCGGCTTATACTCGGTCGGCTGTATACTCGAGTAATACGGTAATAGGATTTTTTAATATAATTTTTTTTAAGCTTTTTTTATATATATATATATATATTTTTTTTTTTTACTATTTTTAGCCCTCTGGTACTTTAACCTTAGGCTGTTGATCGATCCACCATATACTGCTATTCTACTGTAGGCAAATATGGGGATTTTACTCCTCATTCATTACAATGTGCAAATTGCACATGTAATGAGTGGCTTAAAACCAGCAATCTTGGGTGCCAATGACACACGAGGAGCAACTATCCTCACCAAGATGGCGGCGCGTGCACTGCCATCTTTTGACAGGTTACACACACACCACGATGTTTGCTGCAAAAGAATTACCAGTATGGAGAGGGCTCAGCCCGTTGGTAAGGGTTTAACCTAGCATTTAACCTGGGGTCATGAGGATGCTTCTCACTGGATGGGACACAGTGGCACTGACAGAAATAAATTACCATCCTTGTGGAGGCAGCAACCAAGGGCGAACCGTACAGAGGGATTGCTACTCGTGGGCCATTATTGGATGCCATTTTTAAATGATGTCTTATCCGCAGTTTAAGAAATTGGCATACAACTATTGTCAAATAGTAAGGGAACGTCCTCATAACAAATACATTTAAAATGTAAAGGGTTTCTCTTAGCTCATTACATAAGTAAAGACATTAAATAGTTTCATCATTTTACTTTTATTTGCAGCCAAAAAGGTGTTTTTTGAAGAGAATTAAATACAAGCTCATCATCACAGGAGAGACTACATTTGGGAGTCCATATTACCTAGCAGCCATTCCATTGTCTAGTCTCCTTATCGCAATGTTTGGGGGCAGTTCCCCACTATCAGACCAAACAGCAATAAAGCATCATAAAAATTTACTGAAATCACATGCCGTACATATCTCAGCTCCACCACCTATTGCTTTTCCTTGAACCAGGGATACACTGATGAGTGGTAACCTAAAATGAAATATCTACTAATATATGTAGTGTGCATTTACAAATAAGATAGGTAATTCACCAGTAAAGATACAAAACTATAAACATTATTTCCATGTGGGTAAAAACAACCGCTTTTACATTTAAACCTGAATATGGAAGTCTATTTACAGTCTACTTGAGGGACTGGGTAGTGGTATTGTGGTTATGAAACCAGCTCCATGCGTGTTTTTGTGTAGGAATAGAATGTTACTCATCCTTAAAATCACTGAAAATCAGATCAACCCCTATCATAAATCAGGGGACTTGATTCCCCATAATAGGTGGTGCAAAAGGTCTAGAATGCCCCTCTGTTCTCCATTCACTGTCCTTGTGAATCTCCAACAGTGCCATAGATAAGAATGGAGCAGCAGGCTGCAAGACTTAACACTCCATACAGAAACAACATTTGATTTGAAGGCACAACCCAGCAGGCTCTGTTCTGCTGGAAAATGTGCGATTTACAATATCGCTACTGAATCAGAATGTTGCTGGCATTGCGAGCAAAAGGTGCAAATTAAATTAATATCTGGTGGTATTGTCCATAATTAGATTTTTCGGCAAGAAGTGCTGAACATGATTGGGGCAATAATTTCATTTGTTTGTTTTATAGCACTTATTGCCTTCTTAATGACGATTTGTTTTTTTGTTGTTGTTTTCATTGTTAAGAGGTCCTATGCTTTGGGAATGGATCACAAGGAATGGACATGTCTAGATTATGTAAATATACATGTATTTGACAGATTGATGTAACTGTGTATATAATGTATGAAATACTGGGTACTATTGTTTGTAAACTATTGCAAAACTCCAATAAAAACTACTTTGAGGAAAATGTGGCAGGTTTTGTAGCTGAAGCGCTTGCATCTAGAAGACGAAATCTCTATCAATCTGCATGAGCAAGAAAGGGTGTTCTACAACCCCACAGATTGATCAAATTTGGAGGCTCCCGAGATCAAACTACCAGCATAGCTGCTCAGTGTCTGTATTGAACCTTGATTTGCATCTGAGAAAATGACTATACATCTGTTTGAAAAATGGAACCATTGATTTCGGTTTTTGTCTAATTTTGGAATATAGAAAATGTTATTCCATAATTGCAAACGGACATCAAAGTGCTAAATTCATTAAAAGAATGTGGGAGATTCATTAACTTGCCTACAGACCACTTGAACAGTTTTCTGTTTGTCCGAAAAATGGGTGCGGCATTTCAAAGGGGTCTGGCTGGACCACTTGACCAGGCACCAGAAAGTTCAGTCTAAGCTCCAGAAAATTCTGATGTTAACTAGACCATCTAATAGCTGGTCTAAAAGAGACTCCAGGATTCTTAACTACTCCAGATACATCATCCAGCAGGATTTATCTAGCGCAGAATACGACTGTGGAGTCTGACTGCAATGGTCTATTCTCCCTCCCTGCCTTTTATAGCAGGCAGCACGCAGATTACTGTGAAGTGAATCACCATTCCCAAGATTACTTAGAATGATTCTGTTTAGTTGGAATCCACAGGGCTTCCTGTACAAAACATTATGAAATTTTGCTGGATATGCATCTGTCTCTATAAAGATGCACAAATGTGGACTTTTACAACTATTTGTAAGGATGAAAGTACCTTTGCAGCCTTGTCAAGGTGCTCTGCATAAACATACACATCATCAGCCCATCCTGCAGACATAACAAAAAAACTATGTAAAGTGGTTATCATTTTACATCAAATCTTGTGTTTTGTTCCTATGACATTAACAATGATTTAACAGAAAGAGTTGATTACCTTTGGTTTGCAAAGAGCATTAGTTGCACTCAAGTCTGCACCAGAGCAGAAAGTGTCCTCTGCACCATACACAATTAGACCTTTCCCATCATTCCACTTTTCCAGATCACTTATCTGTTCCTCCAATTCTAACATCATTGATCCTATGAGATAAATTTGAAGTGTGTATTAATGTACACCAAGAATTTCTAGCTAAGATACACTATACACACTATGGGGGAGATTTATCATTAGTCCTGTGTAGCTTCTGGCGCTAAATTTTGTGCAAACATCGTTTTTGCTTTTTTTTTTTTTAGCGAGAAAAAAATGCAACTCTAAAGTCACGCAATGGTGGAAAAAATACACCACAGAGTGTGCAACACCACATTTATCAACTGAGAATTTTCAAAAGAACGCAAATTTTATTGCAAAACTGTACCATATAGGAGGTGGTGTATGTGGGTCCAATGCGACTACAGGGGAAGTTTTTGCTCAATTTTATGTTTGAGGTATCTGAGAATTTCCTGTGCAAAAACATCGCAGAAGGGCAGAAATTGAGCAGATGTTAAACATACGTGCGACTGGTGCAGTCTATGTGCATAGAGCACACACAACATTCTTAGTATTTATACTCCATAACAATCTGTGCAGCCTTACACCTTTGCCTGTAAGACACTTCCTACTTATGCATTTTTTAAAAAAATAATTTTATTTACAGCCCAGTCTCACTACCGCAGTGTATATGAGAGCCTCCTTCTAAATTTCGCACCCTCCATGTTACGTTACAGACTCCGAACCAGGTTAATATTCCTCAAAGCTAGACACCAAGCAGTCTACCACCAGGGTTGCCTACATACAACCATAAAAATAGTGTACTCTTTGTGCTACCGTGCTGGTAATGGGTGTCTATAAGTATTCTTAAAAGGGGTATTATCAACTTCGACATAACCTTTAATTCTTCTGTCGTATACATACATTTCATCAATTGCATGTCATTAAAAATGTACCGGTGTAAAGATAATTTTTTATTAAATGTAGCCATGTTGATGCATAGAAACAAGATAGTCATCCTTGGATTTGACCACCACCACACTCTTCCAGCAGTGGCCAGACATACACTATTGAGGCCTGACCACTCGACAGGATTCAGCTTTCATTATCACTGCATGGCTATGGGATATGTAGTCACTCTCTGACATTTCATTTCTTTGCTCTGTCACTCCAGCAGCAGCGATTGTATCCAATGACAGCTGTCCTACATTTCTAAGTGGCCATATAACTACATTCATGGGAAATGATCTTCACACAGGTAATTTTTTTAAAATAACATCCAACTAAAGAAATGTATTTATATGGCAGTTGAATAAAATTAAGTGTGTATGTCCAGATGAGAAGACCCCTTTAACTATAGATAGGGTATGGTGTCTAATCAATAGGATGGTGTAAAAATTAAAGCCATCCATATGGGTTGTCCTAAAAAGAAAAATCTCTGTATGTTAGTTGCATGTCGATTTTTCTGCTGTATTTTTCCACCTTTGTTTGGTTTTTTGAGCATTTTCCAAACTCTTAAATACCTCCCCACTCCCCCATTTGGCAACTCTATTCCCCCCTAATTATCACAGAAAGTGTTCCTAACTGACTTACAAAAAAAGAGAAAAAAGGAGGGTTCCAATGCATTTAATAAATGTGTAATATTAATTCAGGGTTAGATAGTTAGTAAATAATGAATTAAAGGAACTGTCCACTTCAGGATGCACAATCCGTATTGTGCATTTATTGTTTAAACCCGTTTTCCATTTGTTTTTTCATGTACACAGCTGTTTTAGGGTTACCATATATATACTCAAGTATAAGCCGAGGTACTTAATTTTAACACAGAAAAAAAATGGGTTTAAGCCTTGAGTGGGAAATGCATTGGTGCCAGCCCATGCCCCCCCCCCCCCCTGCTAACATCATAGTGTGTGCGCCGTCATCGGCATAATGCAGCTAACACCCGCTATTTGAGTCTGCTCCATACATCCTTTACAGCCATGTGATGTACAGATACAGTCCTGCCGCCTCCAGTCTCTGAAACACATCTTTTTTAAGGATATACCTTTACACAACAATAAACCCACAATACGTATTTTCTGACTATCTACCTCTGATTCCTATGAAACTAGCACATTTTCTGCCATATGCCCTCTACTGACAACAAGACACATTCAAGTAGCATATTCCTGGTTACTATATTATATATACATATATTGTGGGGAATTGCTCAGTTAGATGCCTGGTAGTAGTGCAGGAAGCAGGGACGCATGCAGGGTTAAAGTCCAAATAAAGTGTTTTATTCACACTTCAAAAAAACAACATAAATTCAGCCTTGGTTTTGGCACATATAAAGCAACACAAAAATAAATCCTGCCCGGCTAGGCACTGCCTAATACAATATCAGATCCTAGCTATACGGGTACCAGGCTGCCTGGCACACGCTCTGGGCCAGCAGTAGTACAGGAGGCACTCAGTTACCTTTGCTGTGTGAACTCAGTCTTAGCCTTCAGCTCTCCAGGTAGTGCCTCTCCTACTGCCTCTGGCCTGCAGATAATATCAGGCTCCAACGCTATACAAAAGCCCAGGACCGAAGCCCGGGTGGAGTAGGAGTCCCATTACCAGCCTACCCCTACTCCATAATAAGCAGGCCCAGTACAGACATTACCAATGTGTCCATGTTAGCTAGGCCAACATAGACCAAAGAGACTATTCCTGCTTACTATATGTCTGCATTAACCCTTGGGTTACTGCAGACAAATCCAGGGCTTTTACCACACAACACCTCTTACTTTCTCACATACTATATATACATTATATATACATATATATACATACATGCACAGTATCTTTCTGGCTAGTCTCTCCTGACTATAATTAGTTCATTGTAATGATGGTCATTATATAAAAAAAATGGTTGACTTTTGGAAGAGATCAAACTTCTTGCTGTCAGTTACAAATGCACCGTGCTCCCAAACGTCAAGAGAAGGAAACCTGTCTAGACAGAAAGGAGCATAAGATAAATAGGAAGTTAGACAGTTAGACACTGAGGTACATGTTGATTTCTATACCTGAAATTGCATTCTTTCGGGATGGGTTATTGAGGCACAGCTCTGCTATTCCATTTTGTCCTTTATGAAGATTAACGGACCCTCCTGAGTGCAGAGCCAGCGCCCGCTTTGCTTCAGTTTCATTAAATCCATGACTACTGTTATACAGACTTCTATGCTGACACCATCTTGCTTTTGCTCTCTTCATTGCGCATCTTAATATGGTAAGTGGCATGTCTACAATTAAAAAGGATGATATATATGTTACTAAACAAAAAGTTAGAAATTGGGATATTTTTTACCAAATGCTTAAACTAAGTGGCAGAAGTGCTCAGATGAATGATGTGTTCTTTCCACTCCACAAAGACAATTGGGGCATTTATCTAACTTTTTGTGTTTTTTTTCCTCTTTTTTTGCAACTTTTACACTAGTCCTTAAAAGTTCACTGCAAAGAGTTTTTCACTGTTGCATGTGATACATCTTAAGAATTCAGATGTGGAAGTCTAGAAAGTTGCAAATTATTGCGCAAATTAACTCCAGTCCAAAGCAAGCGTAGGGAATAGTTTAGATAGAGTTGCTTAAACATTTGCAACTTTTGTGTGACTTTCAAAACATACCATAGGTCTAATCACTTATATCTGAAGAGTGAAGAAAAACTTGGCACTCCTTGTTTTTGGTAAAATAGAGGGACTTCACTTCAGCAGGAGTTGCACAAACTGTTATTGGATTGCTTTTCTCGTTAAACACTGGAATGAAAATAAAATAAGAATTTCCTATTTTACCAAAAACAAGGAGTGCCAAGTTTTTCTTCACTTATGAGTATGGTGTTGTAGCCTACTTGTGCACCCGTCAAACATTAGACATCGAGTGACGTGTATTTCTTCTACTAATCACTTATATCAACCATTGAGATAAATCAAACAAGTCAAAAACCTTGCAAAGAACAGACACATTTCCAGGCGTAAGATAAATGTTCCCCAATATGCTAACTTTACAGCTTATACACTATCAAAAGGTCAGAGGAAAATTGCAGATCAGATGAGGTCTAACCTGCACAGATCACAAAAATGGTGACCCCCTGTACCCCTGTCTGAATGGTGCAAAGACTTTGCACATACAGTGCCATATCAATTTTCATAGAAACTAATGTAGTGGCAGCGTGCCTGCATGACTGTCTCTACGCGGAAGTGATCATGCAGAGATAAAGGGGACCTGTATTCTAGTGCATCAAACCATTCAGGAAATGTATCCGTTACAACAGATATTCGTTACCTAACAGCAGGTTCTTAAATGGGTTGGGACTATAACTGGGAAGGCGGTCAATCAGCACCAATCATTAGTGCGCTGGCCCTTTAAATCTTAGACAGCCGGCGCGCACACACCCTAGGAGGCAGGGAAATGCGCGCTGGAGCAGGGAGACCGTCGTTGGAGTTTGGAAAGATGAGAGAAGCTGCCGAGCTACGGGGGCACAGGGATGCACATGGGTGCACCTGCAACCCAGAACATGGGTCACAGGGGCACTCGTGACAGTACCCCCCACCCCTCCAGCCTCCTTTTCTTCTTGGTCTGAAGGAACCTTTGCAAAAGACCACAATCGAGGATGTACCCGAGGAAGATGCAAGATTGGTGATAAAGTCCTGGGATTTGGTAACTGCAGTAGAGGACCAGCTGGTTTAAGATGAGATGGCTTGTTTCGGGGACAGGAAGTGCAGGAACCCACAAAATGAGCACTAGCGTCACTCTTTCACACCAAGTTTAATTGCTAATAGTTCTCAGTCTTCTATGGAGTAATTTCTCTCTGCAGCAGAGAAGGTCTTTGAGAAGACCCCACAGGTGAGACTTTGGCCTTTGGGCCCTTTCTGTGTGAACACTGCTCCAGCTCCTACTGAGGAGGCATCAAGTTCCAGCTGGAATGGCTCCTCCGGATCAGGCCATGTGAGAACTAGAACAGAGGTAAAGGCAGTCTTCAATTTAGAAAAAGCTTCTTCTTCCGACCAGAGTTTAGGATTGGCGTTCTTCTTGGTCAATGCCACAATGGGAGATACAAGGTAGGAAAGTGTGGCATAAATTGCTGGTAGTAATTGGTGAAGACCAGTAATCTCTGTATAGCACGAAATCCTACTGGGCGAGGCCACTGGAGAACCGCAGACAACTTAGTGGGATCCATCTGTAGGCCCTTATCAGAGATGATGTACCCGTGAAATGGAAGGCTCTTCTGGTGGAACTGGTACTTCTCGAGTTTAGCGTATAGGCGATTGGCCCCCAGACGTACTGATGGGACATCAGAGTACATTTAAGAAGCGGGTAGAGTTACCAGAGGCTTGGAGGTCACCGCAAAGAGTATGGTGGACACCGGATGGAGAGCCATGAGACAGTGAGATTGGCACTCCGGACCCATTTTTCCCCAGTCTGCCAGTCGAGCACAGGAGCCTGTAGCTGCAACCATGGGAGGACGTGGACCGGGGAAGCACAACAACGATAGTCTCTCTTTGTGCAATGCCCCAACTTGCAGAGAAAGAAGCTTGGTGCTGCAATGGACGGAACCACAGAGTATCTGCCTACTAATAGACAAAATGACCAGTGGGTTTTCAAGGCGGTATACAGGAAGGCAATACTTAGAAACCAGGGCAGCATCCACAAAGTTTCCTGCAGAGCCGGAATCCAGAAAGGCCAAAACTTGAAACTGGCATCCTGTCCCAGGCTGAGTAGAACAGATATGTTAAGGTGTGGAGAAGCTTTGCTCTCACCTAGGGACACTTCTCCCAAGAACTCTAGGTGCATGTGAATTTCCCAGCGCTGAGGACGGAGTGGACAAGTCTGAAGGAAGTGTTCCGGACTGGCACAATAGAGACAGAGCTCCATCCACCTGCATGGGTTCCTCGGCAGCTGACACAGAAGACGGCTGAGATGGAGGTTAGAAGACAGGAGACAAGCGGGATAGATGTTGGGTTTTGACTTGCAATTGTTCAAGACGCTGCTCCTCAGAACGCTCAGTGAACTGGATGCCAGTGCGAGTGGCCAGAGAGATGAGACCACTCAGAGTAGACGTTAGGTCTCATGCAGACAGTGCATCTTTAATATGTCCAGAAAGTCCCTTTTTAAAGGTTTGCGACAAGGCTGCTTTATTCCAAGCCAGGGTACGGAACTGGACTGCATAGCTGGCGAAGTCCCATTGACGCAAGTACAGCAGGGCGGTTTCAGCTGAGGATGCCCGGGCAGATTCCTCTAAGATGGACTGGAATTCAGCGAAGAAGGAGGTAATGTTAGCTGTGACCGGGTCCTTCCTGTCCTGGAGGGGAGTAGCCCATGCCAAGGCATTCCCGGAAAGGAGGCTGGTGATGAAAGCCACTTTAGACCGCTCCGCTGATAAAGCCACTGCACAACTTGAAGTCCCCATCATACTAAGAGGGGATGGAAAGTCTTAGCTTAGGTTCTGCAGATGGTGGACAAACCAGAGTAGCCGGAGGGACCGCAGAAACTTGAGGCTGCTGCTGGGTAGCAATCAATTGCTGCAACATGGCAATCTGCTGGGACTGCTGGGCCACGATTGTGGTAAGATCAGCCAGGCCAGGTAGCGGGACCTCGGCAGTATCCATGGCCGGATCTTACTGTCAAGGTCAGTGATAGTGGATCCTCTGTACCACCGCGGACGATGACGTAAGCTGACACCTGGGAGCAGAGTATAAGTGGTACTCGGTTTTCACCAGAGCACGCCGCAAAGCAGGTTGCGGAGTGGCACCACCAGGTTGCTCCACAGGTGCGACTTTGTCCGCCGTGGCGGCCAAGGCGAAGTACAAAGACGTAGGGCAGAATTGTAATCGGGGACAGGCTGCATGGGATCAGAGTAGGAGATGTAGCGGAAGGTCAGGGCAGGCAGCAAAGGAGCGTAGTCAGGGACGGAACCGGGGTCACAACGGGAATTCACAACGCAAGGGAACAAGCTTTCTCAGAGGCACGAGGCACAAAGATCTGGCAGGGGACACAGGAAGTGGCCTGGAATTTAACTGAGAAGATGGTCAGCCAGCACCAATCATTGGTGCACTGGCCCTTTAAATCTTAGACGGCCGAAACGTGCATGACTCAGGAGGCGGGCAAGTTGACAGAAGCTGCGGAGATCCGAGGACACAGGGAGGCACACGGGTGCAGTTAATATCCAATATCGGTGCTAGCACCGATCGTTGGTATTAACCCTTTTGATGCGGCCAACAAGCTGGCAGTGGCATTTAAAAGACAGCGAATGCGTGGGCGCCCCAATCTTTGTTCCAATCGTAGTAGTATTGCAGTATATGGTGGGAACGAAAAATTCAAATCACCCCCCTTTGCCTATAACTGATATAAAATGTAATTAACAGTAAAAATCACAAACATGTTAGGTATTGCCGCATCTCAAAATGCCCGATCTATCAAAATATAAAAACGGTCATTGCTGGCAGTGAATCTCATAACGGAAAATAGCAGCCAAATGTCCGAAATGTTACTTTTACACCATTTTACATCACAAAAATATAATAGAAAGCAATCATTAGGTCGCACAGTCCTCATAATGGTAGCAATGAAAAAGTCGTCTCATCTTGCAAAAAATGAGACCTCACAAAGCATAAAAAAGTCATTAGCATCATAAGAAGGGTTTTTTTTTTTCGTACACATTTGTTTAATTTTTGAAAATATATGTAAACACAATAAAACCTGTATAAATTTGGTATCACCATTATCATACCGAAGCAAAGAATAAAGAGGTGTTATTTGTAGAGCAAAGTGAAAGTCCTAAAAGCTGAGCCCACAAGAAAGTGACGCAAACGCGTTTTTTCACCAATTTCACCACATTTGGAATATTTCCTGCTTCCCTGTACACGCCATGGAATAATAAATAACATCACTGAGAAGTAAAATTTTTATGCAGAAAATAAACTCACACAGCTCTGTGCACAGAAAAATGGGAATTTTTTGAATTTTTAAAGATGGAGAACAAAAAAAAACTAATAAAAAAATCCTGCGTCCTTAAAGGGTTAATGCAATTTAAAAAATGGGACAGGTGTCTGATTGCAGACAATATATGGTTTGTTGGGGTTGAGTATAATTCTTTATGGTAATTTCGGTTTCATTTGCATACATCAAAATTGTATATGACCAATAATCTGGATTTATTTCCAGAAACGCCTGGGTTAAATCGGTGAGCACCGTCATACAGGTGTGAAAATTGCCCATATCTGGAGTAGATTTCTGATCATTTGCATATGGAAATGTATGCATGAAGCTTAGGCTGGATATAGCCATACACCAAGTACACAATACACATGCACTTCTATAATCACTTGTACGTAGAGCTCTGTCATACTCACCTGATGGTAACTGATAGATTAGTAATGTCTGTGTTCTCTCCAGCAGGACCTTGGAACAGGACAACCACAGGTGGATACAGGACCTGTGATGATGTCACAGTCACATGACCGGGCTGCTATGGGAGGGATGACAGAGCTGGTAGGAAGCTTAGAGCTGCTGTGTGATTACAGCCTATTTTACTAGTGTCAAAACAAACCATCAAATTACAGGTCTGTTCCCAGGATTGTCTGGGATAATAAACTACAAGCAGTCATTCCTGATGAAATCCTTAAGGTTTCTGTATTATCAAGTGCCGAGTGATGTGCAATGTCTGCTTTCTGTAAAGTATGCTGTGTGTGTGTCCCAAGGGAAGTCATCTAATTCTCCCCACCAGGCATCAGGTCTGTGTCACTAGTCCCGCCACCACTACCTGTTAGAGCAGTTCACAATGATTCCACCCAGTCTTTATCTAGTTAATTCATACATCAATCAATATAAAATCATCTTTTCTTTATAGGGAGAGAAAGTGATGTCACCTGTTACTCCTGCCCTCTCCTCCCCCTGCTCATGTCTGTGTGTAATGTATAGTAATGCATTGTGCAAGAACCCTTCCAATACATAGGCTAGGTCAGCGGTGGCGAACCTATGGCACACGATAGGCTAGGCAAAGGGTCTGTACAGAACCTGTCAGGCAAAATAACCCCCCTAAACTAAATATATGTTCATAAACTGCCATTAGAGAGCATTGCTTCTATCCCTTCATTGTCCCTCTACATGCCTGTAAACCCAAGCAATGAGGTCCTAAAGCTGTATGCAAATGACCTGTGAAATGTCCAATGAGTCATTATCATATTCAAGCTGTCCAGCTTATTCATGAGTGGGAGGTACAGACACACCCCCAGTGCATGACTTGACAGCCTGTATAATGATGTGAGGCTGTATAATGATGTGCTTCCTGGTGCTGGTGCCCCCTGCAGCTTGTGTGTGTGTATGGGAGAGATACAACAGCTCCAGGATGCAGCCATGTTATAGCAGAACATGTCAGGTACTTGTGTAGCTCATGTCTGTGTATTAGGAAGATGCAGCACACACACTGGCAATGCTTTACTATACATTACACACAGACTTGAGCAGGGGGGGGGGAGGGGAGGGGTAACAACGGTGACATCACTGCCTCTGACCATGTGACCAGCCTCATTTACATAATAAAGAAAATATGATTTTGCAATGCTTAATGTATGAAATAACTAGATAAAGGCTGGGATGGAATCCGTGTGAGCTGCTCCAAAAGGTAGTAGTGACAGGACAAGTGACACAGACCTGATGACAGGTGTCCTTTAAGTTTAAATTTGTATGTAAGTCGGAACTGTATATTTTAAAATTGTAGCTCCAGACACATTTTTTTTGTCCCAGTGACAATTGGATTTTCTAAACTTTTTGCTGTAATTGGACTAAGGATTATCATAAAACTTCACCTTACAGTTGATCATTTCAGTCTATAGATAAAGTAAAGCATCCAGAGAGCTTCACCAGAGATCACAGTGGGCAGAGGAGTCCGTCTGTAACTAGGGGTCATCTGTAAGTTGGTGTCCTTAAGTAAGGGACCACCTGTGTGATAATGATTCATTGGATCTCTCTCAGGTCATCTGCATACAGCTTTAGTGCTTAAGTTTACAGGCATGTAGAGGGACAATGTAGGAATAGGTGCAATGCATTCTAATGGCACTTTATGAAAATATATTTAGTTTTGGGGGTTCATTTGACAGGATCTCTTTAAAGTTATAATCTCCCTTTTCTTTAAAGAAACTGAACGTTTGATACTAAAATCCATTATGCTATAAATAAATGAACACAAAACTCAATGTCATTAATCACAAAATGGAGCTTAAATAGTTTGCTTTTATGATTGACAAAATGTTATGGACTTTTTAACGTAGGTGGAGTAATCTCCAAGATGGCCACCACTGGAATCTACAAGTCTCATGATCTTTCAGTTCTCAGTCTGTTAGAATCATCACAGAGCATGCTCTGTTACCATAGTAATACAGCAAACTATTTAAGTCTCACCCAGCTAGACCCCAAATGACACATTGGGTTTGGACACATTGGGGCAGATGTATTATCGTATATGCGCCATCGGGAACAGATATTTCTGACTATCCCGACTCATCCGTCTATTTTTGACGCAAGTGAGCGTGGCCTATATTTTCCACATCATCTGCCACATTTAAGTTGTGTTTGTTGGCTTTTTTAGGCGCAATTTTTGGTGCAGAACAGACCAACAAAAAATGGTCTGAAATCAAAAAAAAAACAGGCGTGGCCAATGTAAGATTTTGGCACAGATCTCATTTGTGTCTGCATTTTTATGGCACCCAACTGATTAGTTCCGTCTGGCATTAATTACTTGCAGCCGTGCGCTACTTTAATACATCGGGCTATGCTTTCAGTCGTCGGATCTCAGATGCCGACTGTCGAGGTTGCGACACAATTAAAAAATCCCCCCATTCTCCCAGAGCTGGAATGCAAAGCTGACTTGTACCTTTTTTCCAACTCCTGTAATGGCAAAGGTGATACAAAAACTGCATCAGGAATGAACTAAACTAATCCTTATAACGCCGTTCTGGCTGGGGAAAAGCTGGTTTTCTGCCCTGAGAAAGGAGGAAAAGGAGGGTCCAGTATTCCTATCCTCACCCAGACCTCCTTCCAGGCCCAATTCATCATCCAGATGTTCAAAATGAGTCTAAAACTAGTAGCATGGATCCTGAAAGGATCCTCCTAAGTCAAAAGGATCATCAGAGAGATTCATAGACACCCTTGTGGCTAGCAGGAAACCAGTCACAAACTCAATTTACCAGAAGATCTGAAAAAGATTTTATTCATGGCGTGATGAAAAGTCTAAATCAACAAAAACAAATCACTCAGGTTTTGGATTTACTCCAATCAGGTCTTTCAAAAGGGCTAAAACCAAATACATTAAAAGTTCCAATATCAGCCTTAAGTATTTTCTTTGACACGTTTCTTCACCGAACACCCTTGGAATAGAAGATTCATAAAAGGATGTTTAAGGCTTAGACCTACTGTTATGAATTCCATTCCTTCTTGTGACCTTTTCCTAGTATTAGAAGCTTTAAGAAATCTACCCTTTAAACCCATAAGAGAGATAGATATAAAACACCTCAGCCTGAAAAGTGCCTTTTTGGTAGCAATCATAACAGTTAGCAGACTTGGCAAACTATTGGCCCTATCATGTAAGCATCCTTTTCTTCACATCCAAAGCTAGTCCCAACGGTAGTATCAAACTTCCATAAGAGTCATCTTTTTACGCTGGTCCAATAAAATTCCAAGAGGAAAAATGAAGCCGTTTGGATGTTCGAATAGCCGTTATCCAATAAAATGGAGCTAAAGCTTCAAAAATTTAAACCGCAAGAGGGCTGAAGTCTACAATTAAAGAGTGTTGTCAAATATACCTTCTCCAGACTCGATTAAAGCACGCTCAACTAGGGCCATTGCGGCCTCTTGGGCAAGAATAGAGGGACATCACTGGACCAAATATGTTGTGCTGCCACCAGGACCAATCCATTAATGTTTGTCCGCAATTATCGCTTCGATGTGGAGTCTTCCAAAGATCTATCCTTCGGTAGGATGATTTTTCAAGCAGTATTCCCTCCCAAAAAACGTATCTGGTAAGTCTTCAGGTGTGCTGTAATGGGTAATGCAGTAGGAAAAAGGGAATTAGACTTACCAGTTATTTAGTTTCCACTCGTCTACCAGGATAGCCCCTGTTTTTTTTCCACCCCATTTTCTTTTTCTCATTTGGTGTTGGTTATTATTACAATCTCTCAGATGATGCTCTGGTAGACATTGGTGAAGGGTTGTTAGGGAGGACCATTTAAACCCTCTTAACTTCCTGTCCCTGTTGAGAATATGAGCAACCACCAGGTGGGCTGTCATGGTGGACTAGTGGAAACTGAATTATAATTCTTGTTTTCCTTGCTATTTTTAATTAAATGTAACGTCCCTGCCGTGCTGAGCCCACTTTTCAAAAAAGTGCAGTAAGGGTGGCAAGAGGTGAAAGAAGTAAAAAGAATACTGGAGTACAAGGCGTGAAACACGCCCCTCAGTGGCTTTCATTTAGTTTACTTATGTGCTGTTACTGTAGAATAAGTATTGTATTCAATTTACAGTGTTAATTACTTTGATGTGATTGTTTGGCATTCCTTTGTAGTTGTTTTATGCTATTTTATCTGTAAATAAATATTTTTTTTAAAACTCCCATGAATATATAACTTTAACTGTCAGTTCTGGTTATTTAAAGCATAATTATCTATTGAAATAATTTTGGGGATACAGGCGGTCCCCTACTTAAGTACACCCAACTTACAGACGACCCCTAGTTAAAGACGGACCCCTCTGCACACTGTGACCTCTGATGACCTCTCTGGAGGTTGCAATAATCAGCTGTAAAGTGTCTGCAATAAAGCTTTATTGATAATCCTTGGTCCCATTACAGCAAAAAAATGTAAAACTCCAATTGTCACTGTGGCAAAAAAAAATAAATTGTCTAGAGCTACAATTATAAAATATACAGTTTTAATTAACAGTTTTCATTAACAAATTCTGCTTAGTGTTGTTGTCAGGACTGTGAGACTGTGGACCCTCTGGACCGCTGCGGGAGATGGTACTAGCCGACACCTGGGACCAGAGTCTAAGTGGCACCTGGTCTTCACCAGACTGGCACATGGATCAGGAACACAGGAACCGACTGGCACACGGGACAGCAGGACACGCAGGAACGCAGGATACACAGGGGAGCTTTCTCTTCAGGGGATGGCTTGAAAATCCGGCAAGGGTCACAGGCCAATTATTGCCGCGCTGGCCCTTTAAATCTTTGCTGCTGGAGCCAGGAAAGGTGAGTTCCGCTGGTCTCAGTGGGCACATGGAGGGACACCGGTGCGCCCGCGATCCGAGACAGGGATTGCTGGAGCACCCATGACCGTACTCCCCCACTTCTGCCTCCCACTCTTCTTCTTGGTCCCAAGAAACCTCTGGAGGAGAGTCCGATCCAAAATGTTCTCTTCGGGCTCCCAGGATGTCTCCTCAGGCCCAAACCCCTTCCAGTCTACAAGAAAGAACCGCTTACCCCTCACGATGTTCATGTACAGAACCTACTTCATAGACATCTGGGGATTCCGCCTCAGGAGCAGGAGGAGAAGATTGCTGAGAGAAGTGGTTCAAGATGACTGGCTTCAGGAGGGAGACATGGAAGGAGTTCGGGATGCGCATAGATGGAGGATGGCGGAGCTTGGCATCACAGGGACCAGGCATCAGCCTTGACATTCTTGTCAGCCGTACAAAAATGAATCAGCATTCTTCCAGAGCAAGTTTGATGGCTGACAGCTCTCTGTCTCCAATCGAATAATTTCTCTCAGCTGTAGAAAAGGTCTTGGAAAAGAAGCCGCATATGGAAGTTCGGCCCTTGGACCCTTTCTGGGTGAGCATCGTTCCAGCTCATGCGGTGGAAGCATCCACCTCAAAATAAAAGGGCTTGTTAGAATTAGGCCGGGTGAGTACTGGAACCAAGGCAAAAGCGGACTTCAACTTGGAGAAAGCCTCTTGAACTGTAGGAGACCAGGCACGTGGATTGGCACCATTCTTGGTGAGTGCCACGATGGGAGACACCAGAGTGGAAAAATGTGGAATAAACTACCGGTAATAGTTTGCAAAACCCAGATACCTCTGTATGGCTCGGAGACCTTCTGGGCGTGGCCACTAAAGAGCAGCAGACAGTTTTGCAGGATCAATCTTAAGACCTCTGTCGGAAATTATATAACTGAGGAATGGATGGCTGTGTTGGTGAAACTGGCATTTTCCAGCTTGGCATAGAGATGATTGGCACAAAGTCGACCAAGAACTTGACGTACGTGTGTCTGGTGGGATTCAAGGTCTGGAGAGTACACCAAGATGTCATCTAGGTAGACCACGACACACGTATAGAAAAGGTTCGGGAAAATGTAATTAACAACTTCCTGAAAGACAGCAGGGGCACTACAGCCACCAGCCACCAGCCCCCTGTAGTACAAGGCCCCCAGCAGAATTTAGCCGCCATTCCCCTGTAGAAAATGGCCACAAAATAATAAACTTCATTCTTACCTCACCTTCCCTTCCAGTGATCCCACAACGCTGGCTCTTCCTTGCTCTTTAGGCAGCCGTCGGCCACTGAAGACACAGCTGCCATCGCTGGGGGGAGATCGCCGATGCACTGTTTTGGCAGCAGCATGTAATGATCGGACGCCGACAGCTGACATCCTAGACAACCCTATGTGCGATGCAGGCAGCCATGGGCTGCTGTGCTTCGCACACGGAGAAAGTCAGCGACTCAGCTGAGCTGAGTTGCTGACTGTCGGAGACTGGTGGGGGCCCCTTAAAAAGTGAAAGTGGTGGGGGCCCTAGGGCTATAGCCCCAGGAGCCCCTCCTTTAATCCGGCCCTGATAGGAATGATGCAGTGGCAAAGTCTCGCTTGTTTTTTAGAGAAAACATCCACAAACTAGCAGAGACTTGGAAGACACAGAAGAGGTCGGAACCAAAAGTGGAACCACCATGCATCGAGATTGGCATTCAGGGCCCCAACGCAGGATCTCACCAGTCTTCCAATTGAGGACCGGAGCATGGAGTTCAAGCCAAGGAAGACCCAGAAGAAGAGCTGATGTGGAGCGAGGCAGGATATAGAAGACCAGTGTTTCTTGATGTAGGTCTCCAACTTGAAGGCGAATGGGTTCTGTGTGGTACCGGACCAGATCGAAAAGAATCTGTCTGCTCACGGAAGAAATGACCAGGGGTGACTTGAGGGGAACCACCGGAATGTGATGCTGGGAGACCATAGCGGCATACACAAAGTTCCCCACGGAAACAGAGATCAGGAATGCTGAGGCCTGCACAGGAGCGCCGGTACTGACACTGAGGAGCACAAGAACAGACAGGCGTGGAGAAGCTGAATTCACACCTAAGGACTCTTCTCCCAGAAGCCCTAGGTGCTGATGTTTCCCAGACGTTGGGGACATACTGGACAAGTCCCGATGAGGTGCTTGGGACTGGCACAGTATAAGTAGAGGTTTTCTAGGAAATGTCTGGAACGTTCCCCAGGCGTAAAGGTATACAAAAAAGTGTGTAGAAGGGGCACTGCTATTTCCAAGGCTGTATTTTTCCTGTTGGAGAGGTATGACATATATATGGATGTGGTGGTGCTCAAACTTAGTAGAACATAGAACAGAGTCACATATTCATCATCGAAGAGGAAAGAAAAAGTTGGCACTCACCACATCTAAAAGATCATGTTCTTTATTCTTTACATCCTAAAACGAAGCATGCATTGCAGGGAGAGGAACATTGTTATACAGGAGCGTTTAGAGGGATGAATCGTTTTGCGCATATCCTAGCGATTCATCTTTCCCCAGGTGTAAGTCCGCACTGTCAACCTGCATAGGTTCACATGCAGACTGTACAGCTGGAGGCCGGAACGACTTCTGGAAGACCGGAACCAACCGAGGCAGACATGGAAGCCGGACAATAGGTCGCTCATGCTGCAATTCTTCAGCTCGTTCCAAGAACCACGCGTCTATCCTCACACAATCTCAGCCAATATGCGTATTATCTTATGCTAAATAAGGAAAATATGTCATTTCCAACATGTCCACTTATTTTCCCACTTTCTCATGTTCCTCCTTCTTGATTGCAAGTGTTTCAGTGTACATATGCAATAATGAAATCAGACAGCGGCATCATGAAGGGATATATTCTCTAGGTACTGAAAGAGTTACTTTTATTAAATGTAATCTCTTAAAAAATTACTTCAACTGTGTAGCTATGTTTTAACCCGTTACCTACGTGTATACCATTGGCTATGGGCACAATGAAGCAAACCCCCACTGGTAACGTGATTGGGGCTAGCACCGATTGCGGGTGTTAACCATATGATTGGCAGTTAAAAGCTGGTTGTGCATGGGCTTATAAGGCTGTTTTTGAAGATCTATTACAATGTGCCAGTGGCACGTTATAATAGATCATGTGTAAAATCCCCATATACTGCCATACTGTAGTATATGGTAGGATCAATCAGAAAACCTAGGGCTAAAGTACGCTGGGGGTAGGGGGTCTGAAAAATAGTAAAAAAAAAAGTTAAAATTATTTTTTTAAAAACCTAAAAATTCAAATCACCCTTCTTTGCCTAGAACTGATGTAACCCTGCATCCCAAAACTGCATTTCCGTAGCGGAAAATAGCACCCAAATGTCCGAAACATTACTTTTTTGCCATTTTGCAACATATAAAAAGCAAGCAAAAGGTTGTCAGCTGCCCAAATTGTAGAAAAGAAAACATCAGCTCAAAAATAAAGAAGTTTCAGATTTTTGAAGGTGGGGAGAAAAAATGAAAAAGGGCTTAGTCGGGAAGGGCTTTAATTCCGTCACTAGGAAGTGCAATTTGTTATGCAGAAAACAAGCCCATGCACAGCTCATTAAAAGGAAAAATAATTTTTTTTTAACAGATTTTAATTTAAATAAGTTATAAATATTTTTAGATTATATTTTTCTTATACAATGCATACAACTGAGTAAGTGCAGGTCAACATTTCCCATACAATTCCTCTTGTATTCAGGAGTACCCCTTCTTATGATGTAATTTGCTGTCTGGCCACATGGTGGACATGGAAGGTAATAAAGCACACTACAGCTTTCAAGATAGCTTGAATGGGTTTTGGGTAGAAATGGGCGAATCAATCCGAACAAAGTGGAATCCGATATTTCACTGAAAATTCGATTCATCACAAATCCGATATTTACGCTGATTCGTGGGAATAAAGTTTTTTTTCCTGCTTTTTTTAACTAAATGGCCACGAGCACAACGTGTTTACATGGGGCAGAGAATTCTGGGAAGGAGAAAGGAACACCCTCGATAACATCTGCAGACCTGTAAGCCAATCAGCGACCGGCAGGCTTATGTGATGTCACACAGCCCTATAAAAACTGTCAGCCATTTGCAATCTCGGCATTTCACACTGCATGTGCTGTCTGTAGCGTCCAGCTTCTACTGTACTGTGCTGTAGCGATTTCTGCTCCAATCCCAGGGTGTGCATTTAGGGGGATCTGTATACCCCAAATAGCAGTACTTTTTTGTTACTGAAGCCACTAGGAAGAAATCTGTTTCATATCCACACAGCTGCTGTTGTGATTTCTGCCCCTCTCCCAGGTTGTGCGTTTAGGTGGATCTGTAAACCCCAAATAGCAGTTCTTTTTTGTTACTGAAGCCACTAGGACGAAATCTGTTTCATATCCACACAGCTGCTGTTGTGATTTCTTTCCCTCTCCCAGGGTGTGCGTTTAGGGGGATCTGTATACCCCAAATAGCAGTTCTTTTTTGTTACTGAAGCCACTAGAAAGAAATCTGTGTCATATCCGCACAGCTGCTGTGGTGATTTCTGCTCCTTTCCCAGGGTGTCCGTTGTGGGGTATCTATATAACGCAAATTCCCATACTTTTGTGTTGCTAAAGTTGAGAGCAAGAAATATGTGTCAAATCTACGTAGTTTATAGAGTGATTTTTGCTCTGATCACAGGGGGTCCATTTGGGGTATCTGTATAACGCAAATTCCCATACTTTTTGTGTTGCTAAAGTTGAGAGCAAGAAATACATGTCAAATCCATATAGTTTATACAGTGATTTTTGCTCCAATTACAGGGTGTCCGTTGTGGGGTATCTGTATAACGCAAATTCCCATACTTTTTGTGTTGCTAAAGTTGAGAGCAAGAAATACGTGTCAAATCAATATAGTTTATAGAGTGACTTTTTCTCCAATTACAGAGTGTCCGTTATGGGGTATCTGTATAACGCAAGTCGCTACTGTGACCGTGAGTCAGCAGGGGGGCAGCAGTGCGAGGACGGGAGCCAAACGTCCGTGGGGTACAAATCCCGCTTCGGAGGTCCAAGTTAGCAGTGGTACAGTGGTTCAGCCAGGCAGCGGCGTTAGTAGTCACTCACTGCAGAGTGTTGGCAGTAAACTCACCACCACAGCGGTGTGGCAGTTTTTTGTTAAGACACCAGAGTAGCAAAGCGTGTGTATAAGTAGAATCTGCAGGCAGGAAGTGAAGCGTGGCCAGGGAGCTAACATTGGCACCACGGCCCTGCATCAACACATACAGCGTCACCATCCAATGGGCTGGGAGAAACGTGGAACAGATGTGGAGGTCCATCCTGCCGCCGCAGCAACAGCAGCAGCACCTAGTGGCACACATGCCATTTCAGCCAGCAGGATCCAGCACCTCTGCCGAAGGGAGCTTTTTGTCTTTGACATCATCTACTGGTCCAGATGCTCCTGCTCCTCGCTACGCATGGCGCCAGCAGTCGTGGATCAAGGCGTTTACAAAGACACAATTGTATGCGTCCAGCCATCCTAAGGTGCAGAAGCTGTCTGTGTTCTTGTCCAAGTTATTGGTACTGCAGTCCCTTCCTTTCCAAGTTGTGGACTCTGCACCCTCCAGAGAACTTATGGCTTGTGCCAGAACGAGGTGGAGAGTTCCAAGCCCCAATTTTTTTTCCAAAAAGGCAGTGCTAGCCCTTCACAAATATGTAGAACAGAAGGTGGGCCAGTGCTTGAGCTCGGTTTCTTCCAAGGTGCACGGCAGCGCGGACATGTGGAGCTGTAACTGTGGTCAGGGACAGTACATGTCCTTTACGGCCCACTGGGTGAATGTGCTTTACTGCCTAGCCACACCAACTTGAATAAGAGATGCCGCTTTCTCCTCCACGTTGTCAAACTGCTGTGCCAGTGTCCGCCTTCTCCACCACCACAAGTGCTGCTCCATCATACCACATGTGCAGGGCACAGCGGTGTCACGCAGTTCTACACCTGGTTTGCCTGGGCGAACGAAGTAACACGGGAAAAACTGCACCGTGTCATGCAACAAGAAATCAATATGTGGCTTTCTCCGCGACAACTGAAAATCAGAACCATGGTGACAGACAATGGGAGGAACATGGTGTCTGCACTGCACCGAGGAGGGATGGCCCATGCCAGCCCTGCATGGCGCACGTGTTCACTCTGGTTGTCAACAGGTTCCTCAAGTCTTCCACCCATCTGCAAGACTTTCTAAAAATGGCCGGTAAACTGTGCATGCACTTCAGCCATTCTTACAAAGCCAAGCACACCCTCCTCGAGTTGCAGCGTCAGAACGGCCTCCCCCAACATAGTCTGATGCGCGATGTTTCCACCCTTTGAAATTCCAGCCTCCATATGTTAAACCGCCTGTATGAACAGAGAAAAGCCATTAATGATTTTTTGATGATGCAAGCAGACCGGAGTACTCCCCTGTGTAACTTTGATGTCAGCCACTGGCAGCTCAGGCATGACACCTGCCGTTTGCTCAGGCCCTTTGAAGAGGCCACGTTGTCAGTCCCCAGGACTGCAGGATGAATAACGTCATTCCACTGCTTCATGTCCTTGAACTCATGCTGGTCAGGGCACTGGGAGACTACATCTCATGGCTACATGAGTCTGGTGGGGGCTGAACTGGAGGAGGAGGAGCCACCTCCACACTCTATTATTGTGCCACTCTGTGGCTTTCCATGTTGCTGCCACTAGTGTGCTCCTGCTGCTGCTTCTGCTGCTGCCACCTCCACACTCTACCATTGTGCCATTCTGTGGGCTCCTGCTGATGCAACCTTCACACTCTATCATTGTGCCACTCTGTGGCTTACCGGTTGCCACCACCTCCACACTCTATAATTGTGCCACTCTGTGGCTTACCAGGTTGCCACCACCTCCACACTCTCTCTCCATCCTTGTTTGGTCCGTTGCTCTTATACGTTGTACTATACGTCCCCGATACAACGCATGGCCTCACCCATACTGGTCCGTAGGCTGCTGAAAGATAGGGAGGGAATATCTGTTTGAGGGAATAGTGCGGCCGGCTCTAGTTAAAGAGACTGTCACCTAAATTTTCGCCGCAGTGTTATAGTGATAGTGTTACCGGAAACCTCGTCTGCAGTGGTCCTGTGGATCCACAACTCGCAAGCCTGACATGCACGGTCTTTGTGACAGATTCCCCTGTCTGTTCCCCTAATAATGAAATCTCCCACTTACAGCACCTGTCTGACCTTGCCTGTGCTCCCATTCCTCTTCTTACTGTGAAGCAGATGTCCTGTGATAGAGGCAGGTCTTGCGCAGCATTGCTACCCCAGAGCTGATATCCCTCATCCGCCAACCTGGCAAACTTATTGGGGTCACAAGATCAGGACTAACTCCCTACAACTCTTCCCTCTACCCCCCTTCTACTGTTACCCCCAACTAGCTTCCCCCCTCACTCTGCTCCTCCATACTTCCCTCCCACACCCATCTTCCCCAGAGAGTTTGTGCTCCAGGAGCAGCAAACTTCGCTCCATATTGTCAATTGCCCGCAGCGTTGAAACTTGCTCATTTAGATCCAGAATCCCCCTCAAACGGCTGTTCAAGGAAAGCATACATGGCAAAGGATGTACACTGTGTAGCATTGCCACTTATGGAGTCCATTGCTCTAATGGGGAATCTATCCTGTCTCTATCTGATCTGTCTCAGCTCTCTTTTCTCTGTGTCAGAATATTTCTAGTTGCCCATGGCAATCAATCACAGCTCAGCTTTCATTTTACCAGTGCTCATGAATATTTCAAAGGGGAGCTGTAATTGGTTGCCATGGACAACTAGAAATATTCTGACTTTCAGATACTTGATAAATCTGCCCCACTGTGTCTGCTTAGAAAGTCCCCGCCCACACTCTGGAATTTTATACTGACCATCATTATAGGAGCTAAAACAGCAACAAAACTGTAAAATTGTAACATATGGGGTGAAAAATTATCTTTATTGTGTAAACATCACTAGGGGATTGAAATTTAAGAATTTTCTATCATGGGCGAATCCCTTTAATAATCTTTATAATAATTTCCACTTTAGAATTATGGAGTTCTAAGGATGTATAAAGGAACATATAATCCTTACTGGATTAATTGAGAGCAACAGTTGCTTTTTTTTCCTCCTTGGCATGGTGTTCAAATCCTCTCGAATTCTCCAGGCCAAAAGTTCTACTTTATAGAAATGGTCACACTATTTGATAATCAAGGTGTTGTTCATCTATAAATGTATGTAACTAATTTTAACATCTTGTAAAGATCTGTTATGTAAAACAAGTGGATTTAAAACATCCCAATTGACCTGTGAAACATCTGCTGTGAACTCACCAACTGCTATATTAACAGATTAATGTCCATTTACAGATTATCTTAAATTTTTAACCATTAAATGCTGAATTGAAGGATGTGTGTTGGTTTATATAAAAATCTGTTCTTTATGAATTCTGTACCTACCAGTGTATAGCATTCATTTAGTATATGTCAAGGTCTATGTATTGAAATATCTATTTAATTGCAGATAAAAAATATGCATGTATACATTATGTAATATCAGAGCACTTTATTATATTTTACTGTAGGTAGCCAAGGATGTATCAGTAAGACTGCATCATGAGCTAGAAAATGTGGAAGAAAAACGGACTAAAACAGAGGAGGAGAATGAAAAGCTACGACAGCAGCTGATTGAAGTGGATATCGCCAAACAGGCGCTGCAGAACGAGCTGGAAAAGCTCAAGGAGGTCAGAATGATGCAGTAACACATTTTGTAATGTTGAGAACTTTATGTGCACTTAAGCAAATGTCAAAAAGTCTTCCTCAGCACTTGCTTTACTTAATAATATTGTTAAGCAGGAATAGGTAATACATCATTCTGCAGTCACTGAACGCTAAAGGGTTAGTAGCTACAGAAGTGCTTCCATTAGCCCAGTTCAAGAAATTTATAAGGCTCAGTAGCAAAAAATGTTATGATTTAACTAATATTTTGAAATGTTCAAGTAAACAAAATGGATTTTACAATACAGGCAGTCCCCGGGTTACATACAAGATAGGGTCTGTAGGTTTGTTCTTAAGTTGAGTTTGTATGTAAGTCGGAATGTATTATTTTATAATTGTAATCCCAGCCAGAATTTTGGTCTCTGTGACAATTGGATTTTAATAAAAATTGTTGGTCTCATTAGAAATCAGGATTGACAATAAAGCTTATATACAGGCACCTGTGATAACTGTTCACTGTTTTATTGTAGCCTAGGACTAAAGTACAATAATATCCAATATCCAGTGGTTCCGTTGTAACTAAGGTCGTATGTAAGTTGAGTGTTCTTAAGTAGGGGACCGCCTGTATAGGGAATCTGTCCGTAGTTCTGTGCATGCCCGACTGCACAGTGTTGAGTGTCAGCTATAGAAAGCTGTCTAATCATACCTGTGTATTTACGGTAAGTAGCAGCAGGACTGTGAAATATGGATTTTTTTTTTCCAAGAATATAGCTCCTCCAAGTGTAATGTACTCACACTCTGTTGCTCTGTCCATTCAGCATTAATCATTGGCCGCTCTGTGGCTTTCCATGTTGCTGCAACCTGTGGGCTCCTGCTGCTGCGTCTGCTGCTGTCACCTCCACGCTCTATCATTGTGCCACTCTGTGGCTTTCCATGTTGCTGCCAGGGTGAGCTGGTGCCGGTGCTTATCTTTGTTATGTTTTTAAACTTTTTTAAAGCATTTAATCACTTTTAGTTAATTTTAATTGGAATAGCTTCCCGCCCCGCACGGGTCAGCGCTCAGCACACCATGCCGCGACTGTTTGTGTGCCTGAATAGGAAGTGGTAGCGCACATGGTGCGCCGAGCACGGACCCGGTGCGGGGAAGCTAGTTCCAATATAAACATTAATAAAGTGATTAAATGATTTAAAACAGTTTAAAAACATAACGAAGATGAGCGCCGCCACCAGCTCACCCTGAGCTGGTGCATGGCATGTCCTGCTTATAAGCCCTATCCGAAGTGATAGGTTTGCTTTAAAGAAAACCTGTCAGGCATATTAACTCCCGAAACTAAATATATTTTTATAAACTGCCATTAGAAAGCATTGCCTCTATCCCTTCATTGTCCCTCTACATGCCTGTAAATGTAAAGAGGACCTGTAACCTATAAAAACGGCACTAGGTACTAGGCACTAGGTACTAGGCACTAAAGTAAGCAGCTGCTCGTGCTATAACAGACACAGCAGTGTTACACTGTTAGCGTTATCAAAAACCTGCGATAATGCTAGCAGACACTGCCGCGATGTACACTCTCAAAGCGGTCCGTCGTATTTATGAGGGGCGGTCCGAGGCGGAGCGTCTCTCCCAAACCGCGGGACCGCTTTGAGAGTATATCGCGGTAGTGTTAGTTACCGTTATCCGAGGTTTCTAATAACGCTAGCAGTGTAACACTTCTGCATCTGTTTTACCACTAGGAGCTGCTTACTTTACTAAGCAGCTCCTATTGCCGTTTTTAAAGGTGACAGGTCCTCTTTAAGCAATCAGGTCCTAAAGCATATGCAGCCAGTCTGCCCACCCAGATACTACAGACCTGCCCCCATATACAGCCATCGTCGCCCCCCGCATACGCCCCGCCCCCCCAATATAACAGCCAGCCAGCCTGCCCCCAATACAGCCATTCAGTCCTCCCCCCAGTAACGCCAGCCTGCCCCCCCAGAACTATCCAGCGCCACTGCCCCCAGTATACAGCCAGCCTGCCCCCCCCCCAGTATATACACCTCTGCCCCCCCCCCAGTATAAACAGACACCTCCCCCCAGTCACCAGCCTCCCCCCAAGAAACAGCCAGCCCAGCATAACCTCCCCCCCAGTATACAGCCAGCTGCCCCCCCCCAGTATACACCATTGCCACCCCCAGTATAAGCCAGACGCCTGCCACCCCAGTATACAGCAGCCTCCTGCCCCCATATCAGCCAGCCGTCTCCCCCCCCACCCCCCATGCTGGGTCTGACACGCCCCAATGCATATGTACCAACTTCTCAGAAGCAGCACTCCTGTACATAATCCTCCTTCCTACATGTGCCAAAATGTATGTTCACACACAGCACAAACACTAGGAGAAATCCTTAACATACTACTACGAGATGAGTCTTTCTGTTATTGTATTGTTGTTCTCTTCTCTATCTCTTCGACTAGACCCACCACTTCATTCATCACCTACACGCCCCCAATACAGCAATAGTGCTACACAATACAATGGCTCACACACAGTACATTTTCCACATTAATAATCATTCTGGCGACTTACAGCCCCTCATATTTATGGACTGAATACTGTACATTACAACCCTCTTGTGGCCTTCATAACTAATATGCCCCCTTCATTGTGCCACCACCTGTTAATGTTTTCCTAATTTAGCCTGATGTAAACAAGCCACTAACAGCCTCCTCCTGCTCTCATCTCCCATACGCCCGGTCCAGCCTCCTGCTCATCCTACTGGGCCCCCTGTCCTCCACCTCACTCCTCCTGTCCTCACGATCCTCCCTCATACCTTTCTGGACCTCCTCCTCCTCTTGTCTGTGTCTTCATGTCCCCATCCCCTAGTCCTGGCCTCCACCATCCTCCCTCTCCTGGGCCCCCTGTCCACCATCCTTCTCATACTGGGCCCCCTGTCCTCCAGTGGCCCCCAGCCCTCTATCCCCTATCCTGTGGTCGCCTGTGGGTATGAAAGAAAAACCCTTTTTCTTCCTGCCTTCTTGCCCTGCAGTAGTCACTCTCGTCTCCTGGCTCAGCCTGTAAGCCTAAAGAAGCATCTCTTAGAATGCAAATTGATGTGACCTAGTAACATGCGGCTCAAGTACAACTACATGGTCGTGAAACTGCTCCAGATACATCCATAGCATGTTTATTTGTGCACAGTACAGACTTTGGGAGTCTAATTCCCCACTGACTCTATCTTTGCCAACACTTGATAAATCTCCTATAATTTCTTCAAAACATTTCATTTAGCCTTGACACTAATGGGCAGTGGGATACAAAGGGCAGCGCGCGCCAACAACAACAAGCTGCGGCAAGCATACAAACAAGTTTTGGTAATTAACTTATGTTCTTTAAGTATAATACAATCATGGCACAAATCAAAAAAGATAATGTAGTCTTACCATCACCCCTTCCAATTGATACCACCCTCAGTGTCATCTCTTTGTAGTCGAAGTGATATCTTCTGGACAGATGAATTAAGAATACATTTTCATTTTGCGCATGATGTATATGACAAAAAGACAATAAACAGGTTATGAACAAAAAAGTTGTTCTTGCTTGCGTTGCATACTATGGCACAGTTTCCTGCTGACCCATTGTTCTGCCATCTTCTGGCTTCTTGTGTTGCTTCCCCCAAGCGCATGGATCCGTTCGCGAAACGGCCAGCATGAAATCGCTCTCCCGGTGAGCTCACTATAACCACACCCCGGCACACCCATGCCCCTTTAACCTATAAAATCGTTATCCAGCCAATTATTCCAACTGGTTGTTAAATAATGATAGCAGTTGGATGATCTGGGGAGATGGGATGTTGTCCCATGATTCATGACAGACTCCAGAGAGTTTAAAAGAACTGGGTAATAGACTCTGTGGCCTGTGTCAACACTCCCCCACCAAGCCTAGCCTTTTCTTAGGCCTGGAGACAAGCCGAGGCCCGATACTTGAGTGTGCGCGTTGCAGCCCAGGCACGCGATGTGCACTTGCTTGGTATGGGGCCGGGAGGGCTGTCCTACAGCCTGGCATGTCTCCACAGGGTGTTGCAGGAAACTGATGATGGAGAGAGGCGCTATTAGCGGTTCTCCCTGGGGCAACCTTTGGTGTCTGGAGTATAGTGCTCTGTTTGGTGGAAGTGGGTGCCCTGGATGTGACAGCCGAGTAGCAGGGACCAGATGGAGGCAGACGTGAAAATATAAGTGTTCTTTATTGAACCGACAGGAACAGTAGCAAACGTGCCTTGACAAATGGTAGACTCGGGGCTGGCATTGTGAGAGGAACCACATGAATGGATCATCAGCCTGGATGCAATGGCAGGCGGGAGATAGCTGTGTCCTATAGGATGCTTCAGCTTGTCCTGGGTTGCTTCAGATATCCCCTTAAAGGTAGATGATACCCTTTCTCTCACACTAACTCTTCAGAAGTGCGCTCAAGGCTTGAGCTGAGCTTGATCGGCTGCACTCTGACCAACTGTCTGTCTGGTCATCTGGCTGCACTGACTGACTGGATATAATTCCAGTCTTCTTCGGAAACTCTAAAACTTTCCTGGACCAGGGTTTTTATTACCCACGGTGTGTGTTCCTCCTCCAATCGCATACCCAGCTTACGATACAATGGGGCAGATTTACTTCCACCGTTCATTTCGCGTCCAGCGGCCGTTCTCTCGGTGGATTGGGTCCGGTCGGGATTCACTATCGAGTTCCTCGACGTCCACCATTGCGCTGCTGCGCGAATTTCCCCGAGGCCCGCCGAAATGCCCATCAAGTTCAACGCCCTTTTCTAATGAAGGTATAAGTGCAAGTTCCGCAACACTTTTTTTTTATATGTCTGCGTTGTTTTTTTTCCGAATCCTCGGTTTTCGTTCGCCCACGCCCCCCCCATTTCCATCGCATGCATCCCGCCGATGCGCCACTCTCATCGCTGCGTCCAAAATCCCAATCCCCCGGGCAATTCGAGGGGAATTGGGGCACAGACGGAAATATTCGGGTAACACTGACTTAGTCCAAGATACCCCAATAATGAACACATGTGATTGGTGATTCTATAATTACATCCCAATCCCACACTTAACTCACCTGCCTTACCAGCAACTACTCTAAACCGCATGCAGTGTTTCCCCGTGTGTACGATGACCTGCTGGGGGTTGATCGACCCTACACCGGCTGCAAGCTACATGTTGGGGGTATATCGCAACACCCCTCTGCCTTGCAATCGGCAGGGTGTTGCACTTGCCATTGTACATGAACTGGGGGGGCTCACGCACAATACTTTCTTGGGCACCGAAATAACCAAAATCTCCAGCTGGCTACACCCTAATGTGTTGACAAACATTTGATGAGTAGAGCCTACTTCCCTTCTGTATTCATGAAGGATGAATGGGATTGTGCTTGGGGAGCCACCCTTCTTCGCTCTCTCAATGCACTGCTGCATGTCTATAGCTAATAGATGGGGTTAGCTACAGTCCCTTACATCTGCTGTGCAGACTATGATAAATATCAGTTTATATTAGTATGTGGACTCCTGCTTTAATTTTGAGACTGCTTTTTAAGCCATCCTGTGTTTTGTATTCTGTGTATTTAGTTATCATTGAAGAGGAGAGGAAGCAAAGATGCACAAAAATCAGAAAAAAAGACTCTGCAGACACCAACAGAGGTATGTGAAAAATTGTATTTATTGAAAGAACATAAGCTTCACCAATAGTATTAACTTGGAGTTGCATACCTTCTTTGTGTTGTATTTTACTAGTTTTTTAGCACATAATTGAATATAATTGATATATTGTGAATGCAAAGCATCTGAATTGAATAGCAACCACCACAGAGGGAGAGGGCTCAATGCATGAGCCCCTTCCATAAATCTTTTGTGCTGTGATAATACATCATTATTTTCTAACCCCTTCAAGTTTTTTCATTTTTTGTGTTTTCCTTTTTCACTCTGCTCCTACTGCAGGCCATAACTGATTTTTTTCATTTACAGGGCTGTATGAGGGCTTGTTATTTTATAGTGGCACCATTAGATATTCTGTTCCCTGAACTGGAAAAAAATTCCAAATGTGGTGGATTTAGCAAAAAACACAGCTGCGCCGTATTCTGATGGGGTTTATTTTTACGTCTGTCACTGTGCAGATGACACCGCTCCTTTATTGTTTGGATCAGGACACTACAACCCGCTGAGTTTTGAGAGGGCTCAGTCCGTGAGCCCTCTCCACAACCCATTCATAACCAGCCAATGTATATTTTGGCTGGTCTTGAAAAGGTAAAGGTGTTAATCTGAAAAAAACAGAATGGAGTTATTCTTGCTATACTCTAGTATATACCCTAGTAAAAACTGGGAAAACCTATTGACTCGAGTATAAGCCTAGGGTGGGAAATTCATTGGTCACAGCCTCCAGCCAATATATAGGTAGCCAGCCCTGCTCCCCTAGTATAGAGCCAGCCAGTCCCTTGCCCTCTAGTTTATAGCCAAGCAGACCATGCCCCCTACTATATAGCCTGCCAGCCAATGCCCCTTAGTACATATCTAGCCCCTGCCCCCTAGTATATAGCTAGCTTGTCCCCTTTTCCCCCAGTACATAGCTAGCCAGCCCCTTGCTCCCTAGTATATAGCCATCCAGCCCCTTGCTCCCTAGTATATAGCCATCCAGCCCATGCCCCCCAGTATATAGCCAACCACCCCATGCCCTCTAGTATATAGGCTGCCAGCCAATGCCCCTTAGTATATAGCCAGCCCCTTGCCCCTTTAATATAGCCAGCCAGCCCATGCCCTCTTGCATATAGCCAGCAAGCCAATGCCCCCCAGTATATAGCTAGCCAGCTCATTCCCCCTGGTATATAGCCATCCAGCCTGCCCCTAATGTATAGCCAGCTAGCCCCAGTATATAGCCAGCATTTCCTCAGTATAAAGCCATCCAGCCCCTGCCCTATAGTATATAGTATAGTCTATAACCAACAGCCCCTGCCCCCTAATATATACCAGCGGCCCATGCCCCCTTGTATGTAGCCTGCCAGCCCATGCCCCTTAGTACATATCTAGCCCCTGCCCCCTAGTGTATAGCTAGCCAGTCCCCTTTTCCCCCAGTACATAGCTAGCCAGCCCCTTGCTCCCTAGTATATAGCCATCCAGCCCCTTGCTCCCTAGTATATAGCCATCCAGCCCATGCCCCCCCAGTATATAGCCAACCACCTCATGCCCTCTAGTATTTAGGCTGCCAGGCAATGTTCCTTAGTATATAGCCAGCCCCTTGCCCCTTTAATATAGCCAGCCAGCCCATGCCCTGTAGTATATAGCCAGACAGCCAATGCCCCCCAGTATATAGCTAGCCAGCTCATTCCCCCTAGTATATAGCCATCCAGCCTGCCCCTAATGTATAGCCAGCTATCCCCAGTATATAGGCAGCATTTCCTCAGTATATAGCCTTCCAGCCTATGCCCTATAGTATATAGCCACCCAGACCCCTGCCCCCTGTATATAGCCAACAGCCCCTGCCCCCTAGTATATAGCCTGCCAGCCCATGCCCCCCAGTATATAGCCACCCAAACCTTTACCCCTTAGTATATAGCCAGTACCCTGTCCCCAGTATATAGCCATCCCATGTCCCCTAGTATACAGCCAGCAGCTCCTGCCCCCAGTATATAGTCATCAGTCCCCGCCCCCAGTACATAGCCAGCAGCCCAAGCCCCCCAGTATGTGGCCAGCCCCCAACCCCAAGTATATATCCAGTAGCCCCTTCCCCCAGTATATAGCCAGCAATTCCTGCCCCAAGTATGCCCAGCCTATATAAGAAAATTAACACTTTACTCACAGTGGCTATATCTGGTTCTGTGGCACATAGAAAAACAATTCTGATATGTTATTAAATCATCTTAAATAGAATACAACAGTTGTATGTGCTGGGGTTCAGGAGTTGTGACATGTGGCCCACTGTGTTAATGTCTATGAATGGTTATGTGTAATTAACATGTTTTTAGTCGTATGGCAGTCATGAAGTAGTTAAATAAAATATGATCTGATTTAAGATAAACAGTTATGTGAAAACGCAGTCTAGTTTTTACAAAAGAATGCAAATATTTACTATTTTAGCAAATGAAAACATTTTTGTTTTGTCTTTTGCTTAAAAATGTTCATCAAAACATTCCAAATTGTACATAAATACCTATGCACTCCATAACACAGTTTATATGTAATAATGAGGGTAAATGTATATAAAATGTAAATAATAATTATGTTAAAATGACAAAAGAATATCCCAGCATACATATCCTCGTACTCATAACACACTGGGCCAGAATTCTGATGTCTTTTGCACCATAAATTTGCCTGTTTGCCTTTCGAACTTAGTGTTTTAAACTCATTTTTATGCTTTTCCTGACAATGGAGTCTGGTTTAGTGAAGCATCATGGCTTGCAGTGTAATATCCCAATGCACTGCAAACTGTACCAAAGATTCATCATTCACCATAAGCCACTTTGATAAATTTGACACAATATTGAATTGTCTAGTCTGTGTTTGTACTATTAGCCAAGGGTTACACATACCATATTTACTGCTGAATGCCCAAAAAAACAGCTGGTTTTGCCATGGCTTTTAGACATGATTTTGTTTTGCCAAGGAAGTAGAGCTTAAATATAATCTACCTTCAAAATTAAGCTTGATAAAGCAGGGACATTTACTCATAAATCCAGGAAACATGATTGTGGTAATCCATGGCCTCCTTTCTTCTAAAATCAACGTGTAAAATTATGCTAATGAGCCTGAAGGGCTCTGCTGTTGTTACCGAATCCCCTCTGTACTGTAGCTTCACAGGCTGTTATAATGTGCAAGGAGCACTTTCCATCCCTTTTTGTGCTGAAACTTCCTATGCTGCGGTGAGATTACATCAGGCAGAGGGAGGAGAAGTCCTGATTCTGAGGAGGCAGAGATTAGGGCGACAGGTACTCATATATGTCAGGGAGAGTGTGTTTAGGATGGAATTTAGGGAACCGCAGTGAAGGCAGAGTTAAGCCATTTGTCCCAGATGGAACCTCATATTCTTCCTTTGAGTAAATAAACTCTTTTTGAGTGAGAGGGTGTTATTCATTGCCTTAATCCAGTTACGGAGAGAAGGGGGATATGTAGCCATCCAAAATCTGGCTACTGTCTTCCTAGTATAGTACAAAGTTTTGATAAGTAAAGCATATTCTGCAGTGAATTGGAACAATTCAGGGTCTATCAGAAGGAGACAGAGCTTAGGATCATCTGGGAGAGCCACCCCTATTTTGTCAAAAAGAAAAAGGAAAGGAGTTTTCTACCAACTAGTCACCCGGAAACTCTGTGTTTATTGCATGGCGGAGTTAAAGTCATAGCAGGTGGAAGGAATTTGGCAAGTCATAGGAATCTTTTAATTGCTGGAATGAGCAGAGGACTCCATCTGTACAGACATCCCACATATATAACACCCCCTAGCCCTCTATCTAACCCCATTAGGCAGTAGGGAAAATTAGGAAAGAGCTGGGGAGTGTACTTGTCAAACCCAGTAGTGTAGAAGTGGAAGTGAACTCTCTCCCACAACAAAAGAAGTTTACTGAAAAGGTATAGAGTCAGCTCACCTGAAGATCATGCAGCAGCTTCTGGTAAGGTTGGGGCACGGACAACTCTTGTTCCCAGTCCAGCACAAGCAAAAACATGTAGCGGATCCAGCTTCACACAACCATCCAGGATCAGTAAAAACATAGCAATTTATTTCATATTCTCTAAAAATTCCCAGAGGCAGATGAGCATATAGGAGAACACAGACATTCACAGTGTAATTGGCAAAAGCTGGATCCGCTACATGTTTTTGCTTAACAAAAGAAGTTGGCGCCTCATGGGGATTTGCCCTTCTGGTCCTTCTGTCCCCCCAAAATGGAGATGCTCAGGTGAAGTATGTAGACTAGAATAGGGGTTTACAAGAAGTGCCATGGTGTGTGTTTTTTCAAAGTGGAACATCCAAGGGAAGTGGGACAACTGGATTGTCCAATAATATAGCTTGAAATTGTAGAAGCCCAGGAGCGAAAGCCCAGGAACGAAACAGCAAGCTGGTGGCTATCTTGGACCTCCCCCTTCCCTAAACAAAAAGGGCTATGCAGCTATGAAGCTTCTGAAAGAATAGGCACGGTATATACATTGTGGACTGAAGCAGGACGTACTGGAGAACCTTTTTGACTAAGTTAACATGGGCAGGAACGGATAGTTTTGACCATGCCCATGTGCGCTGACGCACAAAGGCCATTAGGGGGAATACATTCTGTGAGTAGTAGTCCACAATAGAGCATGTAACCCCTACTCCAAGATATGTAGTCTCTGACGCCACAAGAAGAAGTTGAGCTGCAGCTTCAGCCGTGGGGACTGAGTGGTCAATTGGGAGTATATGTGTCCAATTAATCCTAAGGCCTGAGTGGGTGACAAACTCCGTAATTACCTCCAAAATTGCGCTCAGAGAGGGCCCTGAGTCTTCCAAACAAAGCAAGGTGTCATCAGCATATAGGCTAATTGTCTCCACCTCCCCATCCATTGTCAACCCTCTAACACAAGGCGAGCCCTGAAGCTTCACGGCTAGCGGTTCTACAGAGATAGCATACAGGAGGAGGGAAAGGGGGCAGCCCTGGTGGGTTCCTCCAGCCAGCAAAAACCGACTGGGCGGAATCCATTTACTACAACAGAGACCACAGGGGAGTGATACAATAGTTGCACGAAGGCCACAAACTCCCTATGGAAGCAAAACCGTTCCAACATTAGCCAAAGGTAAGGCCACTCCACCAAGTTAAAGGCCTTGGCCTCTTCCAGCGAGACCATTTCACATTTAATAAAACTTATCTGCCATATATCCATTTCTTCAATTGGATGTAATTAAAATAAAATTTACCTAGTGAAAATAAGTTCCCATAAATGTAGCCTTGTTGTCCCTTAGAAACTAGATATCTGTCCTTGGATACGACCACTCTGCACTCTGGCAACAGTGGCCACATATTCGTTAATGAGCCCTGTCTGACCACCTGGATTTAGCATTCATTACAACAGGATGACTGTGGGACTTGCATTAACTCCCGGACGTTTCATATGCAAAAACTATTTGTTTCTTTGTGCAATCCCTTCCGTAGAGGTTTTCTTATCCAAGGACAACAATCTTGTTTCTAATGGACAATATGGCTACATTTATAGGAAATGATGTTCATACATCTACATATTTTTAAACACATCCAGTTGAAGAATGTATACTGTACATATGGGAGATTAATTGTCAATTAAATGTCAATGCCCTGAAGAGAAAACCCCTTTAATTCAGATAAATCTATCTATAAAGTGAACCTTTTCCTTCTGTTATTTCTTCTTTAAAAGGAAATCCACCATAAAAATCTAGCCTGATAAACCAGGGACACTTACTCATAGATCCAAACACTGTGACTGTGCTAATTTTCTTATATTTGTTATCCTTTTGGCCTCCTTCCTTCTAAAATAAACTTTTAAAAATATGCTAATGAGGATTTCCCCCTCCCATGGTGAGTTTAATTTTTCTCTGCTGCAGTGAGATTTCATAAGGCAGAGGGAAGACGCAGTGTTGGGAGAGCAGTGGAGAGTGCAACAGCCTGTGAAGCTGCAGCTTGGAGGGGTTCTGGTGACACCCACCAGAGCCCTTCTGTTTCATTAGCACTATTTTAAAAGTTGATATTAGAAGAAAGAATGCCATATTACAAATATAAGTAGATGACCTGGATGGATGAATGAGTAAGTGCCCCTGGTTTATCATGCTAGATGGTAGATTCTCTTCAACACCTTACGGATGTTTTTGCATTTTCATTTTTCACTCCCCACCTTCAAAAATCTGTAACTTTTAAATTTTTCCATGTAAAGAGCTGTGTTTTGCACATTATAGTGATGGTATTGAATATTTCATGCCATGTACTGGGAAGCGGGAAAATAATTCTGAATGCAGTGAAAATGATGAAAAAACGCATTTGCGCCATATTCTCGTGGGCTTGGATTCTACCCAAGTGACATGTCTTGCAGTATATACCAATATTACAATGATTTCTAATAGCCAGCCATCTGCTGGCTATTAGAGATCATTGCACATGGGAAGCCTGCGAGTCTCAATGAGACTGTAGGCTGCCATGCCAACCAAGATGGCGGCTCCCATGTAAAGGTAAGTTAGGCGCCGTGGTCGGGTTCAACCGCGGCACTTAACAGGTTAACTGCCGCGGTCGGTGCTGTATTATACAGCCGTCACCCACTGTGTATGGAGAGAGCTCAGCTCGTGATGCCTTGTGTTCTCTCTCAAAGTAATGTAGCATTAAATCCATTTACTTTCCCACAAGTAAATACACTGAACATACACAGTGCACATACAAGCTGTATATAGTGACTAACCTGGCATCTTCCATCACATGCAGGAACAGGGAACATGTAATAAGTGGTAGACTATAGCCTGTGCTGTGTGAGCACTAGGGTTAATAGCTTTTATGCACAGAGCTGATACTGCCTATGACAAATTGGGGTAAAGGGGGCAGCATGAGGAGCGGATAGAGACAGAGAAAGTTCTCTAGAATCACAGACTGGGATAAGGGAACTGATATTGAACAGGGAGAACTTGTACCTTACTATTCTGTGCAGGAGAAATCTGTATACATTGTCTTGGACACATCCAGCTCTGCTACATACACAGTCACATGACCTCCTCCTCTGTGAGCAGGAAGCAGCAGCTCCTCCCCTCCCATGAAACTGACAGAGAAACAAAGTCTAAACAAAGTAAGGATTCACAGGGCTTGTCAGCACAGACAGAGGAAGCAGCCATTGCAGCAATGAGGTAATCTGATAGATCTGATAGGGGATAGAAACCTCTGGATATAGGTAACAAAGATAATAGACAAATTGGTTTTACATCCCGAGAGGATGTGGAAAAATAAAACCTTTATAGTTACTCTTTTATTTGTGGAATCTGTAACATGCATGGTGGGAAGCACTCTGGTGCACAGAGTTGTTCTGAAGGCAATGCTTTCTTATTTTAGCTGTGTGCTTAGGGTCATTGTATTGTTGGAAGGTGAACTTTCTGCCCAGTCTGAGGTCCAGAGCAATCTGTATGAGGTTTTCAACCAGGATATTTCTGTTATATATATTCTTGGCCACATTAATCTTTCCTTTAATTGCAACCAGTTGTCCCTGCAGCTGAGAAACACCTCATTGCATGATGCTGCTATCACCGTGTTTCACTGTTGGAATTGTATTTGGCAGGTGATGAGCAGTGTCTGGTTTTCTCCTACATACCAATTAGAATTAACGCCAAAAAGATCAATCTTCATCTAATCAGACCGGAGGATTTTATTTCTCATAGTTGGGGGGCCTTCATGTTTTTTTGCATACTGTATGTAGGCTTTTATGTGTGCTGCTCTGAGGAGAGGCTTCTGTCAGCATACTTATAAAGCCCTGAATGGTGTACGGCTGCAGTGATAGTTGACTTTTTGGAACCTTCTCCGATCTACCTACTGCATCTCTGGAGCCCAGCCACAATGATCTTGGGGTTCTTCTTTAGTTCTCTCATCAAGGCTCTTCTCCCACAATTGCTTAGTTTGGCTGGATGGCCAGGTCGAGGAAGAGTCGTGGTTATCCCAAACTTCTTTCATTTAAGGATTGTGAAGGCCACTGTGCTCTTAGGGACCTTAAGTGCTGCAGAAATTCTTTTGTAACGTTGGCCAAATCTGTGCCTTGCCACAATTCTGTCTGAGCTCCTTGGGTAGTTCCTTAGATATCATGGTTCTCCTGTGCCTCTGACATGCACTGTGAGTGAGGTCTTATATAGCACAGGTGTGAGCGTTTCCTAATCAAGTCCAATCAGTTAAATTTACACAGCTGGACACCAATGAAGGAATAAAACTTCATGGAGGATCAGAGGGACATGGACAGTGTGTGAGATATTAGGAGAGTTGTCCAAAGGGTCTGAATACTTATGACCATATGATATTTCAGGTTTTCTTGTTTAATAGTTTAGCGAAAATATCTACATTTCTTTTTTTTATTCTGTCAAGATGTGGTGCAGAGTGTACATTAATGAGAAAAAAAAGAACTTTTTTGATCTTAATAATTGGTTGCAATGAAACAAAGAGCCAAAAATCGAAAGGGTCTGAATACTTTCCGTACTCGCTGTATATTACAAAGTTTCTTGTACTACTGTTTAATGTAAAGTTTGGCTAACTTAGTGACTAACTTAAAATATTATAGCTCTGTGTTAACACATGCTATAATGTGTGGTTCTCCTATGAGCTCTGTTATGTAGTCGACATAGTGAACATAGCTCTAGAATGTATTTTCTAGAATGTATTTTACTATAGTATGGTAAGATACACATTTACAAAGGTACATTGTCACTGTAATTCACCAATAACATTTTTTTTTGCTTTTTTTATGAAAAGGAGGATAATGAAGATTTGAAGTGTCAATTACAATTTGTGAAAGAAGAAGCAATGTTGATGAGAAAGAAAATGGCTAAGATTGACAAAGACAAAGACAGACTTGAACATGAACTTCAGAAATACAGGTCCTTCTATGGGGACCTTGATAGTCCATTACCAAAGGGAGAGGCTAGTGGACCACCTACAACAAGAGAAGCTGAACTGAAACTTCGCCTTCGTCTCGTGGAAGAGGAAGCTAACATACTTGGAAGGAAGATAGTTGAGTTAGAAGTAGAAAATAGAGGCTTGAAAGCTGAACTAGATGACTTAAGGGGTGATGATTATTCTGGAGCCTCTAACTCAATCCCAAGGGAGCAGAGTGAATCTGTCTCAGAGTTAAGGCAGCATTTGCAATTGGTGGAAGATGAGGCCGAACTCTTACGACGGAACCTCTCTGACTTAGAAGAACAGAACAAACGAATAACTACAGAATTGAACAAGTATAAATTTAAATCTGGAACACATGATAGTTCTCGACATACAGACAATGTCAAGACTGAAGCATTGCAAGAGGAGCTTAAAACTGCACGTCTCCAGATCAATGAGCTAAGTGGGAAGGTTATGCAACTCCAGTATGAGAACAGAGTTCTGATGTCTAACATGCAACGCTACGATCTGGCCTCTCACCTAGGAATCCGAGGAAGTCCCAGAGACAGTGATGCGGAAAGTGATGCAGGTAAAAAAGAAAGTGATGATGATTCAAGACCTCCCCATAGAAAGAGAGAAGGTCCTATTGGTGGTGAAAGTGACTCAGAAGAAGTTCGCAATATTCGCTGCCTCACTCCAACTAGGTCCTTCTATCCTTCCACTAGTGTCTGGCAAAAGAACTTTGCAGAGAGACAACAAATGAAAGATATTCGATCTGAAGCTGAACGATTGGGGAAGACAATTGATCGTCTTATATCGGATACAAGCACGATAATCACTGAAGCTAGGATTTATGTGGCCAATGGCGATCTGTTTGGACTCATGGATGATGAGGATGAGGGAAGCAGGATAAGGGAACATGAGCTACTCTACCGTATCAATGCACAGATGAAGGCGTTCAGAAAAGAACTTCAGAACTTCATTGATCGACTTGAGGTTCCAAAATCTTCTGAAGAAAGGAGCGCTGATGATCCTCTTTCAGTTAGTCAGGTATTATTTGCTAATTATATAATACAACTTTTCAGCATACCTCTGAAAATGTATGTATCATGTTTTTGTCAAATGGCACATCTCTGTTGGGAGTCAGGAATTTTATTGGGTCAGTTCTTAACTAATATTGTTTCGTCTAAGCCTGGATCATTCCCTTTTTACTTAATTTAACCTAAAAATGTAGCCCTTATTCCTGCAGTGTTTCATTTTCCCTGTCTAAGTGGAACAGAAGGTTACACAGGTGCATTACTGCTTCTGTCACGGTCTAAAGGACTGCAAGAGATAGTGTTCTTGTCTATAGCTTTCCATCAAATAATAATGGATTGAATTATTTTAATTTTAGAAATCAATAGACCAGGTGATAATAGTAGACTATGTAATATACGTCATTAAGGAAAACATTGATCCTTTTTTTCCCTGTAGTGAGCAGTGTATCTGAAAGTCTTTTGAGGTCTGTTCACTTCAAACAGATAAGGAGGCTAATGATTAACTCTTCCCAAACTTAGAGCATGTTTCCCTTGATGATTCAGCCCTCTGAGGAAATTGGAGCATGTGACAGAAAGCTAATTGACACAAAATGCTTAAATCAGGAAGGAAGTTAGGCAGGGGGGAAGAAGGACACGGGAACTTTTTTATTAATAAAGTATAATATAGAGTTTACTATTATAATCTGCACCATTGATTTATACAATCTGCAGTTTAAGCTTTTGATTGTTGGCTTCATGGGGTTTTTGTGAAGTGGTTTTCTGACTTGCTGCATAAATACTCTCCTATGGTAAAACCTACCAGCAAATAGGAAACCATTTACACAATTGAATGGGCACCTCTTAATGCTTCCTTATGCAGGTAGCAAAACAAAATTAATACCCAATCCTTGCAACTTTGCATTTTGGGTGTGTGATCATAAAATTGAGTCCTACATTGTCACCTTAAGGCTACACAGTGACATTGGCAGTAACAGCCATTGCACAGCCCAGGATTGTAGGTGAATGCTGCTTGCCTCACTTTCTATAAATCTCAAACATAACAATTTCACAAGTCCCTATGAAACAATTATACAAATCTATCATTTTTATAAACATTGTTTCCCAGATCAGGTTTTACAGCTAAAGTTCTCCCTGTAGCCCTAGCCTTATTAGTTTACATAAAATAAACCATATGCTATGTGACCTAATAACACACTAGTAAAAGGAAGGTTTTACAGGAAAATGGCCTATTTAACCAAGTGGAAACCTATTATTTATATAAATGAGTGATACTTTTTTTATATTAACTTGTCGCTATCTTTATTTAAAGTGGACCTGAAATTGCCTTGTGAGGCACTTATGGACCTGTAGTTTAGTGGCCCAAATTGACATGATTGGTCCATATAGATATCTGAGTTGGTAGTTCCTATAATTATAACAGTTTTACCTTTATGGCCTTACAATAACAGGATCCTTGCCTGTGCTCCTTCTAGGTATTAAGTAATTTAAAAAAGAACAGAAATGTTTACATTTTGTCATCCATTTAAAAGGTATATGATGTAGTTTTTAATGAAGGTAATCTTCTTAACAGATGTTGTTTTTGTGAATTATATATGCCCTTTTACTGCGTTATGTAACCAACAACTCTCCAGCTTAGACAACGTCTTATCTGTGGACAGGGAGTCATATATTCTATTTGTTCCTACAAGGCCCTCAATGTGAGTCTTATAGGAATGAATGGGGAAACTTCTGGTTTACACGCAAGACATTGTAGACTCTTTGCTAGTCATAGGAAACAGAAGAGAGAAGATAACTCCCAGCTACCCTTAATAAGATTGTCTTCACAACAATTTACATTACGGAACTTTCTAATGAGATACTAAAGGGAACCTCTCGCCACGTAGAACATGGTGTTTGCTTTGTTAAGATTGTTCTACCTGAAATATCAACAGAACACATGTAAGGGATTTTACTAGAAAAAACTACACTTCGATCATGCACCATGGCATTCAAAGTAATTATGTCATTAAATTAAAAAATACATATATATTTCTGATATATACATGTGTGTCTCGGCTGATTCTCCCAAACACATGCATGTTCAGCCAATAATCAGTCCTTAAAGGGGAGAAGAGACGCTTCCAGACTGAACTACAGCTGTCTGATTCCTATGTTGCCCTACATTTAACATTGAGGACAGTGGGTTTGACAAGATACACATTAGATCATCGGACAAACTATTTGGATTTGGTTAATAGAGATGTAAAGTGAAGGGACATATTATCAATCCAGATCACCATCCACATAAAGCAGCAATAACCTGTCAAAGAAGGTCCTTCGCTATGTAACATTTAGAAAAACACTGTTATAATGATGTGACCTGTTTTCTATTTCCTCTGCTCTGCTCAGGAAACTATTCAGGGAATTATCTTACAGATTATACAACATCCTGTGAAGTGATAAATACATGTCTTCTTCTGGCCTTCAGTAATTGCTTGAGATGTTGTACTAGTCATGTGTCTATTGCTGGCTGCACTGTGAGTGAATAAATCTTTCTGTCTTCTGTATTTACCTTCCCAGATGTTCCAGCCTATTATTTTACTTATCCTCATCCTAGTGTTATTTTCTTCTCTTTCCTACACTACTATATTTAAGCTTGTCTTCCTCTTCACCCTCTTTTTTGTCCTGTAACCTTTCCCGCCATCTTTTATTTTAGTTTTGTGTAGTGTATTTATTTTCAGTTTTATTTGTTTTGTCCATTCACCAAGATAAGAAGTAAAAGAAATATGTTTCTGCTAGAACCACCGTTAAAGAAAACAATGAAGACTACTCACTTGTATATATATATATGCAAAACAACACTTCTGGCAGCCTCTACAGGTAAATTTTTCTATACCTTATGTATCTCTGATTTTTGTGACTGAGGGTCATTGGAGCCTGAATTTTTGCAGTTCTGTTTTGCTGTTCTATAAATTACAATGGCCCACATTTACATGTGCAGTTTGCCTGTGTAGTGTGCAGAGTGCGCCAGATTCAGGATTTGTGGAGCACGCTCTTCATGAATTTGGTGCCCCCTGCACTGCTCCGACAGAGTGCACCACTTTTTTTGTTGCACCTTTCACATGGGGCGTGCAACACACTTCCGTCGTACTTTGCATGATAAATGTGGCACACGGTCTAACTGAGCACAGTAACGCCCATTTCAGTGCAGGATAGTGCCCCGTACGACACAAATGTGTCTTGAACACTTCTTAAATACATGTGCAAGCAGTTTTCACTGAAAAGTATGTGCAAAGTTAAACAGAAAACTGGCACAGGGGCTTTTTTTCACAACATGTGAGACTTTAAATTGATACAGTAATTTTATTAATAACACTTAGACAAACAAATTACTAAAAATGTGAAAAAATATGCTTTTCTATCATTTCATCTATTAAACACTTTTTAATAAGCAGTAACATTTTTTATAACCCTTACCTAAATATGTTATAAATATGTACAGTATCAATCCATCACCATTTTCCAGGTTCAGAGACGAAGGCAGAGATTGCATGTAATTTTGCAAACTATCTTCTGCAGCCCTGCTTTCTGTCTTCAGCTGACAGGCTGGAGGGGTGCTAACTTCAAACATTTATATCTCCAGAACCATAGAAACACAATTCTGGTGTCTTATTAAAGAGGAAAATCTCCTCTTTAACATAATATAAGGATTATGTTTCCAGGTCAAACAAAATCGGTTACAATTGGGATTGCAGATCTGTTTTTTAAAATCCCATTTCTTTTTACAACTTTAAAAGTGAATATCTCTGGTTCTATTTCATCTAGAAACACAATATTGATATAATATTAAAGGTGAGACTCTGCAGGTGCTACGGTTCTGGGGATATGATCATTTAAAGTGGGACACTGTACAGGGTATGTGCACATAGGGCGTAAATAGCCGTATGGCAGACATGACGGGGTTAAAGTGATATTAGGGCCACAGCCACAGTTAAAACAGCTAATTGTCTGCCCCTATTCCTGTGTGATTGATTAGGTCAGAAGGATTATTATTTTTGGTTGGAGTTTATATTTTTATTACTTATTCTCCTGCCAGGTGTACACCACCAAAAGTTGCTTATGTCTTAGTGCAGGGGAAGGGAAGAGAAGAGGGAAGAATGGAAGTAAAATTTAACTTTTATTTCTTATAATAAAATAATACTTTATATTGAATGTGGAAGTGATTTAAAAGAATTTAAATAAATTGAATTTATTTAAATTCTTTTAAAGCCTGTTCCTGTGTGGCCATTCTGGCCCTAGCCCCAGGCCTTGCCAAAGGCAGGAACTAGTAGCTTGCCTAGTGACCTGTTGGCTACAGACATTAACCCCTTGGCGCTCTTCACCGTAGCTGTACAGCATAGAGGTGCGGGGGTGTATTAAAAGGGCTTATGGGCTTAGCCCTCTTCATACACAGTGGTAGGGTTTGTTGCATATTTCAACAAACCCCCACCACTAATAACTGCGGTCGGTGCTTGAACCGATCGCGGCTATTAACCCTTCCGATGTCGGCGGCAAAGCTGACGGTGGCGTGTGGGCGCTGCCATTTTGGATCCGATCTTCGCTCCCCCAAACATCATTAGGGGCAGCAATCAGTTGCCATGACAGCCTCGGGTGTACGTCAGACCCGAGGCTGCATGGTTTATGCAGATTCGTTACAATGAGGCAGTGCGATATAACGGTAAATAGCGTCCAAATGTCTGAAACGCAACTTTTAAACCATTTTACTTAACAAAAAAAAAAATTTAAAAAAAGTGACCAAAATGTCTCACAGACCTCAAAATGGTAGCAATTAAAACATCAGCTCATTTCACAAAAAAACTTATATTTCTTACACAGTCCTTTAATTTTTGAAAATGTATTAAAACACAATAAAACATGTATAAATTTGGTTTCATCATGATCGTACCGAACCAAAGAATAAGGTAGAGGTGTTATTTCGAGCGCACGGTGAAAGGCTTAAAAACTGAGCCCACAAGAACGTGCCACAAACGTTTTTTTTTCAATTTTTCCACATTTGGAATTTTTTTACAGCTTCCCAGTACACGGCATGGAATAATAAATAATCTGACAGAGAAGTAAAATTTGTTACGCACAAAATAAGCCCTCACACAGCTCTGTACAAAGAAAAATGAAAAAGTTATGGATTCTTGAAGGTGGAGAGCAAGAAAAAACCTGCGTCCATAAGGGGTTAAAGTTCAGTACATATGTATTGCAGTGTATTATGCTAGTGATCTAGTGGCACAGTTCATCACAGTTATTTTCACCAAAAGAATGTGAAAAATAATAATAATATTTAAAAATTAAAAAACTAAACACAAACAAAATGTTCCCATTAACACCTTCCCTCACGAGGACGTGATTGTACGTCCTTGTGGAAACTATCTTCACGCAACAGGACATTCTATCACATTCTTCTTCTGGCACCGGCTCATGAGCCGAGCAGGCACCAGAAGCAGTGGGTGTCAGCGGTATCTCAAAGCTGACACCACGCTCTAACACCATCTCCGATCGCGTGTGTTAACCCCTCTTTGCGTTTTGGTTGCGTTTTCATTGCATCTGGAAACACATTATAGCAGCTGAGAGGTGATTTGCCTACTTACAATACTGTTGACATTTGCGTTTACAAAACACATCACAAACGCATGTGCTAACAAAACGCATGCGCTTACATCGCGTTTACAATGTGTTTTTTAAACGCAAATGTTAACAGTAATGTAATAAGGCAAATCACCTCTCCTCAGCTTTCACCTGTTATATTAACAAATTGCACCTAAAAACGTCTCAAAACTGATTGCGATGCAGTTGTAACTGCAACGTGTGACCTCACCCTAAATGTTTGACATGTGTCAATTTAGGAGGTAATAACTTTGGAACGCTTTAGGGGTTTTTTTTGTGACACATTGTACTTTGTGTCACTCATTAACCCCTTCCCGACATTTGACGTAATAGTACTGCATCGCGGGAGGTGCGTTCCCGCAAAATGCACTACTATTACGTCATGCTTCTGGCACCGGCTCCTGAACGGAGCCAGCGCCAGAAGCTGCGCGTGTCAGCTATATATTATAGCCGACACCTGCCTCTAACACCCGCCGACACCTGCCTCTAACACCTGCGCAGCATGCTCAGTGTGTTACATTACACAGTGTAATACATCTGTATTACACTGTGTAATGTGAAGAAGAGCTTGAACAAGTGATCAGTGGATCACTTGTTCAAGCTAACCTGTAAAAGTTAATAAAAAATGTTAAAAACACTTCATATATACATTTATTAATAAAAAGAATTAATTAAATAAAGTTAAAGTCCCCTAAACACAAATATTCCCTATACACATGCAATAAAGTGAAAAAAACACAAAATAGACAAAAAAGCCCACATATTTGGTATCGCCGCGTCCGTAACAATCCATACAATAACTCAGAAACATTATTGGACCGGCTCGGTGAACGCCGTAAAAACAAAACCCGAAAAACACGCCATGTACATTTTTCATAAAATCTCTACACTAACATTTTCTAAAAAGTGATCAAAAAAAGTTATGTGCGCAAAAATGGTATCAGTGAAAAGAACAACTCAACGCGTAAAAAAATAAGCCCTAAACTAGCTCTGTCAACCACAAAATATTAAAGTTACGTCTCCGAAAAGATGGCAATGCAAAAACAAATGAGATTTCCTCTATATTAGTTTTTATCCAGTAAAATTGTAAAAATAAATGAAAAACTATATAAATGAGGTATCACCGTAATCGTAGTGACCTATAGAATAAAGATAATATAGTATTTTTAGTGAACGATTTACGACCCCCAAAAAATACGAAAAGAAAGTAAACCAAAATTGTCAATTTATTTTTCACCCATACATTCAAGAGTTAATAAAATCTCATCAGGCGTGTTTTCTGCGCGTGCTTTTGACGTGCAGAACTTGCATTGCACTCTGACCCATTGTAATCAATGGGTCTTTTCAGACTTGCATTTTTTTTTCCACGCACACACGCACGTTTTTTTTTAATGCGCGTTTACATCTCGACATGCTCTACTTTTGCAAGTCACGCACGTGAAAAACGCACCATATAAGTCTATGGAGATGCATCAAAAACGCATTGCACTCTGAGACACTTGCAAGTGCAATTCTTTTTTCACGCATCAATTGCCATAGAAAAGATAGAGCTCAGTCCTGAGTCCTTTCACGCGCATTACCTGCGCGTGAAAAACGCATTGAAATTGCATTGAAAACGCGCGTGAGGAACTGAACAAACTCTGACTGAAAACTGATTGAACTCTGATGCAAATTGTCAGTTTTTCACTGACCAAACCCTGATGGCACCCTGATCAAACTCTGACGTGATCTGCAACGCAAGTGTGGAAGGGGCCTTACACTTTCAAACCAGCCAAACACATGGCAACATCTAAAACGGCTGCGTTTCTACAATATGTTTATAAACGCATCGTAAACTCCACATGTGACCGCATCCTCAATGAGTGACAAAACACACCACAGTCCTTGCCGCAGGAGCCCGGCTTTAAGTTAATGCCAAGCTACAGCTTTTATTGCACAGACGTGAAGATACTAGGACTTCATTTACACATCTGTATATGACTGCAGTGAGCTAGCCACAGAAAACCTCAGCTACCTTAAGGCGCCATATTGGTGCATTATGCACACAGTGTCTTACCGCATTGCGTTGTGCGCCACTTGGCTCGCTATAGAGATGGGAGGGGTTTAGCAGCACTTGTTTTTCTGCAACTTTCCTGTAACATAGAAGAACATCATAGTATTCCTGTCAATTTTACTTCGGTGACAGCTTCTGGGCCTCAATGCTTTTAACATATACCCTTTCACAATGCTTAAGCTATGGATAGAGCTTTATAATCCCCTGTCAGCGTGTTTGGTTTCACCTTTTTCTGACAAATATGAAAATTGGTAACAGAAGAAAAGGTTCTACATGGAAGCCAGATAACTGGTCTGTGTCTCGGGCCTAGTAGAGACAACCCAACCTCAATCCACTCTAAATGAATGTTGTGGCACAGTATAGAAATAGGAGTCCAGTGTGAATGCATATGCTCAGCCTAGGACGCCTGCTCTGTGCAGGATGAGTAATGTGCACAGTTCTGGGCCACATCTGTTATGTTTTTGGAATCACATCACATTTACTCAGCGACACACCCTGAACTTTTGACTGAGTAATGAAACAAGGCTTAAAGGAAATTCCTCAGTGAATCAATGCAAAATGGATATTGGAAGGGAATTTAGCTTTTCACAGTGGTACTGAAAAAAATTTGCAACTGCATATAAACAGATGGTATTGCTTTATCTTTACTGGATTCAGCATATTACTTCAATTTATATGTGTAATAATAGCTAAGCTTCACTTATATTATTCTGAGGAAGTTGAGTTGCTTTCACTCTTTTATCATTCCCAAATGGGAATTAAAAAGTTTCTATGAAAAGCCATAATGCATCACATATTAGTTCCAAATTGCCTTTATATGTTAGCGAGCCATAACACATTATCCATAGATTTCTATTATCAAACTGAGGGCTCATGCACACGGTCCGTATGTTGGCCCGATCCCGCGGACTGTATACAATAAATACAACTCTCTATTTACACACATATGTATATGCAAACACACTTTATACACATATATACGGTACACTCTATTATACACACAAGTTCACATACTGTACTATAACACATATATATTTATAACTCACTATAAACGCATACATATACTTATCTATATACACATATATACACAGCTCACAATACACTGTACACTGTACTATAACACAAATACACAACGCTCTACAAACACAATATGAGCCTACAGGTTGTACATATATTAACCCATTAAGGACGGAGGGTTTTTTCTTTCATTTCTCGCTCTCCACCTTCAAAAATCCATAACTTTTTAATTTTTCCATATACAGACCTGTGTGAGGGCTTATTTTCTTCATAACAAATTTTACTTCTCAGTGACTTTATTTATTATTTCCGTGTACTGGAAAGCTAGAATAAAAATCCTAATGTGGTGGAACTGACAAAAAAACGCATTAGCATCACTTTCATGTGGGTTCAGTTTTTACGAATTTTACTGTGCACTCCAAATAACACCTCTGCCTTATTCTTTGGTTCGGTGAGATCACTGTGATGCCAAATTTTGATAACTTTTATCGTATTTAATATGTTTTCAAAAATTAAATGAATGTGTAGGAGAAAAAAAAATTCTCCATCTTCTGACGCTAATAAAATGTTTTATGTTATGTAAAATGGTGTAAAAGTAGCGTTTTGGACATTATCTTCCGTTATGGGGGTCACTGCCGACAATAACCATTTTTATATTTTGATAGATCGAGTATTTTGAAACTCGGCGATACCTAACGTGTTTTTGATTTTTACTGTTTTTTATTTTATATCAGTTCTAGGGAAAGGGGGCGATTAGAATGAAAAATTTTTACTATTTTTTTTAGACCCTCTAGGATACATTGACCCTAGATCAGTTGTGAAGAACCTAGGGCATGCATGCCAGAGGTGTCACTCAGAGCCCTTTCTGTGGGCACTCAGGCTATTGCCCGAGGACAGAGTTCACCAAACAGGAACAAATCCATCAAATCTTCCTGCAGTCCCAGGCAACTTAAGAGATGCTGCTCTCAGTGGTATTTTACAGCCACAGGCTCATTATAACGAAATTGCAGAAACCAGACAGCCCTGGGTCTGCCAAAAGCCCAAGGCTGTCATGGCAACCGATCGCCACTCCCCGATGAAGTTAGGGGAAGCGACCATCGTAACAAAGGTGGTGGCTTCACGGCTACTATCAGGTATTAGCAGTGCGTGTTTGCTGCAATACGCAGCAAACCCCACCTTGTATGAAGAGGGCTCAGCCCATGAGCCATTTTCATACAGCCCCCGCATCCTGCGCTGTACATATACGGTGCGGAACGTCAAGAGGCTAATACACTAACCTGTGTGTGTGTTATGAACGCTCCTTTTACTCCTCTTGTGGAGGAGGAGAGAGGTCACCTCACCAGCCATCTGCTTCCCAGCACAGACAGCTGCGATAAACCCTGCCCCCCACCCCTGCACAGTTCAGAGATGGAGCTCCTGTAGAAATTGATCTAATGATCTTTTAATCTTTTTAATTTTTTTTTTACATTGTCATCTATTGGCACATGAAAATCTGCGTAATGTCTGAAAAATGTGGAAAATAAATATACCTATTTGATGCAGATGCATATGCTCTAAAAGTTCCAAAAGTTTTTAGTGATGAGGTCTGTCCTAAATATAAATGTAGCCTTTGCGATTGTCAGAATGGGTCTGAACAGGTGTGAGCCTCTCCTTAGACAAAGGTCATCTCTATTCAGTGAAAGATTTTGCAGGATGTGACAAAAAATAGAGCACTGAGGAATACATGTTTTTTATCCTAGTGATGTCTGGCATGGATTTCACATAATGGCCTGTAAAAAAAATTCATTGCAAGCACAATTTTTTCTAATTTTTTTTAGTCAACAATATCATTCATGTGTTAAACATGTCTAGTCTGTTTTTCCAGAGGTAATAATTAGAAAATAAGTGGACAACATTTGCAAGAAAAAAAGGGGAGAGCGCTTGGACAAAACAGAGCTTGGATATGGATCAAAGACAGAATAAAGCACAAATTTACAACAGTCCGTTTTTCATGATTTGCATCTACATGAGTCTACATGGGACATCGCTGACTTTGTCTGATAGTCTATAATACTATGGAGCACTAACGGTGTATTAAATGTGCATGAAATTCACCATTTGAAATCATTTTGTGCCGATCATAACTAATAGTATGCGGTCAGTTTTTCACACACGTGTTTGAAAGAAATAGCTAAGAGCTATTGGCTGTGAAAATCTGACCTAAATCGAATGATACGAATGACTACAAAAACAAATGGTTGTATAGTACTAGGTCTAAACTGTGATCAAAATCAAATGATTTTCCTTTACCAAAATTGTACAATTTGGCACTTGGTTCGAGGTCTTCTGGCCTTAGGGTGATTCCAAAGTTGCGTTTTTGGACTGTTTTAAAGCATGAGTTTTCAATCCTTTTAAAAACGCATGCATTTTTTAACCGCTTAAGGACGCAGCCATTTTACAGCTTAAGGCTCAGCCCCATTTTTTGGATTCTGACTTTTGTCACTTTATATGGTTATAAGTTTTGAACACTGTTACTTATCAAAGCGATTCTGAGATAGTTTTTTCCCCACATGTTGTACTTCATTTTAGTGGTAATTGTTGGCTGATAAGTTTTGCCTTTATTTTCCAAAAAAAAAAAAAATGAATTTTTTGAAAAATTTCACTTTTTTGAAATACAAAATCATTACATTTTCAGGTAGATAGATTTACCACCTAAATAAGTTGCTGAATAACATTTCCCATATGTTGACTTTACATTGTAATAATTTTTTAAAGTCTGGATAATTTTTTATGTCGCGCGGCTTACAAATCGAATATGATTTTCGTATTTTCAGAATTTACTCTTTTGCGGATAATACTTTTTGAATGAAATTTTACATATTTAGTATCAAAAACCCCTATATAACCCAACCATTTAAAATCTGCACCCCTCAAACTATCAGAAACAGCTTTACGAAGATGTTAAACCCTTGAGATCTCATAGTAATTGAATCAAATGAGGGTGAAATTTAGAATGGTCAAATTGTGCCGGTTATACGTTCATTTAGCCCTAAAATTTACACATTTCCAAAAGATAAAAAGAGAAAACCCACCATACAATTTGTTCTGCAATTTCTCCCAAGTACAGAGACCCCCCACATGTGGCCGTGACTTGTTTTATGGGAGCACAGCGAGGTTCAGAAGGGAAGGAGCATCCTGCAGCTGCCAGGATTTTAGTTTCTTCATTGGCCCTTTTTGCAGGTTATAAAATTTTCGCTTTTTTGGTTTGGGGCCATGTGACGGCATTTTTTTTTTTGCGGGATGAGATGCTTTTTCCAGTGTTGCCATTTTGGGGTTGAAAATTTAGGAACTCGTTTTTGAGGGCAGGAGTAGAAAAGCATCAATTTTGTACTGGATTTTTGACTTTTTTTTTCGTGTTCACCGTTTAGCCTAATAATCATGTTATCTTTATTCTGTGGGTCTATACGATTACATGGATACCAGACTTGAATATATTTTCTTTCATTTTATTAAATTTGTCAAATAAAACCGTAATGTGGGGAAAAATAATTTTTGCATTTCCGTCTTCCAAGTGGCATAACATTTTGACTTTTTTGGCTACGGAGCTGGTTGATGGCTTGTTTTTTGCGGGACATGTTATACTTTGCACCAGTATCATTCTGGAGTACATACGTTTTTTTGATCACTTTTTATTGCATTTTTTGTAAGATTGAATAGGTAAAAATGATAATTTTTTGTGGGTTTTCAACAGTTTTTTTTAACGGCGTTCATCGTACGGGTTCAATAATGATTTACTTTTATTCTACGGGTTGTTACGGACACGGTGACACTATATATGTGGGGTTTTTTTATGATTTAGACTTTTTTGGGGTTATATGTCTCTTTATATGTTATGGGGCTTATGGGCATTTTTATTGATTTATTGCTTTATTTTTTACTGAATAGCATTTTTTTTTTACTTTTTCAGTTTTCCACATTGGGACATGAACAAGCAATCATCTGATTGCTTGTTCATGATAATACCCTGCAATAATCATGTATTGCAGGGTATTAGCAGTGTCAGCCTATGCACATGCATAGGCTGGCACTGTGCCAGTAAGATGATGTAAAGACGCCATCTTACTGGCAATGCCTGCAGGCAGTGCTGGGGACCAGATCGGACCCCAACACTTCCATAGCAGCGATCGGCGCCCCCCGAAAACGGTTGGAGGGGGTGGGGCGATCATGGGGGAAAGACCCCCCAGAGACATGTCAGATGCTGACCGCGGCATTTAACGGGTTACACACCCGCCATCGGAGCCCACTCTGATCGCGGGTGTTACACTGGGGTGCCGGCTATTAGTCGTGTTACTCGATGCCGGTTCGGCTCAGATCCAGAGCCGAGCCGGCATCAGCTCCGTGACGGATATATCCACCACTGAGCGCTAAGGGGTTAATGTTTACCATGTGTTTGGCCGGTTTTAATCTGTTTCACAGCTGCCTACACTCCTAGAAATGAAGATAAACAGGTTCAAAGCAGCCAAACACATGACAAACATTCAAAAACGCATGCGTTAAAACGTTCCAAAAACGCAACTTGTGGCATCACCTTTAGGCTGGGGTCACATGGTGCATGATTCCTTTCAAATTCTCTGGATGTCAGATGCACACTGATTTACATTTGTAGGAAAGCCGATTGGATTTTAAAAAAAAACACCCATCCACATGGGTTATAGTCTTTGTCAGACACACTGAGGTACATTTACTGAAACCAGTGCAAACTTCACTATGTGCAGTTTGCCTGTGTAGTGTGCAGAGTGGCCAGATTCATGATTTGTGGCACCCGTTCTTCATGAATCTAGCGCCCTCTGCACTGCTATAACAGAGTGCTCGAACTATTTTTTGGTGCACCATTAACATGGGGCGTACAACACACTTCTGTTGATTTGGCGAAACTCTGTGTAGCGCTACGTAATCTGTGTGCGCTATATAAATAAAGGAATTACTGTATTTTTAGGACTATGAGGCACACAAAAAATGCTTTGATTTTCTCAGTAATCAAAGGTGCGCCTTATAGTCCAGTGCCCCTTATATATGAACCTTACCTACAGACAACAGTTGCCTTGAACTGTGCACAGGTCTGCCACCTGCTGGTCATTCATGCTTATAATAATAAGGTGCACCTTATAATCCGGTGCACCTTATATATGAACCTAGACTTTTAGCAGGCATTTATTGATGGTGTGCCTTATAATCTGGTGTGCCTTATAGTCCGAAAACTATTCTGTTGGACATGATAAATGTGGCACACAGTCCAACTGTGCAGTGGAATGCCGCCTTGGGTGACAGAATTTGTGTTGTGTGAAGAATAGTGCAACCGTGACACAAAAGGGTCTCGTGCAACACATATGTGCCGCAGACACTTCTTAAATACATGTGCAAGCAGTTTGCACATGAAGGAACATGCAAAGTGTGCCCCGCTGGATTTCTAATGCAATAAGCATCCCATTTTGGGCTTTTTCTCTTTGCGATGGGTGTGTGCAGCACGCTGCACATTGAACATTTCTATGCAGCCTAATACATTTTTTTGACGGTAAAATAATTGTATTATTAGGGAATTGAAGGCACCACAGGACTTGATCTGGTTGAATACTGAAGGCAAAACTCTATAATTTTGATAATATACTATAATGTACATTAGTCGTTTATTCTTTTATTGTAGGTCAATATAAAATCCTGCATTTATAGAGTGCATTGCTCTAATATTCCTATTGCAGCTTTGTTCCATTCAGTCATAAAAAAAGCTGTTTGTCTTCTATAATTTGGGATTAAACTGGCAGCTATTAATGCCTTCATGTGAATGCACATTGCTTGGATTTTAGTCTCATGAATTTCTGAGCTACACTATAAAGTCTAAAAATGTCTTGGACTTGAAGTTGTTTACACAGAATACCAGCAGATCTAAAGTTACAGAATGGGGGCTGGATGTGAAGACTTAAAAATTGTACACTCCCAGGTTTACGTCACTGGGGACTCATCTGCCGGGGTCATTTTATTCTGGATTAGTTTACATTCAAATGTTCCTTTTTTTCCCCCTGTTTTAAACGGTTTTCTCTCGACATTGCAGCTGAAGTGACTGCCTTGATCCCTCTCGTTTTAGTTGGAAGGACTTCATAGAGATTTTGTAGCGCTTTCCATAGCACTAGATTCTGTACTCCTGCATCCAGCTGCCTGAGGTACCGCATGCAGAGTCAGCTATGTTCACCAGATAATCACAGAACCACAGAAGGTAAGTCCTTACAGATGTTATCAAATATTCTGTCGAAATCTGACTACCATTTGAAGAGCTGGAGCGCCTTGCTGAAATGTGACAGCGACGAGATCCTCAGACACCTCAGCTGTTCATCTGCTCCTTAGGCGGGTGAATTATTGACAAGACAACATTGACAAGTTGTACTGTAGCTCATGTGTCACTAGGAGGTAACCATAGCATTCCTTCTATGTAGGTTTTCTTTAAGGGCTGCTGGGTGAAATGACAGCACTGATGTATTTAGCCAGCGTCGTCTTTATTTAGACGTGCATCTGATGCTTTCACCTGTAGTAGTTTATGATCCTCCATGTATATTCATATATATATTTACACAGAATGCCACACCGCCAAGGCAACTTGTTAAAAATAACAGCCTTGCTTTACGTCAGAAGAAGTTTACATTTAGAAACTTGGCTCATATGGTCTCAAGCTCTTTTTCCAGCTTGTAGGCATTAGCTATAGTGTAGGACCTGAGGGAGAAACGTAAAGTTGGCTGCGTGACAAGGAAAGCGACTAAAGTGAGGATGTTTATTAGTAGAGGTATGAAGGCAGTATCCTGGTGACCTTGGAAAGGACGTGTGGACCCATGATCCAGAAGGAAATTATGACTACAGCGTATGTTATGGATATTTGTATCTGAAGAGAAACCATGCGACAACAAGGGGGAGGGAATAAGTAGATTTCCCATCTGTTGTGACTGATCAAGCTATGTGGAATGAAAATGAGAACACTCCAGAGTTATGTCACTGCCAGCGATACCAGGGCAGGTATGGGACTTGTCATTTGTCTGGGAGCAGCAATAAGGGAAAAGGCAGAGACAGAAGTCGCAGCCCTTTCAAGTACAGTGCCACCAAAGAGCACCCATACAGTGCTTGTCAGGACAATACACTGGGACTTTGCGAGCAGAATCTTCTACTGAAGAAGAAATGCGACGATCTTAGGAGACGACACAGGAAGGAACGGGAAGTTTGGAGGAAGGAGAAGGAAGGACTTTTGAAGGAAGTCATAGATCTAAAAGTAAATTCTCAGTTTCAGTCTTGAATAACTGATGGTTTATTATAGAGGGATGATTATTCTGTCCAGCAGGGGGCAGTCTACATTGCTCAGAAAGTTTGCATTTAGGAAATTGTCATCATTGAACTATAATCATTTTAGATATAGGTCTTCTTAAAGGTGACCTTTCTAAAGAGGTATTTCTTAGCAGGCGCTCCATTTCTAAAGAAACTGTATAAATTGCTTCATAGCTGTTATTGATATAGCAGGATGATATAGCTTCTGGACAATAATATTGCCAGGAGTATAATATGCAGTAAGAGCACCAAGAATTAGATAAATCTTGAAGACAGATGAAAATATTCCTACCGGTAGACACAGACTTTTCATGGATGACATTGTTTTCATAGGATTGTTATAATGTATACTGGTGCACTTATAAGTACCTTTCTATAATATTATGTATATGCCATTGTTAGGTGAATTGGGGATTCATTCCCTTTTTAAAGGCCTGGACTGTGTTATTTTTTAGCATTTTGAGGGAAGGGTTTATATTCTATAAGTAAAATGAAAACATTACCCATACATTTTGTTAAATGTTCTCCCTCTGCCCTTCTTGAAAGCCCAGGTTTCTAAACAGTATGGATACGTCAAGTAATGACATTTTCCAGCTGGTATTCCTATACTTTTTGTGCATTGAATAGATTCAGGCTTTCAACGTTGGAAGTATGTGATTGGAACCAGTGTCATTTATTATATGCATTAGGAAGACCTAACCCTGAAGAGAGACTCTATTACTCAGGAATTGGGAGAGATCAGGATACTGCAGCATCATTTGTATTGACTCTATTGTCTCCGATGATAATAATGTATGCTGCACAGCATATGCTTTAAATGGGAAGTGTGGAAAGTATGAGACTGTGTAGGTATGCCTGGCCTTACTGTCTATGTGAAAAATTCAGATGATCCTCTGCAATGTAAACACAGAACTCTGTGTGATTTTAGTCTATTAACCGTAGCAATGCAGATTAATATTCCAATCAGCTCATCTGGAGAACGGCCAATACAATGGATTTCAAATGTTAATTCTCCTTATTTGGGTATGTTCTATGACAACAATTCAGCCACTATTATAGCCCTCAAAGTGGTTGTCACCTAAAAGAGTTTTATATTTTAGAAAGACCAATGTGAATACAATTACATTTTATTTATTTTAGTTTCAGAAGAATAATAGAGCAGTATAATTTATTTATTTGGCGCAGGAAAGATGTTTTAGCTTTCAAAGTCCAGTAAATGAATCACTGACAGATGTTGTTTCTGAACGCAGATCAAACCTTTTAGAAGGGGAATTCTCCAAGCCTTAGTGTATGTAATACTCTGAAGGGCTGGGAGGGAAAAGGGGCCTGAATATTACAATTGTTGAGTTGTTATTGTCTTGTATGTGTTCTAAAGCAGAAGAGGCTTGCTCCCTGAACTTCTGGGTAGAGTCATATTGTAAAACATCTAGTAATTGCAAAGAAGCATTTCTAATATACAGAGCAGCTTCGACTATCATGTGATAACATACCAGCCAGCATAAAGCTTCCTTACAAATTGTCACGCTGCCTGCTAGCGGACAGCCTTGTGCTGATCTTTTTCCTTTCTCTCGCAGACTAGGGACTTGGCTAGTCCAAAAGTAGTAACAGATTTATTTCATCTTAGGAATGCTGTGTTCTTTGTGTGTATGGTGATATTCCATCACATAATTTTCTTGCGTGTTACAGGCAGGTGAAAACAGGGGGATTTTGCTGGAGCTGAAGGCTGTTTTGGAAGTGATTCAGAAGGAACAAAGAAGAGAAGAAAAAAAATGGACTGACTTTCTCCTGCAGTTTCTAAATGATCGATGTGGGTGGGAGATTGAAAGTATAGAGCTGAAGCAGAACATCTCCAAGGTATTGTAACTGTATTCTTATTAGATAATGAAAGCTGTGTCACCAAAATAATATAATTCTGAATGTGTATTTAGTCATCTACTGGGGGCAGCAGTGTTCACATTCCCATCCACCCCCTTAGAGACGGGGATTTAGATTTGGATGTTAGCCCGTCCAGTTAACAACCTATGATTGGCTATGGTGAGGTAGTGACTTTACCATCCAAACATGCACAAGTTGAGGCCCTATTAAAGGGAGTGTTTTGTTAAGGAAGTTTCATAATCCAGTCACATACACCTTGTAGTATGACATCTGTTCAGAAAGTTTTAAAAACTATTTTGCATTGATAAAAAACCTAGCAGCAGGAGCATCCATAGAGAAGATAAAAGATTAAATCAGAGCCTAAAATGCCCCTCCTGCCAGTTGTTAATAGATGGCATATCCCACAACCTGAAAGTAGAGAATCCCATTCTTATAACCTCCTCTACTTTTATATTGGCCAGGACTATGGGATGTAATCATGCTGATAATATTGCACTGCTGATACAGATGAAAGGTCTCTGGATACATTGCCCACGAAACTAAGCTGACCTTTCTCCTGTTCCACAGACACTGTTGCAGGAGCTGGGTGCTTTCATACATATTAGTTCAATAGTTGTTCATTAGTTGATCTTAAATGGTTGTTCTGGTATCAACAAAAACAGGGGATTATTTTATAAAATAATAAAAGAATCAACTTAGCTATAAGGTCCCATGCAATTTTTAGTTCAGCTATTGCAGCACATAAAGGGTTTGTTTAATGTGCTGCAGGAATGATGTCATGTTCAATACACGAGGATTGCAGACAATCACTGGCCTCAGCAGTCTTATCACTGAGGCCAGTAACTGCATTCACATGATGATGTGACAGCACAACAAACACAAGGAGGAGGAACCAGAGCTACTTAGTGGGGCAGCATTGGATGCAATAGGCATTTACTTTTACTTTTTTTTATTATTTTCTACAATTGTCCGTTTTATTGGTTTCAGGTCAACCCCTCCAGTGGTTAGCTCGTTTGACAATAAGTACACATGCATTTTTGCCTTGTTTTGCAAAGTGCATCTGCTGCAGGTTAGCCTAATTTTTAGGGATTGGCCATAATTATATTGCTGAAACCATAGTGAAATACTCTAGGGCAGGACAGTTTTTTCAGCACCTGAAGCATCCAGTGGAGTCACATTCCTCATCAAAAACATTTCAGGCTTCTTCAGTTATAAGTGTCTAATCATTAGACATCCCACCATTGGAACCCCCTAATGATCATAACAACAGGTACCTATGTTCCTATACACAGAACAGAATATAATAGTTTAATACAGTCATGTGCTGTCTTCATGAGGACCATATATACTGAATTATGTGAATGTGAATGTGAATAAGAATACTGCACCCTTATTTTGGTGATGACTTGGGGGTCCCAGCAGAAAGATCAGACACTTACCGCTTTTCCTATGGAATAGTGATAAATACTATTTTTATATATTATTTACTTTGCACTAACTCACATTTTCGTGTCAAGCTCCACAACAGTGATGATCACAGTGACCCCTTTGTATGACTTGTATGATTTAGATTTTACAATAATTTGCAAATTATTGTCTTACGACAGTATAGAGGATTAGTGTTGGAAACTGAGAGTTCAACTATAAAGGGGTTATCCGGGTGTTAAAATTTACTCTGGGACGGGCTATTTAAAAAAAATAAACTTGTACTTACCTCGTCTGGCGCCACCGATGTCCCGCGCCGCAGCCCGTTTGATCCGTGCCCCTGTTTGTTTACAGGGGCAAAGAAGCCGCGCACATGGAGCTTCTGGTCCGCGATGTGGCCCCGGCTCCGCCCTATCTCTTAGCGTTGTAAGCGCTGGGAGATGCTGTCGGATGGGAGCTTCCGGCCCTGTGTGCCCCTGTAAACAAACCGGCGCACAGAGGAGACGGACCACAGCGTGGGACATAAGCAGCGCCGGATGAGGTAAGTTGATGTTTGTTATGTTTAGATAGCCCACCCCAGCCCGGCCCTCAGTAGTTTTTAACACAAACATAACCCCTTGAAGTGCCCCTGAGTGACCTAGCTATCTGCTGCAGTCCACTAGAAATGTGGAGCACTGGTTGGACATGTGTACCAGCTGTCTAGTCAAGTGGGGCACTTGAATGTCCTCATTCACATGAAGTTTTACCCTATTCACAAGATAAAGGACATTTATCTCCTGGATTCCTACCACTGTAGGAATTCACATTCACATCTATGCAGATGTAATCTGTTGTGTTCAAAATATAAATATTGTCAAAGTAGTGTGATATATTTTGTTTTTTGTGTGTTTTTTAATAGCTAGAAGATAATTCTACTAAGACATGTGCCAGTCAGAGTAATCTGGAAGACAAGGACATAAAGGCAGAAGAAACAGATCAGAAACAGTTGACGGAAGATACGACTGCTGCAGTCATGGAGCTCAGGACACACCTAGAGAAAAAAGAATGGAACTGGAAAGTGGAAAAGATGGAGATGTTAGAAAGATTTGATAATGAAAGGAAAGAGTGGGAATGCCAATGGAAAACAATGCAGAATAAGATAGAAGAGGTAAATAATGAATACAGTGATATAATACTTCATGTACTCGAGTATAAGACGACCCGATTATAAGCCAAGGTACCTCATTTTACCACAAAAAACTGGAAAAAAATCCATTAATTCGAGTATAAGCCTAGGGTGGCAAATGCATTGGTGCTAGCCCATGCCCTCCAGTATATATCTGGCCAGCCCATGTATATACTAGCCTGCTCCTGCTCCTAGTGTATAGCCAGCCCATGGGAAATGCATTGGTGCCAGCCCATGCCCCACAGTATATAGCTAGCCAGCCTCCTGTTCTCCAGTATATATCTGGCCAGCCCATGTATATATAGCCTGCCTTGACTCAAGTTTAAGCCCAGTTTGAGTTTTTCAGCACATTTTTTGTGCTGCAAAAAACTCGTCTTATTCTTGAGTATACAGTCTACGCCAAGTCCCTTCCCCAGGAGCTTTGACTAATTTTTCTGTATTCCTTTGAGTTGTTACCTGTTTCTATATTAGTTACATATATAGTGGATGTTACATTTGACTTCCTTGTCAGAACCCAATTTCTTGTCTCTTGGTGATGCTTCTTTTTTTCATTTGTATCTTTATATTACTTCTTTAGCTTTTTATCTGGAAAGGGGAACCCAAGGGTAGAGAGTAGTCTGTGATTTTTGTCCAAAGGAATGGCGCACTAAGAAGTAGATGTGAAGAATGTTTTATTGAGGTCTTAAAAACACAATGTGTAACGGGGTAAAGTACCCCTTTCTCAAGTGAACAAAGACTAAGTAGAAAATATCAAAGGGTGGATGGAAGAAGGCATATAAACAAAAGGTATTGGTTTGTTCAACAATTTAGGGGGACATATAAACATGGTTTATTTGTATATTTATATTCACATATGTATTTATATTTTTATATTTAATAATTTATTATGTACCTTATTCCCTTACTCTATTACCATTTATTGTGCACAATACCTATTTATTATTATAACTACACTACTGGATTATACTACTGCAATATATATCTGATGTGCAATTTTTACAATTAGTACAACATGCTGTGTCTATCTATATAGGCAACAACTACTTGAAACTTAAAGGGGTATTCCCATCTGGGCATTTACATTTAATTTAATTCATTTGCCACATGTAAACATTTCTTCAATTGGATGTTATTAAAAAAAATGTTCCAGTGTGAAGATAATTTCTCATAAATGTAGTCATGTTGTCCTTTAGAAACGAGGTAGCTTTCTCGAATATGACCACCCCCTACTCTGGTAGCGTTGGCCAGACATGATCTTTTGAGTCCTGCCTGACCTCCTGGCTTCAGCGTTCATTACCACAGGACGGCTGTGAGACCTGCAGTAACTCCCAGACATTTCATATACAAACACCTTTTGTTTCTTTGTGCAATTCCTGCAGCAGAGGTGGCCGTATCCAAGGAGTTAGTCTTGTTTCTAGGGAACCATATCACTACATTTATGAGAAATTATCTTCACACAGGAACATTTTTTTAATAACATCTAATTGAAGAATTGATTATATTTGGCAGATTAATGAAACATGACGTGAATGCCCAGATGAGAATACACCTTTAATCTATGTCACCACCCTGTGAGCATAGCCTCCACCTTCACGCTTAAACCTGTCCCCTAAGATGTCACACTGTTAGCGCTCTCTCCCTGTCCTCTCTTGCCACTTTCTCTACTACATACTTCCTAGGGTAGAGAGTGTCACTGATGAATGGCAAAGTTTGGTGGTAGTGGGGTCGTGGGTCCACCTGTTCTGACTACTAGTACCATACTCTGAGTTTATGCTACTAAATAGTGTGGCTGCAGTATAATTTCATGATATATAAAAAATCTTTTCTGCTTTTACTTTACTATTTTTAAAGCTCTATGAAGAAGTTAAACTAAGAAGGGAGATGAATTTGAATGGTGCTGATGACAGACTGGGTGAGAAAATGCTGCAATTCTCCATGCCATTTTCACAGGCTGGACCTACTAAACCAACAAATATAGCCAGACAAAATGATGTGGTCAGCATCAAACCTGACAGGCATGACAAAGAATGGCTCAGTGACTATTCACCTACCATCAAAGAGAAGTCAGAGATAAAAATGCCCAATCAAAACCACCATATCAATGCTGAGCCTGAGAAGAGCATTACCCAAAGAATGTCCAAGACAGAAAATGACACCCTTAATGATGTAAGTGTATGAAATAGACTTGGATGGATATGTTGTAAACTACAATAAAGTTATTATTAACTCATTTCATATTGCTTTTTCATTAATAGGCATTAAAAGAGATTGCCAGGGTAAGCGAAGAACTGTGTAAATACCAGGAAGAAATCAGGGCAAGAGCCAACTGCAAAAAGTATGTACTCCACTAAAAAGTATCAGTCAGGTTTGGGGGTTCCTAGTTACCCGTTATTGTTATTATTACAGTGCTCCAGTTACCAGGCCAGATGATGTGCAATAGAGGGTAAAGCAACTAAAGCTTTATTTAATCATCATTAGATGCTAGGAACCATTGCCTTATACATACGAATTCATCTCATTTTACTAGGATACATGCACTACCATAGATTAACTTGTCGTCATTGTAAAAACCTTTAAAAGAAATGCGAAAACTTTGAGCATAGGAGTTTCTAGCATGAGAACTGCCACCCATTAAGACTCTTTATTGGCATAATATATGTTTGTTCAAGTCACATATAGCATTGTCCAGATGGGACCACTAGGATAGTATCTCACCGAGCATTGTTTTATTGGAACATATAGTAGATGTATTTTAGTTAGTTTCAAGATTACAGAACTTTTCTGAATGGGGAAAGGACAGATGTGCTCATACATACATAATGAGGCAGATTTACTTGCCGGTGCCGTCGCGACCCCGCGGTGCATTGTCCGACGTGGATTCAGGTCCAGCACGATTCACTAAGATTGTGCGTCCTAGTTCCTTCCTGTGCGCAGAGGTCCGCCGGAGTTCACCTGCTTCTTCCTGGTGCATGTGAGTGCTTGATCTTTCGACACAAAACCTTTTTTAAAAATCTGTGGGTTGTCCGACGGCCACGCCCCCCCCCCCCATTTCTGTTGCGTGCAAGCTGGCGCTGCTGCTCCAAAATCCAATCGCGTGCGCCAAAATCCCATCAGCAATTTGGGGAAAAACTGAAATGTTAGGGAAACCCGACAAAAGTGCGTCCGACGGACCCTTAGTAAATGAGCCCCAATATGTTTAAAATGCATTATGCTGAATGTAGATTAACATGTGAGTAACTTTAAAATGCAGATTACCTGTCTGCAATGCTAGACTCTTATACCAAATATTTCACAGTAAAGTACCTTCCGGAGCTAACAATCATAGAGATGAGCCATAAGCATTGCACAAATCATTGCTGCTGGTAAGACAATCATTGGTCTCGAAAATGTTAACAAAATACATATTCTTTTGGACTTAGATCAGAACTCACATTTCCCAAGAGGATCTAGTCAAATCAGTTTTTATTCCTGAGTTTTGCTTGGTTGCCACAGATTCAGAGTAGTTTAAGAAAGAAGTCTTTATATCTAAAACATGATTTTATCCTCATACAGTATTCACATAACTGTCCTTCCGCAGGCTTGGAAGTAGAATAGAATATAATACATGGTTATTGGATCTTTGTATGTGTTTTTGTGTGAACGTATGTCCATTGTCAAAGCAGAAACTGGTATTTTATTTGGAAAAAAATAAAAGAGGTACTGTGCATGAGGTGGGAGACAAAATGGGTTCCTTCTTCAAAAATGATAATCACTGGCAGAGCACTTACAGATTGTATAGTGTCTGTGTTTTTCAACTTTGACTGCATCATCTGCTGATTATCTGTGATTATTTAATATATTTTGTTAGTCTGAAACACTGATGTACTCTTTACTAGCAGCCTTGATTAGAAAAACAACACATAAGTCACTAGTCGCTGTATCAAGCGCCTTCTTGATAAAGTAAATTAGAATGCAAATCAGATATCCCATTCCAAGAGATCTGAGCACATATAGGTAACAACAGCAATACAAAGCAACATGTATCGTCTGAATGGGAACCAGTGCGGCCAGTGACCTCTGCACTTTTTCATATTAAATTTGTGTTTATATGTCCAGCTTTGTAACACAAGCCAACATTAGATCTTTGGATTATTTCATACATTTGTCTTATTTTTACACAGAGTTGTGTCCAGTTCAGTTGTTGGAGAATTCAGGAGAAATCTTCATGTGAAAGCAGGCAAAAATCATACATCTTGTCCTAAAATGTCTAAGAACATTCAAAAGGACTTTTGGAGCAACAACAAAAGCGCACAAGAATCAATTTTTACTGCTGAAACTTCACAATTGCAAGAATATGGTCGGTCCTTGGAAAATCAAGTCCCAGCTTCTTCCTTAAATTTTTCATGGCCTCTGCCAAACACACTGTTTCAGGATAAGATTCCGGTCACAGATGAAAACCTGGTTCCCATTTCAACCCAGAGACTCACTACTGACATTGAACTGAACAAAATTGATAGTGAGCTTTGCCACCTGGAATGGCTATGTGGGATCGGAGGCCTTGAAGATGGAAATTTCACAGAATCTTTGTTTAATAGTTTTACAGACATCAACGGTTTTACTCCCGAAATGAACAAACAAAATCTGGCAGTGTCACAAAATCAGCTTTTCAACTCAGATGGTTTATATCCGGAAGTGATAATGTTAGGACATTCCTCTGTAGGATCTGCTTACAGCTATGGAAACACAATAAAGAATGGGAAACTAGCGGCAAAGATTGATGAGTTCAACAGAGTAGTGTTTAAGACTGGCAAAGGAAACGCTGTTAGCCATGATGACGTGTCAATGGACATGGTACTGGATATAGATGAAGAACATTTGAGCCCCCCTTTGTCACGGCATTTATCTACAGGACAAGCTGTAACAAAGCCACTTACTGTCACTGAGCCACCATGTGCTCTTAGCTCATCTCACAATGGTGCTACGATGGAGAAGACTACAGCTCAACTATGTCAACAGACCAATGGACCTCTTGCTACATGTAGCTATAAGAACACGCTGCAAAAACAGAACTGGAAAGGTATCAATTTGTCAGGACGACCGCGGTCAGCAGACTCTAGGTCTAACTACGGGGTTGTGGAAAAGCTTCTGAAAAGCTACGAGACCAAAGTTGCTGCTCCTGTTTGTAACTCTAAGCCGTCTGTTAGCAAATGGACTCAAGCAGATTTCTTACTGACTGACAACAGCTCTGAAAGACTGACACAGTGCTTAGAGATGCTTCATCTTGAACAAACAGCAAAAGTTCTTCAGAATGACATTCACTGGTATCCACATCAAGACTCATTAGGCCTACGGCTGCCTGAGGTAAAAAAAAATATAAAATTGCTTACTTTGTACATTATTTAACCAGATAACTACCCTGGCAATTGCTTAAAAACGACTTGCCACGCTCCTTACACGTAAAATTTGTATTTCCAATCACATACTTTGGAACATCTTTTCTTTTACCTGTTTTTTTTTTACTAGCAATGTATCGCTAAATTGACTGGGTATTACAAAATGGGGCGTCCCTGTATACACTGTCCAATCATGGCTGCCGGTGTATTATAAAGGAAATCGTAACACCCACATTTCAGTTGATGCTTTGATTTTTATGTGGATATCTGATCCGAATGGCAAAGCAGGTTGTCTATCCCTCTCTTCTCTGCTATAGCATTAAAGAGGACCTGTCATTTAAATTTTCGGCACTAGGAGCTGCTTACTAAAGTGCTTGATCAAACCTCCAGTAACGCTATCAAACACTGCGGCGGAGTACAGTGTAATCATCGGACAGCTTGCAAAGCTGTCCGATGTATTCATGATAGCGCGCCCTGAGGCGATGCCTCTACCCCGGACCGCCCCGCTCGCTCCATAGGCCGGCAGTGACTGCCGTGCGCTAGGCAGCAGTCACCGCCCCTAGCCACGCCCCAACCACGCCCCCTCACGAATACATCGGACAGCTTTGCGAGCTGTCCGACAATTACACTGTACCCAACCGCAGTGTTAGATAGCGAAGGTTTCCGGTAACGCTATCATTCTAACACTGCAGCGTTTGATCAAGCACTAGCACTTACCAAAGTAAGCAGCTCCTAGTGCCGATAAATTGGGTGACAGGTCCTCTTTAAAGTGTAGAACACAGGAGAAAGGGGGTTCAGGATCCTGCATGTTTCGATTACCACAAACAGTTGGATGATATGCTAGTGCAGAAGCTGTGTGGAATTTGTTGATTCATGATACAATTCCCTTGTAAAACTTGTTACCTTATCTGTTTTTTTCCTGCTATTAAATGGACTCTGTCACCATATTTACACCATTAAATTTACAGGGCATGAAATATCCTTTCTAGACTTGCTTATTTTATGTGAAATATTCCCCAATTATAATCACCACCAAAGTTATATGCAAATGAGCAGAGAGAGAGCGATGTACTACCCGAGATGAGTCACTTTTAGAGGCTGCAGAGTAGTGCCACTTCATAGTTTCATAGTTTATAGGGTTAAAAAAAGACACTTGTCCATAAAGTTCAACCAAGGAAGGGAAGGGATTGGATAAGGAAGGGATTTAGGGGAAACAATTCTATATAACATAACCATCAATGTTATTTAGGTGTAAAAAGGCATCTAGACCCTTCTTGAAGTGGCCGTCCTTGCCGTGACCAGCACCTGAGGCAGGCTATTCCACAGATTGACAGTTCTCATAGTAAAAAAGCCCTGTCGCCTCTGGTGATTAAACCTTGATTTCTCCAAACGGAGACAGTGCCTCCTTGTCTTTTGATTTGATTTAATCTGAAACAACTTACCACCATATTTTTTGTATGGAACTTTCATATATTTATATAAATTAATCATGTCCCCTCGTAGACGACCCTCCATAACCCTTATCATTTTTGTGGCTCTACGTTGAACACTCTCCAGCTCCAGGGCATCCTTTTTATGGACCATTGCCCAGAACTGGACAGCATATTCCAGGTGAGGCCAAACCAATGCCTTGTACAGTGGTAATATTACATCCCTATCCCGAGAGTCCATACCACTTTTGATACATGACAAGATCCTACTGGCTTTAGAGGCGCTGATTGACATTGACGCTGTTTCTCATATATTATACTACTAGTACCCCCCCCAGGTCCTTCTCACAAGGGCTCTCCCAGATTTACTCCCCCAAGACATATGTTGCCTGTAGATTATTAGCCCCCAGGTGCATAACCTTACATTTATCCACATTGAACCTCATTTTCCAGGTGGATGACCAAACACTCAGTTTGTCCAAGTCACCCTGCAGCCTATGATCATCCTCCATAGACTGTATTACACTACATAGCTTGGTCTCATCTGCAAAGATAGTCACAGTGCTATTAATTCCTACCTCTATATCATTAATAAATATATTCAATAGTAGTGGGCCAAGCACAGAATCCTGGGGTACACCACTTATAACTGGTGACCATTCTGAGTAGGAATCATTGACCACAACTCTCTGGATACGATCCTTCAGCCAGAAACATTCTTTTTGTTTTTATATTAAAGATACAAATTTTATCTTTCACATCAGGCTTTTGGTTTTGCGATCTATGATACTGCAACTCACATTTACAACCATGTCTTCAAAGGGGTTTGCCCATGAAAAAAATTCTCAAATTTCAATTCCCTACTGATGTGTACACTATGTGGATGGGGACACTTCATAATCCCTCTGTGCTATGAGATGTTGTGTGCTGATAATGTCTTTATTCTATCAGGGTCCAGGTTTATATACATTTCCATTTAGTTTCTGAACATTCACTAGTATCTGCCACATAGAAAAAGAGAGATGAGACAGATCAGAGATGAGAGAAGATGAGATCCATGAGATACATATAACAGATAATGACAATCTCAGTTTTGCAATCTTAGCCATAACATACACTGCCAGATCTGCTGCAACTCCCTCCCCTGGATAAAGATTGTATCTGCCTGTATCTTGTAGCTTTACTCTCCTCATACTGCTTGCTGGCAGGATGTCTCTGAGTGTAAGCTCGTTTTGGAATGCAGGGGGGAGAGGCTGATGCAGAGAGGAGCTCAGGGCAGCGTCAGACAGAAGAACAATCTATCCTGCCCGACCCTAGACTTCTTACGGTCGGACACCGGGCAACTGAAATTGTATACACCAGAACTGATAGAGACAGGTTGGAATGTCTGTGAAATGCCTTATTTTTGTTAATAACAGTGAATTAGAGAATGTGTTATTTTGTTATCCTGAGTATATTTAAGAATCTTGTCTTCATAGGAATACCCTTTTAACTGCCTGTATCACCGGTTCTGTAGATCACAGAACCACAAGCCTGATGTGGTCGAAAGATGAAATTCTTATCTTTATTATGATACCAAAAGCATCTAGGTACTATAGAACTGAAGCTAGGGACATCTAATGTGACGCTTCACCTCCAGCCTCTTAAGGTTATTATCTCAGGCAAAATATGACTTCTCATCTCTTCTCATCTGCATACATAGATTTTCTTATGGTTTCACAAAAAAGAGTGTATTCTATAAGTGATAGTTAATTCACTACTTGATGCTGCTGGTAAAAGCTGTTTACAGTGTCCCTTTAAGTGGCTATGCCTACCTCCAGAGGCACATGTATAACGTGTATATGTGACCACTGCCTTCTGTTGACAGCTATTGAACTACAAACATTATTTCTCATCTAGGTATCCAGAACACTCTCAAGTGAGAAAGGATTTTCACGTCCTGCACGACCAGCAAACCGACGTCCACCTTCTAGATGGGCATCAACAAGATCTCCCTCGAAGCCTTCATCTGTTAGAAGAGCCACACACTAGTGTCTGTACCATTACTAACAATCCACAGTGTACATTATGTAGTGACTTCCAGTGTATACTAAGTGGAACTTCTGAAACACAAAAAACATGGCACTTTTAATGGTGGATCACGTGTCTCAAAAATAGGACACTAAAACTTTTGCATCACTTTTATTATTAAATCTGCAGCAATATTGTTAAAGGAGTCACCTTAGACATGACCCAAAAGGGAATATTTGACGTGTCCAAGCGCTCCTTTGACATTGTTGCTGGTGGAAGATACGATAGTATGTGCAGTATTTTCTACTGCCACGTGGTCACTACTCGACTCCACTGTTTATGAATAGCAGAAACATATTTCTACTTTTTGTATGTCATTGTTTTTTCTTTGTTTTGTGTTGCCATTTATTGTGGACTATTTCTTTAGACTTTTGTAGAGTTGAGTTAAATACGTTCTCCCTGGGTTGTACTCATATGCATGTAACATGATCATAATGCATGCTTCTAAATACAGGTCGGACTGTGTTTAGACATTGCTGACGTGATGTGCACATACAAACCACAGGACATAGACTTATTATTATTTCATCTACCCATCATTAATGTATAAAATATCTAATGTATTCTGTATGTGTTCATTTTCTATTAGCCTGGAGATATGCTTTTTATTGTACAGATCATCCCTACGTATAAAGATATAAATATTAGCGCTGGTTATAGAGGCATGTATCTCCATGATTTACTTGCTGTAGGATCTTGTGTTCCTTTACTGGAAGCTCCGCTGTGGACTATATAGAATATCTCCTACACAGATCCTAATAGGCTTATCAGTAGCTTATATTCAATTTCTACCTATATCCTTTATGATTTTGATAGGCTGGATGGTCAATTCTATAAGATCAATCTGATATTTCTAAAAAAAAAAATCTGGCCAATGGGCACGGGTTGATCACTGTGCTGCTGCAGAACAACTAATCCTATTCAATTGCTTGTTTTTCTAATGATGGCTTTTTATGTGCAGAGCCATTCCAACAATGTATTTATCTCATTACATAGGACCATTACATTTTAATTACCAAATTGTAGTGTCTTAGTAGTCCTAGTTCTATGGAGTGGGTCCAGGGTTGTCAAGTAAAGGTGAAGATATGAAGGTTTTGTGATGATTACGGGACGCTTGTTGTCAGGTTTTTGTATGTGTGGTAGACGGATGGAAGGACTAGAACTTGTGTTACTAGCTTCAATACCGTTAGCATGTTTCTCAATATATTTCAGCCAATGGTAAACTTTGTTGACTGATATATTAGAAGTACAGTTATAAACGTAGTCTGTATTTTGGCATCAGCTTGCATACACAAATATTGCATCAGTAGCTCCAAGAAATATGATACTTTGGTGCCAGGGATCCTACTATGCAGCTACAAATATATTTTTCTCATCTCCAGTTACTCGCCTAAGTTACATTTCCTCTGTGACTACAACTGAATCTTACAGATGCTCTAATACAATAATGTCAATCAGTATTTCTTACTAAATAGATGTAAAACAGATTTTTCTTCACAGCTTTTAGCATTGGAGGTTTAACAAAGACTAGTGGCTTATAAGAATTTAATCCTTGATGGTATGCTCACCTGACATGTCTCCTTATTAAATGTTTGTGTTCCCCAGAAAATAGTTGATGTCCTTTTATTCCTCCTGGAAAAGTATGAATAAATGAACAGATAGTTGTTACAATTCTACTTATCTGCCAGAATAAGAGCAAATACAGAAGCACTTAGCACAGCCAAAGGCTTCATGCACACAAATTTACATTTTGCCCATCTTTTAGCTAATAACCGGCCATGACTGTCCGAGCTGAAAAATTATAGAGCATTGTCTATTACTGCCCATAAGTCTTCTTCTGTTGTCATCACTACGTGAGTGGACCTCACACAGCGATGACACTTGTGCCACATGTCCTTTTTTTTTTTGCGGCATGTAATAGCAGGTTGCCTAAGATGATCTACCGTCTGATGCATACCTTATAAAGCAGCATCCCTGACTGTGCACCCTGATGCAGGATCTGGCCTTTAAATATTTTTAAATATTTATGGTCTCCTTTCATTAAAAAGGATGATATATGTTAATGAGCTGCAAGTTCTCCAGGCGGTGTGTTTTTGCCTGTGCATCTGTAACCTGGAGGGGCTCTGGTGATAACTTACAAATGATTACTTACAGATCATTAGCATATTTTTAAAACATCTTTTTTTCAGAAAAGGACACTATGCAAAAAGGATTCATTGGCACTGTTTTATAAGGTATGAATCAGACAGTAGATTTCCTTTGACTGAAACAAGCAATGTGGAAATAATCATCATTTTATGAATATGCAAATCCATGACACTTGCAGAGGTGCTAAATCTCATATCAATACTAAAGGGGCAACGTTAAGCAGTGGTACTTTCTGTGGCGATTACCTTTGCAGAATAATTCTTCTATCCACCAATAAGATGATTATCTCTGAATTACTTCACCAATTTGTAGTTACTAATGTATGCTTATACTCCTATTAAATAATGGGAGTGAAGGATAAGTTCATTGAAGCTGGAGACCAGTAGTCACAAAAGTCCCAAGCCTGCATTGTGACCACATTCCAAAAAATATACTTTTTTGGTCACAATATGATTCCCATCTTCAGCAGTGAATGTAGCATTACCCTTTAATCATCACAACTCTAGTTACCATGTAAACATATATATGCATTTCCAGGGCAATCACATGTTTGAAGATTTTAGGTTCAATAAAGGTTTTATTAACACAAAGAAAGAGCATCACATGAAAGTACAATTAGCATGTTTAAGACACCTACAATAAGTGAATCTTGTGCGAAAAAGAAGCAAACAATAGCAGATTACGCATCTCTCTGGTGAGAATGAAATGTATAAGTAAAACAGCGTAAGACAGTAACCGCTTTATATGGCATGTTATACGCCTCTAACCCACATGAAGATTTTATTATGAGGATTACAAGTATTTAATAAACTAAGCATTTTTTGAAAAGAGAAAAAATTCTATACTGAAAAAAATATGTTGAACAAGCCTTTATCTATGATATGATAATTAAATCCAATTTTAATCTATATATTTGAGCCAGGCCACATGTCATAAGTTGTAATAGTTAATCAGATTCCTGTAGCATTTTCTGTATTTGTCTCATATTTGTAAGTCAAATTAGAAGACGAAAGAGTGACAGTAAGGTAAAGAAGATGCCATGCAGTTACTAATTGAGACAAAGGATGGAGGACGTTATTGGAACCCTTCCGATTACCCACACCTTCGTGATGACCTTTCATATAGATTCACCCTTGATATAATTTTCATGACTGTTTTGGAGAAGGATTGAGCATCTCCCCTTATAAGTTTTATTCCAGAGTATTAGATGTTGCTACTGCACCACACTATTCACTGAATATATTTCGTTCTTTCTATGTAAAATATGGGTGGTTGAATTGTAAAATCCCAAAGCTTTGGTGCCTTTAATTCTATGTGATCTGCATTGAGTTTTATATGGCTGTATGAATAAAGTGTTCTTTAAAACAATAAAACATCAGTGTCTGTCGTGTGAAATGATCCTTTTCTTTAAGCACTTTTTCAGATCTTATTGGCTATTTGTAGAATTGATTTAGAGTGTGATAATACATATGATTCAATAATTTGAATTGTTCATTTTTTTGTTGTATTCCAATTAAATCGAAAAAACACACAGTTGTCCCCTTCTCTGACTTTTTCAGATTCTATTTTACTGTAGTGTTACTGATGCACATAAATTTCTTAATTTTACATTTTAATTTCCGTCCATGCATACATGGCAGCCTCAGATTTCCTGTGCATAGCTCCTTTTGTGAATACTTCTATAGAGTAGAAAAGAAGATGTACTATATAGTTTCCATATGCCAGCAAAAGTGGGTTCCTTAAAGGGAACCTACAACCACGAATCTACCTAGGTAGATCGGGTGTTAGGTGGATCAAAAGGACGTGAGGATAGCCCTTTCAAGGGCTAATCCTCACGCACCGCACCTTTTTGAGAACTTTTATTAGCCAGATATGTAAATTTTGTTATGCGGAAACTGGGGTGTGGAGTAGCCGCAGCTGAGGTTACCCGGGGCGGCTTCTCCATGCTCCAGTACCCTCTTTGTTCCTCCTACCGAAACTTTTCGACGCGTAGCTGCGCGCCCTCGTCCGACGAACCTGGTGCAGAACAGCAGACCCACGGGCCCGTGTGGCTTCGAAGCACATCCTATTGATCCACCTACCAATCGATCTACCTTTATAGTTAGATTCATGGTTTTAGGTTCCCTTTAAAGGAGTTTTTCCATGAAGCAAGTTCCTATAGATAGGGCCTAACTTGCTGATCAGTAGGGTTTTCAATGATGGGACCCACAAATCACTAGAACAGGGGTCCAATGTACCCCCGTCGCACCCCTCATAGCACCACCTAGATGGCCAGAGCAGCTGGTCGTCCATGCTCTCTGTGGAGCTGACGGATACGGAACTCGGCAATCTCTGTCAGCTTCATAGAGATGAACGGGGCAGCACATGCATGCGATATCAGCATTGGACCCCCTGTTCTAGTGATCTGTAGCGGTCCCATCACTGAGAACCTCATATATATGTATATATACCAATTTAATTCTTTGCATTGGCAGGATTTTGTGTTCTTATTTGTAAACTTAAAGAGAGAGGAGATCATTGGTGGCACAGCAGGGTGAAGACAATCCGCTGCTAGAAGCTCCACTGAGGTTCCACTGAGTCAGTTCCCATCACTGGAGACCCTGGAAAAGAAGCACAGCCAGCAGGGGATGCAATAGTGAGAGGAGAGAGAAAATGCAAGCATACAGCTCTTTTGCAGCGTTTGCGCAACAGATGCCAGCAATGCTGCCAGCTTCAATAAAAGGAGACATCAGTGTTGCAGCGCATGCGTAGCGAGCGCCTGAGAGGAGGAAGCTGGCAGTGTTTGCACTGGATGCCATCATCGCCGGCATCTAGTGCATAGGGCAAGAAATGGAGCCCAGGGGAGGGGCAGCCTGTGGAGAAAGAGGAGTGCCTGGATGGCCCCCTAATGAATATGGGATCAATTGGACTTATAAGTATGTTATATGTCATAAGGTTGTGGGGCTATTAGTGAAGTTTGACTTATGAAAAAGACTGGTTGAGAAAGGGGCTGGGGATTAGATTTAGTAGTTATGTTTGGAAGGGGCCCTAATTTGTTGTGACAGGTCCTCTTTAAGCAAGTGATGCAAGAACATACAGTGGCTGTCCTAGTACAGATGGAAGCTGTCCACAACAGGGTTGTACAGAAAGTGCCATGAACTTTAACTATTGCTAAAGCAGGTGCGAGGTCACAGAAGAAGGAACAAGAAGAACCAGACATAAATGTGTGAACAGGGCTGAATGTGCAAAATGGATAACAAGTAACATAATAGTGAACTGTCTTTAACTTTCAAAGCCGATGGTTAAGCCCAAATACTACTTACATAATACAGAAATTCGAATAACCTGTAAATGATGGGTCATCTATATTTTCCTATACAAAACACACATAGAGTAATATACATGTTAAAACAATAAATATACTTGGGCCAAGTGTCGGGGGCCAAGAGTTGCTGTGGGGGGGACACATAAAGCTGTATATAAGAAATCCATGGGTATTAAAGTGGCTGTATCTAATGAATCCAAAGGTGAGGGGAAATTTATATAAAATAGCCATGAGGGGGCTGTCTGGTTTGATTAAATAGGGAATATTTTAGGAAATAAGAGACTGTTTTAGTTTATGAATTTTTAATGCTGCCATGTGAGTTCACTGCAAAGGGGCCCACTGAGGCTTTGTCGCCCAGGGCCTATTGCAACCTATAGCTGTCCCTGGGCACAGTGGCAATGGTGTTAGCCTATCTGATGGCACTGTGGCAGTGGTATTAGCCTTGCTGTTGGCTTAGCTGGTAGACTGGCAGTAGTATTGTCTACAAGTTCAAGTGGCCACGATCCACTGCTTCCCTGAGAGTTCTCTTTACTCCCACAGTTCGGGTCAGGAGAGATCTTTGAGCAAGTAAACCTAACACTGATTGGCTGGGAGTTGGCTGGCAACCAGTGTTAGGTACTAAGATGGGGATCAGGTGTTACTCTGCATGCAGTGTAGCTCCTGAAAAGCATGTTGCATGCAGAATTCGATTGAGTATTGCTGGACGGGCACACACTCACTGACAGAGCCAGCGAGTCACAGTCACAGCTTGAAGGCAGGTGCATGTGAGGCGTGGTGGCACCGCAGGCGCATCACTCCCAGATAGTCATCTGACAGATGTGAGGGGCCCCTTTATGAGCAAAGTGGCAAAGGCCAGGGAGCACATGCCCATGCCCACAGTACAATGGGAAGCCTAATAACCATATTGTGTGTTGAAACTGACAGCACTGCTCTGGAATGGTGAAGAAAAAGAAATACTGTTGGTATTTTTGGACGTGATCTATTAATTTGCTGGAGTTGGTGAAGGTGGTGAAAAATCCTCATTTAATTAATGATACTATTATACAGGCGGCCCCCTACTTAAGAACACTTGACTTACATACGACCCATAGTTACAAACGGACCTCTGGATATTGGTAATTTATTGTACTTTAGTCCTAGGCTACAATAATCAGCTGAAACATCAAATGTGTCTGTAATGAAGCTTTAGTGTTATTCCTGGTTCTTATGACAACCCAACATTTTTAAAATCCAATTGTCACAGAGACCAAAAAAGTTCTGGCTGGGATTACAATGATAAAATATAGAGTTCCGACTTACATACAAACTCAATTTAAGAACAAACCTACAGACCCTATCTTGTATGTAACCCGGGGACTGCCTGTATAGTTAACCTATCTACTGAGAATGTAATTATTAAATGGTTATTGAAAGGTATCTAGGAACTACATACAGCTTAGGATACACATGATTCAATGTATTAAAGAGTTTGTTTCATTTTAGGTACTCATGAGGTACGCAGCTTTATATTTTCAGCACTTTGCAAAAAAAGTGGCTAGGCTAATGTAATAACCAAACAACTACACTTATCTCTCCCTCAGCTTTCCCTACACTTGTATATAAACAAATAATCCACACAGACACAAGCTGCAGATCCATCACAGTATCCCCTCCCCCATTCACCTCACACTCCACAGCAGGAAGTGGCAGGAGACACTCTCCAAGTCTGCAAGCTGTCCCCTCATGTGCTCTGCTAAAGTTTTACATAGATAGATACATAGATTAAAGATAGATATGATATACATAGAGAGATAGATATGACTAGATAAAAGATGATTGATAGATAGATATGAGACAGATATTATGTGAATAGAGAGATAGATAGATATGACTGGATTAGAGTAGATAGATAGATATGGGATTGATAGATATGGTGTTATTGGCCAGCAGCATGTGCTTGTGATGAGGTCACAGGAGGCAGATTGCTGATTATTTTGAGAGCTGGAAACCACGGTTGTTATGGGCCAAAAATGTAGGAATGATTCCCAGGGATACCTGGAGCAGAATTATGTATTTTATTTTTTATTTGCTCCGAATGACAATTACTCTTTAAAGGACATTGTAAATGGTAGCGCCTAGTGCACATGGGGTAAAAGGAGTGGCTAAACATTACTTTTATTTGATTTTCTAATAAACTTATAAGGTGATAGTACTAAGTGGTATTGGTATTCTTAATTTTCTCAAGATATCTACTGCAATACAGGCAGTCCCTGAGTTACGTACGAGATAGGGACTTTCTCTGCTGGTGAAATCCCCGTTGGTAACTACGAGTTGTTCGCAAGTCGGAACGATGTAAGTCGGGGACTGCCTGTATAAGCATTTGTTACTCAATTGACACAAACTGTCTCACATGGTACTATCAGCACCATTATTATCATTAGAAATAACAGCTTAATAAGTATGTTTTAGGTACCTCTTTTTCTTTCCCTTTCTTCATATTTTTGGCACAAACATTGGGCGAGATTTCTCAATGCCTTGCGTAACATTTAAAAACGGTTTTAGATAATTTTAACCATTTTTTTGATTGGCATGGTCTAAGGGAAAAAGGGTTTGCAGCTTTGAGTCAAATAGGCCATGTGCCAGAAAATTCTGTCATAAACTATTCCAATTTATTGTTGGTCTAAAGTATCTGGTGGAGAAAAAGGGCCGTTTCACATCTCAATATGTAGCAGAGCCAACAGTCTTACTAAAGTAAGCAGCTACTAGCGCTGCCCCATTATAGGCGGTTAGCTTCAGAACCTTCTAATAAAGCTAGGGACCGCCATAGCCTCAGAACGCCAGATCCAGCTTACAGTGGTCCGGTGTAGTCATGAGGAAGTGACTGCCAGGCTTCATGTGGCATACGCTGGACTGCTGTAAGCTTGGAAAGCAGCTCATAGAGCATTTTTTTTTAGGGTGACATGTCCTCTTTAAGTATGGTTTTGTTGGGAGTTTTTTTCACCAAAAAATATCACACATTTTAAACAATTTGAAAATATAAATGTCATTTGCGACATTTAGAACCTCGGGAATAGAAGATAAATGTATCTTACTGACAATAAACAAATGTTTGGTGGACTTCAGTGCAAATTTCAAAAAGTCCTACAAAAGTGGCAAAAAAGACAGAAATATATAAAAAAACAATGTGTAAACAATAGCTTTGTGAAATCACATGGATGTGAAAAACAACGCCAATGGATGCAGGTCCCAGAGCTAATACACACTCCAATTAGATATTTATGACATATCCTACTGATATGGATAGAGTTGGAAATACATCTTTCTATGTTTTCATTTCTTTTTAGAGAACACTAAAAGTTCTGACATTGGTTTAACTTCCAAAATAATTTAACTACAATGCAAAGAAGCTATGTATGGTATCATAACCATATGGAGACACTTAATTGTGAAGTAGGGATAAACCACCCATTAATTCTCCCTGGAGCTGACCTACAAAACATCTCAATTACATCACTGTTCTTACATTTCAAAATGGCCTTTGGGAAATACAGATAATAGATTCTCCATTTTCTTCATGCATCACACAAGTGCTGCTTAAAAATTCTATAAAAGGGGAAGGACAACATTTAGTGGTGTCTGAATGCATTTGAAGAACAATCCATACAAAATAAAATTTTACAGACTTCAGCAAATAATTAATACTGTTTTTGTAATGAAGTTATACAATTTTCTAATATACTTTCTCTATCAATTCTTTGCGGTTTTCTAGATCTCCGCTTGTTGTCATTCTATAGAACAGTGATGGCGAACCTTTTAGCGGCCAGGTGCCCAAAAAGCAGCCCAAAACCCCCCTTATTTATTTTAAAATTAAAGCAGTAACGTATTGCTCCCTGTTCTTCAACAATCATATTGGCCTCCTTAGGACAGCAGTAGAGAGATGGAAAATTTTCATAATTTTAGCTTCTTTCCAGTGTCCCTCTGTACACAGAGAATCAAGGGGCCAGCAGGAGGTCCTCCAAAGATAATTCAGCTCTGTCTATTCATTCTCCCTCTTCCTACAGTCCCAAGTAGCAAAGTAAATATCAAAATATATCTGGAAGCAGCATCTTTTAAGTTTCTTGGAACTGCAGGAAGATTCTTTGAGTCCTGTCTGATGTGATGGGGAGATGGCCCGGGTGCCCACAGAAAGGGCTCTGAGTGCCACATCTGGTACCCATGCCATAGGTTCTCCACCACTGCTATAGAATGATAGAAATCTGTCCAGGGTCATGTGATGGACAAGCAAGTGCAATAGCTGTTATTATCACAGAGAGTAATCAGAGCTGTATAATACTTATGTCTTGTGCGCCTACCTGTCCATCACATGAACAAATGAAGACATTTTTTTTTTTTTTTTTTTACCAACTCTTTATTTTGATTTTCAGAATAAATTTTCACAAATGCATCAGCCCTTAACAGGGGGAAAAAGGAAGTGCAAGTTAGGGCCTTCACTCATAAAGACAGAATACGTGACAGCTTCTTTCCAGATATCATAATATAAAGTATGTAACATCAGTAAACAAAAACTTGAACATAAAACTGGTATTCCTGTCTCGCTCATGGCACTTAATGGGAAGAATAAACTGAGCAGTCGACACTACTATCAGGGAACATGCATTGCACAGAAATTGTCCCAGGTGGATCATACCACTTCAAACTTATCCATTTGAGTATTCACTTGGGCAGTCAGGTGTTCCATTAACCTCATATCTTTAACCCCTTCACGGTCTGCAACAGATATGATGATATGTATGAAGAGGGCTCATATTGCAGCAAAGACCCATCGCTAACACCCGGAGTCAGTGCTTGCAGCAACCCCGGTTGTTAACCTCTTGTATGCCGCCAGCGAAGACGCCGGTGGCACATAAAACCCCATGCGCTGCCATCTTTCTTGCGATCGTCGCTCCCCCAAACGTCACCGGGGGGCGCCGATCGGTTGCCATGACAGCTTCAAGTCTTTGTCAGACCCCCTGCATGGTTTCTGCAGATTCGTTACAATGAACCAGTCGCTCATTATAATGAATCATATGCAAAACGCCATATACTGCAATACAGTAGTATTGGCTAGCTATCAGCATATTGTAATGAGGAAAATCCCCATATACTGCCATACTGTAGTATGGCAGTATATGGTAGGATTGATCATACAACCTAGGGTTAAAGTACCCTAGGGAGTCTGAGTAATAAAGTTATCAAAGGAATTGCAACTTTATTAAACTTCCATGAGAATAAACATTTAATATTCAGTTTTGTTGGAAACAATGCCTATTCTAATTTTTGGAATCTAGTTTTACATAGTGACAACCCATCTGACTCCTAAGTCCCCTTCCACACTCGCGATGAACTCGCCTCACACTCACAACACGTGTTGCTCAGATCGCACGGCCCAAACGCTGCAAACCGGAACTGAAGTGACGTCAGTTCCGGTTTGCATCGTTCGGGCCATGCAATCCATGGTCTGATCTGGAGCTATGTCCACTATAGTTTCATTATGTTGCCTGTACATAATAATGAATTGTCAGCAGATGTTTCATAGCATTCTACATCATGTTTTTTGTCACAAACAGATGCTGGTACGAGACACATGGAGCCGCCATCAGTCAGTAAAGGGAAAGCCATATTAAAGGGTATTCTCATCTGGGCATAAACATTTGATTTCATTTATCTAACATATATAGATATATTTCATCCAACATAAATTGGATGTTATTTAATGGGGTTTTCCCATGAAAGGGAAAATGTTAATCCACTAGTCATGTTTACACAATAAATACCATTTAACATCCTTACTTTACAATTTTACTCTGTAACTGCTGTTTTAGCTCTTATCACTCCCTAGGCTGGTCAGTGTAAAATCATGATTCCTCTGTGCTATAATATGCTGTCTGATGACAATGTGCTTAGATTATCAGGGTATGGGTTTATCAACACTTTTATTTAGAGTCTAAACATTCTACTAGCATCTGACACAGAAAAAGCTAAAAATCGGGATGAGAACGATCAAGATTAGAGATATTAGATCATGAATGGATATAAAACACAAGTGACATGTCATCTCTGCTAACTCACCTAATCAATAAAACAAAAGTGCCTGACCTAGTCTTGTAATGCAGGGGGAGGGGCAGAGGGGAGACCACTGCAGTGTGCGACAAGAGAGCTAATCATGAGAAGTTCCACATCATATCAGAAGATTTACGTTCTATCCATGAACAACCAATTTGTAGGACTGTATAGAGCCAGTTGGATCATATCTGTGCATGCTCGTATTTTTATTAAAGTGAATGAAAGGATTGTTATTTTGTTATATTTTTTTACAATTGGGTTTTTTATTATTTTTCAATAAAATAACATACAAACTGTACTTGGCAATGCTCTTACAATAATAAGTGTCACAGACATTTCATTCATTGAGTTACAAGTAGAGATTGACGAGTAAATATCGTCCGATATACTGCTCGTTGTCCGAGTATTAGCATACCGAGCCGGCTACGTTTACGTTCTGGACCAGTATCTCGCCGGCGTCGAGATCGAGCGTATAAATTAAGTTGAAGAACAGTATTTGTTACATAAAAATATCCCAATGTTGTTACTGATGTTTGTCTGTACGAACCATTGAAATGATCGACTATTCGTCACTTTCCAGTTAGGATAGATTCAACATCTGGGAATGTGAAGAATATGTTTCTATTCAATGTGGGTCTGCAACTTGAAAGTTCGTGTTTGTCACAGGTTTTAATGTTTTCTGCATTTCTTCCACTTTGCAGCTTGGCGCGTATCGTCCGAACCTATCGGGAAGAACACGCGCGCACACCTGCAATTGTGAAGAAATAGATTAAAACATTAAAAAGTAGCATGGCCAAAACCTCCCCACCGACACCTTTACAGTGCAGAACACCTTTTATACACTATTCTTCACCATTGGGATCGTCGCTCCGTTCAATCTCCTACATTATCGGAAACACGCGCTACATCTGCAAAGTTAAGAATAGATTCAAAACATAAACTGTGATAGCAGGACCATTTAAGTGCAGAACACATGAAGAAACACTATTCTTCACTTCCAGATGTTCTGAACACTCCTAAGTCTTGCGGAGACACTCGCTACACCTGGAAAGTCGAAGAATAGTGTACTTGTCAATTGGTTGCGTACAAGCAGAACAATTCAAACATCTGGGATTGTTTAATGCAACTGTTCTTTTAATGTTCTCGTTTACAAAAAAATGCTCGGAGGAAGGTCTCCCAGTTCACTTAAGGGTTGCGTTTTCATACGAGACCCGACATTCGGGAAAACTCGTATCATAACGAGCACCCGACATTTATGTGCTCCTGCATCTCGATTACACCAGTAGTTGGTTATTATTGATTATACCTGAGAAAACATTCCAATAACGAGCGTGTATCAGCACGGACCCTTCCTGTTGGGGTGCACTGCCAAATTTTGTAGGCGGAAATAAGGCGGGGAGTTTGGGGCGGGGGAGAACACGGGGGGGGTGTGTCGACATCATTGTACGCTATCATCTCTTAGTATGGGTGTTTTTTATACATACGTGGTAAGCGTATTTATTGTCCTGGCTGAGTGGGTTTACTGTGGTACTGCTACTAGCCTGTAATAGATTTGGGAGCCTTATCTTTGTTTCCTTACTCGGTCATGAGTGTTCACTTCACCCTGGGGGGGCCACCATACTCCTTGTTTTCCCGCGTAATTCTTCCATGGTACCCATATTTTATTGAATTGCTGCATGCTTGTGTGAAGACCACTATAGAATCCCTCCATGCTGCGGTAAATTTCGGATACCTTGTCCTTCCCACTTTTCAACGGGGGAGTGGTTTGTCTGTTCCAAATGGGTAGGTATAGACAATGTTTGCTGCGGGGTCTATGAGAAATGTTTGACTGCTGACCATGTTGAGGCGGACGTACTCAACTTCCCCATCTGGGAATAGTTCCAAGACATCCTCACATTCACGCGGCTCTCTTCTCCCATTTCTAAATTGTTGGGTGGAGCGTATCTGCCGAATCTTGTCCTGATATGGGACCATTGTTATTGTGAATCACCTGCCTGTGCCGGTCCAACCATATGTAGGAGGAACCTATTGCCTTATTGCACCTTCCACAGAGGCCTGTACAGGTTATACCCGGCCCCACTAATAAGGTTTCAGGGTGTTTGGTACAGCGAGCAAATTTAGTGAAGTCGCTTGGGAGTGCCGATACAACCTCTGGAACACATCCTATGGGTGGGTGCAAGTCAATCCATAGTTCATTTGTCCTTTTTTCGGAAAGATTTAGACCCCTCGCCTTCTCCACTCACGAGGGGTATTGTTTATATGGAGGGGTGGGGCCCGGAGCATGGTGGCTGGTTGAAATCCATATCGGCTCTGTCGTCACGTGGGCCCCCAATTATGCGGTTTTTCTCTTTCTCTTGGTTTGTGTTGTGTGTATCCTGTATTGCACTTTTGCCGGGTCTTCAATCTAGTAGTTTCCCTAAAAAGCGTAGGACACTTCTGGCCGCTGTTGCATCTCCCAACTGTAAGCTTGAACCGTCCTGGCTGAAGGTCCTATACCGTCCTCTCCTTCTTTTTCCCGCGCTAAGTTAGAGTGTGAGCTATCTTGGCCTTTTCCCTTGCTATAGGAAGATAACAGTCTCCCCTTATTTCAGTCAAAGACTTTGTAGGTATTTCTATTGGGAAGCATCATCAGGGTTACATGACCCTTGTTACACTATGCTTTAAGCACCTTCTTCCGCCCCATCACATGATATGGGGAGGTAATCTACTGGTTCAAACTGTTTTAACTGCCGTTATTACGGGGGAGCGAATTAATTTGTATAGGTGTTCCTTAGGTCACCCGGTTTTTCTGCCTAGATACTTAATATGGGGTCAGTTTGCCAAGTGAATGAGGATGTGTTTACTTTTCAGAATTTCTTGTTGGGTTACTTTCACGTTTCGGGATCTCTTATTTGCTCCGATTAAATTTTACATTTAAAATTTGCTATATCATCGAAATAAGTAAACACTCCTGCATAACCGGGAGAAGCGGGCTTTGGATTGTGATCAGAATACTAATCATCTGCAATGCGGATTTAATTGGCATTGTCTTGCCTGCCAATGTTTACTGGGTTCTAATCCTTGGTCCTGTCTACCCCTGGCGCACGAGTGCTTCTCGGTCAAGGAGAAAATAATTGGGGGATGGGCATCCCTGCCTCGTTTTCCATTTGTTATGGGTTAAGGTTTGGATAGGAATCCGTTGAACCGTGTATCGTGCGGAGGGGGAGGAGTTAAGACTAAAAATTGCTGCTATGAAGGCTGGGGGGACCCCAAATTTCCTCTAATGTAGGCTTCCCATAACTGCCATTCTACCTAAAACCCTATCAAGTGCTTGCTCGCATCCGTGCCGAAGGACTCAGTAATCGATGCTTTGCTCATGAATATAGTTCTTCATGAGGAAAGACATATCCTTTACATTTCCCTTCCCGTTTATTGAATCCAGCTTGCTCTGGTGCAATCATTGTTGGTATCATGGGCTACTAACTGGCTGCAAGCAGTTTCGCCCATCTCTCAACATGCGATAATTAATGCGATATTGGCCTTAGCTTCCCCGCTAACTCTCCCCTCTTTGTGTAGAAATTGTATATGTTGCCAGTAACAATAAGGGTGCAGGTGACCTCCTTCAATAATTCATATCCCTCGCTGCTAGGTGTGTCAATAATGTAAATCACCTAAAAAAGTTTGTGTAGTATAGTGATTGTAAAACCATCAGGCCGACCTAACGCCACTTGGGATTGTAAATATTTTTCCTTCAATTAATCCGTATTGTACTGGTTGTAGCAGGCTTTACCTGTTTAGCCATCTTCTTTGGAAGTTTCTAATACGTCTCAGAAACTCTGTAACTTTTTGGTTCTCGACTTTTCCTGCTGTGGATCCGCGCCGTCTTAAGTTAGAGAGTTTTGTATCGTATTTGTTAAAATCTCTCGCCGACTTCGTCAGCTTTTGTCACAGCGTTACCTGATTCATCCCGCATTGGCTGGTAATATATAGAGATAGCCGACATACTCTCCGAGCTTGAGCTCGTCCGACAGTAGCGTTACGCGAAACGGCTCGTTGCTCGGACTAATTTCGTCCCCTCGAAAAATGGCAGCTCTCCCCCCCACCCGTTGTTGGCCTTTTGGCGCCAGAACGAGCCATCACAGCCAGGAGACTCTGCACTCCACCCAGATGATGTGAACCCTTACCTCGATAAGCATGGTTGAGCTTGGCCCAGATCAGGTGACCCGGGGATAGACTAGCCGGCTGCCCCCGCCGTGCTCGGTATCCATCTGTTTCTTGGATGCCGCTAGGGAAGAGCTGCCCTGTGGTCGGGAAGGTCGGGTGTTCTATTTAGCTTACTGTAGGCAGGAGTGGATTTCTCCAATGCAATCCTACCACAGCCCTTCTTAGGGCCTTACAATAACGTTATACTTTTTTTTTTTTATTTCAGCTGACCCACATATGTGAGAATTCGCAGGGGGATTGCTACCTGGGTGTGTTTAGCTCTTAGTGACACACTATCCACCTCAACCCCAAATGGGAAAATTTATTAGGGTTTGATTTCAATTCGGCACAGTCTGCCATTTTCCTTGTTTTTTAATACGTTTGATTTTTTTAATACCTCAGTCCTCTCACTTGCAATAGTGTGCTTTCATACTTGGCTAGAAAATAGCCATAGAGTCGCAACGGCTTACGTTACGCCACAGTGAGCGTTGATCATAACTTGATTTCTGGTGATTCTGCTGGTGGCTGTACTTTGCTGCAGTGCAATCTCCTATCAATTGTAGCAATTTGTTATGAGACGTTGCGACCGCTGTGTTTGCGCTTATGTGACGCACATATCCATCGCAAATACCGCAGTGGGAATTTAATATTAGGGTTGGATTTTCATTAAGGCCCGTTTTTTTTGTCCTGCCATGTTTCCTTTTTATTTTAAAACGTTTATATTTTGTTTAATAACTCCAGCGGTCATCTCATCCTTGTCTTGCATGGTAGTGTGCTTCATCTGGCTAGACCAATCGCCATAGGAGATCCAACGGCTTACTTACTTTCCCTACATTAACGGTTATAATATTTGATTTCTGGTTGATCTGCGGTGCTGTACTTGCTGCGTGCCCTCTCCTAAGCAAATCTGTAGCCATTTTGTAATTTGAGACTTTTCGAACCGCTGTGTTTTTGCGCTTAGTGGCGCCTATATCCATCGCAAGCCCGAAGTGGAAAATTTATTAGGGGTTGGATTTTCAATTAGGACACATCTGCCATTTTCCTTTTTTAATTTTAACTGTTATTTTTGGGTAGATAACTCCGGCCGTCATCTCATCTGGCATAGTAAGTGGTGCTTTCATACTTGGCTAAGCAAATAGCCATAGGAGGATCCAAAAAAACGCTTATTACCCTACAGTCACGTTATATATATTTGATTTCTGGTTATCTGCTGGTGCTGGACTTGCTGCAGTGCCTCTACTAACAATTGTGAGCAATTTGGAGTTAACTTGCGACCCCCCGCGGTGTTTTTGCGCTTAGTGACCACACATCCATCGCAACAAGACCTATAGTGGAAAAATTTATGAGGGGTTGGATTTCAATTAGGCAAAGTCTGCCATTTTGCCTTGGTGTTTGAAACGGTTATTTGTTTTGTAATAACTCACGCATCGCATCGGGCATAGTAGTGTGCTTCATACGTGGCTTAGAAAAAGTACCATAGGGAAATCCAACCTTCTTACCCTACAGTACGTATAGATATTGGATTTCCGGGTGAGCTAGCTGGGGGCTGTACTTGCTTGCGGTGCATCTACTAGCAATTGTGAGCATTTGTAGTGAGAACTTGCGACCTGACTTTTTTGCCCTTAGTAGTGTATTGAACGCACATAGTCACATCCAAAGACCGAAGTGGAAATTTATTAGGGGGTGATTGCAAGTAGGCACAGTCCTTCCATTTTTCGTTGTGTATGTTACGTGATTTTGGTGTGATAACTCAGCGTCCTCTCTCTGGCATAGTAGTGTGTGCTTTCATACGGGCTAGAAAATGAGCCACGGAGAAAGCAACGGCTTACTTAACGCCGACAGGAGCGGTGCATAATGTGATGGCGGGGGGATCGGCTGTGGGCTTACGGTAACTTGCTGCAGAGTGTCATCCTACTAGCAAATTGTGAGCAATTTGTAGTGAGAACGTGCCCCGCTGTGTTTTGGCCTTAGTACGCCATATCCATGCAAAGACCGAAGTGGGAAAATTTATTAGGGGTTGATTGGGGACATTCCACAGATCACATACAGAAGAGGTCAGAACATCCTGGACAAATTGGTGCATAGTCATCTAACGCCCATCAGACATGAAACATCTGGTTGAAACCACTATCGCAATGTGTTTTTGTGTAGGAATAGAATGTTACTCATCCTTCAAAATCACTGAAAATCAGATCAACCCCTATCATAAATCAGGGGACTTGATTCCCCATAATAGGTGGTGCAACAGGTCTAGAATGCACTCTGCTTCTCCATTCACTGTCCTTGTGAATCTCCAACAGTGCCATAGATAACGAATGGAGCAGCAGCTCTGCACTTAACACTCCATACAAAACAACATTTGATTTGAAGGCACAACCCAGCAGGCTCTGTTCTGCTGGAAAATGTGCGATTTACATATTCATTACTGAATCAGAATGTTGCTGGCATTGCGAGCAAAAGGTGCAAATTAATTAATATCTGGTGGTATTGTCCATAATTAGATTTTTCGGCAAGAAGTGCTGAACATGATTGGGGCAATAATTTCATTCTGTATGTTTTATAGCACTTATTGCCTTCTTAATGACGATTTGTTTTTTTGTTGTTGTTTTCATTTAAGAGGTCCTATGCTTTGGGAATGTATCACAAGGATTGGACATGTCTATTTAGTAATATACATGTATTTATGGCAGATTGATGTAACTGTGTATATAATGTATGAAATACTGAGTACTATGTTTGTAAACTATTCAAAACTCCAATAAAAACTACTTTGAGGAAAATGTGGCAGGTTTTGTAGCTGAAGCGCTTGCCATTCTAGAAGACGAAATCTTCTATCAATCTGCATGAGCAAGAAGGGTTTCTACAACCCCACAGATTGATCAAATTTGGAGGCTCCCGAGATCAAACTACCAGCATAGCCTGCTCAGTGTCTGTATTGAACCTTGATTTGCATCCTGAGAAAATGACTATACATCTGTTTGAAATACGGAATCCATTGATTTCGGTTTTTGTCTAATTTTGGAATATAGAAAATGTTATTCCATAATTGCAACGGACATCAATGTGCTAAATTCATTAAAAGAATGTGGGAGATTCATTAACTTGCCTACAGACCACTTGAACGTTTTCCTGTTTGTCCGAAAAATGGGTGCGGCATTTCAAAGGGGTCATGGCCTTGACCAGGCCCCAAAGTTCAGTCTAAGCTCCAGAAAATTCTGATGTTAACTAGACCATCTAATAGCTGGTCTAAAATAGACTCCAGGATTCTTAACACTCCAGATACATCATCCAGCAGGATTTATCTGCGCAGAATACGACTGTGGAGTTTGACTGCAATGGTCTATTCTCCCTCCTGCCTTTTAGGCAGGCAGCACGCAGATTACTGTGAAGTAGAATCGCCATTCCCAAGATTACTATGAATGATTCTGTTTAGTTGGAATCCCAGGGCTTCCTGTACAAAATCATTATAAGTCTCTATAAAGATGCACAAATGTGGACTTTTACAACTATTTTCAACTTGAAGGATGAAAGTACCTTTGCAGCCTTGTCAAGGTGTTCTGCATAAACATACACATCATCAGCCATCCTGCAGACATAAAAAAAACTACGAAAAGTGGTTATCATTTTACATCAAATCTTGTGTTTTGTTCCTATGACATAACAATGATTTAACAGAAAGATTGATTACCTTTGGTTTGCAAAGAGCATTAGTTGCACTCAAGTCTGCACCAGAGCAGAAAGTGTCCTCTGCACCATAACAATTAGACCTTTCCCATCATTCCACTTTCCAGATCACTTATCTGTTCTCCAATTCTAACATCATTGATCCTAGTAGTAAATTTGAAGTGTGTATTAATGTACACCAAGAATTTCTAGCTAAGATACACTACACACTATGGGGGAGATTTACATTAGTCCTGTGTAGTACTTCTGGCGCTAAATTTTGTGCAAACATCGTTTTGCTTTTTTTTTTTTTTAGCGAGAAAAAAATGCAACTCTAAGTCACGCAATGGTGGAAAAAATACACCCACAGAGTGTGCAACACCACATTTATCAACTGAGAATTTTCAAAAGAAACCAAATTTTATGCAAAAACTGTCCATATAGGGGTGGTGTATGTGGGTCCAATGCGACTAACAGGGAGTTTTGCTCAATTTTATGTTTGAGTATCTGAGAATTTCCTGTGCAAAAACAACTCGCAGAAGGGCAGAAATTGAGCAGATGTTAAACATACGTGCGACTGGTGCAGTCTATGTGCATAGAGCACACACACATTCTTAGTAGTTTACTCCATAACACTGTGCAGCCTTACACCTTTGCCTGAAGACACTTCCTACTTGCATTTTTTAAAAAAAATATTTTATTACACCCAGTCTCTCACTACGCAGTGTATATGAGAGCCTCCTTCTAATTTCGCACCCCCATTACTTTCTCCAGACTCCGAACCAGGTTAATATTCCTCAAAGCTAGACACCAAGCAGTCTACCATCAGGTTGCCTACATACAACCATAAAAATAGTGTACTCTTTGTGCTACCTGTGTCTGGTAATGGGTGTCTATAAGTATTCTAAAAGGGGTGTTATCAACTCGACATAACCTTAATTTTCTGTCGTAAACATTCATTTCATCAATTGCAGTTATTAAAAATGGTACCGTGAAAGATAATTTTTCATAAATGTAGCCATGTTGATGCTTAGAAACAAGATCTCTTGGATTTGACCACCACACACTCTTCCAGCAGTGGCCAGACATACACTATTGAGGCCTGACCACTCGACAGGATTCAGCTTTCATTATCCACTGCATGGCTATGGGATATGTGAACTCTCTGACATTTCATGTGCAAAATATTTGTTTCTTGCTCTGTACTCCAGCAGCAGCGGTTTTATCAATGACATCTGTCCTACATTTCTAAGTGGCCATATGACTAACTACATTCAGGAAATGATCTTCACACATGTAATTTTTTTAAATAACATCCAACTAAAGAAATGTATTTATATGGCGTTGAATAAAATTATTGTGTTTCCAGATGAGAAGACCCCTTTAACTATAGATAGGTATGGTGTAACCATATGGATGGTGTAAAAATTAAAGCCATCCATTGGGTGTCCTAAAGAAAAATCTCTGTATGTTGTTGCATGTCGATTTTTCTGCTGTATTTTTCCACCTTGTGTTTGGTTTTTGAGCAGTTTCCAAACTCTAAATACCATCCCCCTCCCCCATTTGGCAACTCTATTCCCCCTAATTACACAGAAAGTGTTCCTAACTGACTTACAAAAAAGAGAAAAAAGGAGGGTTCCAATGCATTTAATAAATGTTGTAATATTAATTCAGGGTTAGATAGTAGTAATATGAAATAAAGAAACTGTCCACTTAGGATGCACATCCGTATTATGCTTTATGTTAGTGTTTAAACCCATTTCCATTTGTTTTTTCTCCCACTTCAAAATCCTACTTTTATTTTTCATGTACACAGCTGTTTAGGGTTACCGTATATATACTCAAGTATAAGCTGAGATACTTAATTTTAACACAGAAAAAACTGAGTTTAAGCCTTTAGTGGGAAATGCATTGTGCCAGCCCATGTGCCCCCCCCCGCCACTCATAGGTGTGGTGCCCTTCATCGGCATAATGCAGCTAACACCCGCTATGTGAGTCTGCTCCATACATCCTTACACATGTGAGTACAGATACAGTCCTTCCGCCTCTAGTCTCTGAAACCATCTTTTTAAGGATATACCTTTACACAACATAAACCCAACTACGTTATTTTCTGACTATCTACCTCTGATTCCTAAGAAACTAGCCATTTTCTGCCATATGCCCTCTACTGACAACAATACACATTCAAGTAGCATATTCCTGGTTACTATATTATATACATATTTGTGGGGAATTGCTCGGTAGATGTCTGGTAGTGAGTGCAGGAAGCAGGGACACATGCAGGGTTAAAGTCCAAATAAAGTGTTTTATTACACTTCAAAAAACCACATAAATTCAGCCTTGGTTTTGGCACATATAAACCAACCAAAAATAATCTGCCGCGCTAGGCAACTGCCTATACAATATCAGATCCTAGCTATACAGGTACCAGGCTCCTGGCACTTCTCTGGGCCACGAGTAGTCAGGGCACTCAGTACCTTTGCTGTGTGAACTCATCTTAGCCTTCAGCTCTCCAGGTAGTGCCTCTCCTACTGCCTCTGGCCTGCAGATAATATCAGACTCTAACGAGACCTGGGACCCGCACCTGTGGGCTATAAAAGCAGCCCTGACCGACAGCCCAGGTGGAGTAGGAGTCGCTTGACCAGCCTAGTCTATATTTACAGTCTTCACTTGAGGGACTGGGTAGTGGTATTGCTGGTTATGAAACCAGCTCCATGTACTGTGTTTTTGTGTAGGAATGAGAATGTTACTCATCCTTCAAAATCACTGAAAATCAGATCAACCCCTATCATAAATCAGGGGACTTGATTCCCCATAATAGGAGGTGCAACAGGTCTAGAATGCACCCTGCTTCTCCATTCACTGTCCTTGTGAATCTCCAACAGTGCCATAGATAAAAAATGGAGCAGCAGGCTGCAAGACTTAACACTCCATACAGAAACAACATTTGATTTGAAGGCACAACCCAGCAGGCTCTGTTCTGCTGTGAAAATGTGACAGTTTTTTTACAATGAAGAAGCAACTTATCACCAGCACGATTTACAATATTCAGTTACTGAATCAGAATGTTGCTGGCATTGCGAGCAAAAAGGTGCAAATTAAATTAATATCTGGTGGTATTGTCCCATAATTAGATTTTTCGGCAAGAAGTGCTGAACATGATTGGGGCAATATGGAATATTGAGCATGAGCTGAGTCCAGTGTCAGCTCTTCTTAATCTGAATATGGAATCTATACCATCTGCATCCATATGGGAAATATTAAGAATGCTGGCCTGTGCTAGGAAAGCAACAGCATCTTCCTGGAAGAGTTCTTCATGTCCAGAATTAAAGGTTGTAATAAATAATTTTAGACAAATATATCAATATGAAAAAAATCTAAATGAAAATGGTACTTTTAAGACATTGAACTTTGGAACAGTGGATACAGTATGTAAATTGCTATTATTTCATTCTGTATTGTTTTATAGCACTTATTTGCCTTCTTAATGACCGATTTGTTTTTTTGTTGTTGTTTTCATTGTTAAGAGGTCCTAATGCTTTGGGAATGTATTCACAAGGATTGGACATGTCTAGATTTATGTAAATATACATGTATTTATGCAGATTGATGTAACTGTGTATATAATGTATGAAATACTGAGTACTATTTGTTTGTAAATTATTGCAAAACTCCAATAAAAACTACTTTGAGGAAAATGTGGCAGGTTTTGTAGCTGAAGCGCTTGCCATTCTAGAAGATGAAATCTATCAATTCTGCATGAGCAAGAAAGGGTGTTCTACAACCCCACAGATTGATCAGATTTGGAGACTCCAGGAAGTTCCTTCTAAGCTTGACCAGGCACCAGAAAGTTCAGTCTAAGCTCCAGAAAATTCTGATAAGCTTGACCAGAGCCACCAGGAAAGTTCTCAGCTCTAAGCTCCAGAAAATTCTGATGTTAACTAGACCATCTAATAGCTGGTCTAAAATGCGCTCCGGATCTACTACTAACACTCACCAACAGAATCATCCATCAGCGAGATTTATCTAGCGACAATACGACTGTGGAGTCTGACTGCAATGGTCTATTCTCCTCCCTGCCTTTTATAGCAGGCAGCACCGCAGATACTGGAAAGTGAATCCCATTCCCAAGATTACTTAGAATGATTCTGTTTTTTGGAATCCACAGGGCTTCCTGTACAAAACATTATAAAATGTCTCTATATGCATCTGCTATAAAGATAAGCACAATGTGGACTTTTAACAACTATTTGAAGGATGAAAGTACCTTTGCAGCCTTGTCAAGGTGTTCTGCATAAACATACACATCATCAGCCCATCTTGCAGACATAACCAAAAAACTATTAAAGGTGGTTATCATTTTACATCAATCTTGTGTTTGTTGTCCTATGACATTACAATGATTTAACAGAAAGAGTTGATTACCTTTGGTTTGCAAAGAGCATTAGTTGCACTCAAGTCTGCACCAGAGCAAAAGTGTCCTCTGCACCATACACATTAGACCTTTCCCATCATTCCACTTTTCCAGATCACTTATCTGTTCCTCCAATTCTAACATCATTGATCCTAGAGATAAATTTGAAGTGTGTAAATGTACACACCAAGAATTTCTAGCTAAGATACACTATACACACTATGGGGGAGATTTATCATTAGTCCTGTGTAGCTTCGGCTGCGAAATTTTGTGCAAACATCGTTTGCTTTTTTTTTTTTTTTTGCGAAAAAATGCAACTCTAAAGTCACGCAATGGGAAAAAATACACCCGAGATGTGCAACACCACATTTATCAACTGAGAATTTTCAAAAGAACGCAATTTTATTGCAAAAACTGTACCATATAGAGGGGTGTGTATGTGGGTCCATGCGACTACAGGGGGAAGTTTTGCTCAATTTTATGTTTGAGGTATCTGAGATTTCCTGTCAAAAACAATCGCAGAAGGCAGAAATTGAGCAGATGTTAAACATCGTGCACTGGTGCAGTCTATGTGCAATAGAGCACACACACATTCTTAGTATTTATCTCCATAACATCGTGTAGCCTTACACCTTTGCCTGTAAGACACTTCCTACTATGCATTTTTTAAAAAATAATTTTATTTACAGCCCAGTCTCACTACATACGCAGTGTATATGAGAGCCTCCTTCTAATTTCGCACCCTCCAGTTACTTCAGACTCCGAACCAGGTTAATATTCCTCAAAGCTAGACACCAAGCAGTCTACCATCAGGTTGCCTACATACAACCTAAAAATAGTGTACTCTTGTGCTACCGTGCTGGTAATGGGTGTCTATAAGTATCTAAAAGGGGTTTATCACTTCGACATAACCTTAATTCTTCTGTCGTAACATAAATTTCATCAATTGCATGTCATTAAAAATGTAACCGGTGTAAAGATAATTTTTAAATGTAGCCATGTTGATGCATAGAAACAAGATCTCTGGATTTGACCACCACCACACTCTTCCAGCAGTGGCCAGACATCACACTATTGAGGCCTGACCACCGACAGGATTCACTTTCATTATCACTGCATGGCTATGGGATATGTAGTCCACTCTCTGACATTTCATTTCTTTGCTCTGTCAATCCAGCAGCAGCGTTGTATCCAATGACACGCTGTCCTACATTTCTAAGTGGCCATGTCTAACTACTTCATGGGAAATAATCTTCACACAGGTAATTTTTTTAAATACATCCAACTAAAGAAATGTATTTATATGAGCTTGAATAAAATTAAGTGTGTATGTCCAGATGAGAAGACCCCTTTAACTATAGATAGGGTATGGTGTCTATACATAGGATGTGTAAAAATTAAAGCCATCCATTGGGTGTCCTAAAAAGAAAATCTCTGTATGTTTTGCAGTCGATTTTTCTGCTGTATTTTTCCACCTTTGTTTGCTGTTTTTTTTGAGCTTTTTATGTTCCAAACTCTAAATACACCCACTCCCCATCCCCTTGGCAACTCTATTCCCCCTAAAATATCACAGTAAGGTTCCTAACTGACTTACAAAAAAGAGAAAAAAGGAGGGTTCCAATGCATTTATAAATGTTAATATTAGTCTATATTAATCAGGTTAGATATTAGTAAATAAGTGAATTAAAGAAACTGTCCACTTGGATGCACATCCGTATTTGCATTTATGTTTTAAACCACCCATTTTTTTCTCTCCACATTCCATTTTTTCATGTACACACTGTTTGGGTTACCATAATATACTCAAGTATAAGCGAGATACTTAATTTTAAACACAGAAAAAAACTGGTTTAAGTTGCCTTTAGTGGGAAATGCATTGGTGCCAGCCCATGCCCCCATCCCCCACCACTGGCGTGCGTAAAATAGTGCGGTGCCCGTCATCGGCACATACAGCTAACACCCGCTATTTGAGTCTGCTCCATACATCCTTTACAGCATGTGAGTACAGATACAGTCCTTCCGCCTCAGTCCTGAAACACATCTTTTTTAAGGATATACCTTTACACAAAACATAAACCCACAATACTTATTTTCTGACTATCTACCTCTGATTCCTAGAAATACATTTTCTGCCATATGCCCTCTACTGACAACAACACATTCAAGTAGCATATTCCTGGTTACTATATTATATACATATATTGTGTGGGAATTGCTCATTTAGATGCTGGTAGTAGTGCAGGAAGCAGGGACCATCAGGGTTAAAGTCCAAATAAGTGTTTTATTCACACATTCAAAAAACAAACATAAATTCAGCCTTGGTTTTGGCACATATAAAGCAACACAAAAATAAATCTGCCGGCTAGGCATCTGCCTAATACAATATCAGATCCTAGCTATACGGGTACCAGGCTGCCCTGGCACAGCTCTCGGGCCAGCGCAGTAGTACAGGAGCACTCAGTACCTTTGCTGTGTGAACTCAGTCTTAGCCTTCAGCTCTCCAGGTAGTGCCTCTCCTACTGCCTCTGGCCTGCCAATAATATCAGGACTCCCACGGCTATACAAAAGCCCAGGACCGAAGCCCGGGTGGAGTAGGAGTCCCATTACCCAGCCTACCCTACTCCATAATAAGCACGGCCCAGTACAGACATTACCACATGTGTCCCATGTTAGCTAGGCCAAAATAGACACCAAAGAGACTATTCTCTGCTTACATATGTCTGCATTACACCTTGGGTTACTGCAGACAATCATTCTTAACCAACAGTGTCACCAAACCTCTACTTCTACTTCTCGACATATATTAGACAATTATATATACATAATATATATAATACATGCACAGTATCTTTCTGGCTAGTCTCTCCTGACTATATATTAGTTCATTGTAATGATGGTCTTATATAAAAAAAATGGTTGACTATTGGGAAGCGATCAAACTTCTTGCTTGTCAGTTACAATAGCACCGTGTCCCAAACGTCAAGAGAGGAAACCTGTCTACAGAATGGGAGCATAAGATAAATAGGAAGTTAGACAGTTATCGACATGAGGTACATGGTTGACATTTCTATACTGAAATTGCATCTTCTTTCGGCGGGATGGGTTATTGAGGCACAACGCCGCTGCGATTCCATTTTTTTGTCCTTATGAGATAACGGACCCTCCTGAGTAGCGAGCCAGACCAGCGCCCAGCTTTGCTTCAGTTTCATTAAATCCATGACTAACTGTTATACAGACTTCCATGGCGACACACTCTTCTTGCTTTTGCTCTCTTCATTGCGCATCTTAATTATGGTAAGTGGCATGTCTCATTAAAAAGGATGATATATGTTTACTAACAAGTTAGAAATTGGATATTTTTACCAAATGCTTAAACTAAGTGGCAGAAGTGCTCAGAATGAATGATTTGTTCTTTCCACTCCAAAGAAATTGGGGCATTTATCTAACTTTTTGTGTTTTTTCTCTCTTTTTTTTGCAACTTTTACACTAGTCCTTAAAAGTCCACTGCACAAGAGTTTTTCACTGGTGCATGGATACATCTTAAGAAATTCAGCATGTGGACAGTCTAGAAAGTGTGCCAAATTGTTGCGCACAATTTTAACACCAGATCCAAAGCACAGCGTAGGGAATGAAGTTTAGATAGGAGTTGTTTAAACATGTTGCAACTTTTGTGGTGCTTCAAAACTTACCTAGGCTAATCACTTATATCTGAAAGAGTGGAAGAAACTTTGGGCACTTGGGGATGAACCCTTGTTTTTGTAAATAGAGGGACTTTTCAACTTCAGCATGATTGACAACAACTGGTTTAATGTATGGATTGCTTTTCCCTTCCTCATTTCCTTGTCACTTGCTTTTCCTTCGTGTAACACATGGGAAATGACGTAAGTAGAATACTTTCCTATTTTAAACACCCAAAGTAGCAAGGAGTGCCAAAGTTTTCATTCACTTATGAAAAAGTATGGTGTTTTAAAGCCTAACTTGTGCAACAAAAACCCACCGTCAAACATTAGACATCGAGTGATCGTAGTATTTCTTCTACAATCACTTATATCACCATTGTGCGATAACTCAAACAATTCAAAAACCTTGCAAAGAACAGACACATTTCCAGGCTTAAGAATAAAATTGTTCCCCCCAATTTGCTAACTTTACAACAAGCTGTATACATGCTATCAAAAGTCAAGAGGACACAAATTGTGGCATGATAGATAGAGGTCTAACTGCACCAGATCACTAAAAATGGTGACTTCCGCATCTGTACCCCCTGTCTGAATGGTGCACAAAAGACGTTTGCACATACAGTGCTCATTATCAATTTTCATAGACTATAATGTAGTGGCAGCGTGCCTGCTGACTGTCCCTACGCGGAAGTGATCATGCAGAGATAAGGGACCTTGTAATTCTAGTTGCTGTTCAAACCTTCAGGAAATGTTTTCCGTTTACAATCAGATATTCGTTACCTAAACAGCATGTTCTTCCAAAATGGGTTCACAGGACTATAACTGGGAAGGCGCGGTCAATTCAGCAGCACCAATCTTAACTTGCCTCTCTGGACCTTTATCTTATACAGTCCGGCGTGGCCGCACACACTCTTCGTTCGCCCTAGGCTGCTGGGAAAAATGCGCTCTTGGTAGCAGGGATAAGCCTGTCGTTGGAGTTTGGAAAGATGAGAGAAGCTCTTCGAGGCTACGGGGTGCAAGGGATCACATGGGTGTCCACCTGTGCCACCAGATCATTGGTCAAGGCATCTCCTGACCGTTACCACCTTAGCACCACCTCCACTCCCTTCCCAGCGCTCCTTTTTTCTCTTCTTGGTCTGGAAGGACCTTTGCAAAAGTGTACCACAATGCGAGGATGTAACCGCGAGAAGATGCAAATTGGTGATAACGTCCCTCGGGATTTCGTTTGTAACTGCAGTGAGACTCGCTGGTTTAAGATGAGATGCTTGTTTTCGGGTGAAGGGAAGTGCAAGGAACCCACAAAATGACAACTAGCTTGTCACTTCTTTTCACACACCCAGTTTGTTTAAATTGCTTGGGGATATGTTATCACTTTTTCATATTGGAGTACTTTTTCTCTCTTCTCTTTTCACGCAGCAAGAAGGTCCTTTTGAGAAGACCTCCACAGGTGAGACTCTAATGTGGACCTTGGGCCCTCTTCTGTGTGAACACTTATAAATGAGGGGGCAAAATCTGCTTTACTGTTACAATAATACGCTGGATTTAAAATCTCCAGCTCTACTGAGGAAGGGTGCCCAAGTTCGCGCGCTGGAAAGTGCTCCCCCGGATCAGGCCATGTGGACCTAGAACAGAGGTAAGGCAGTCTTCAATTTATGAAAAGCTTCTTCTTCTTCCGACCAGAGTTTTTTAGGATCTGGCTTTCTTCTTCCTTGTCAATGCCACAATGGGAAGGGGGGATTTAAAAAAAAAAAAAAAAACCATTTTTTTAACCAAGGTATAGAATGGGTGGCTGACATTGCTGGTATAATGTGTGAAAGACCAGTAATCTTGTATATATGGCACGGCAAATCCTATCTGGGCGAGGCGCACTGGATGAAACCGCAATACCAACTTAGTGGGATCCATCTGTGTAGGCCCTTATCCATAGATGATGTAACCCGTTGAAATGGAAGGTCTCTATCATTCTTGGGGAAACGGTGTACTTCTCAGGTAGTTTGGCTTACAGCGGGCGGACATTGTGGCACCCACCAAACTACGTGGATGGGCCGCACCTCAGAGTACATTTGAAGAAGCGGGTTGAGTTATCACCAAAGATGCAATTTGGAGGTCACACGCAAAGAGTATGGTGGGACAACCGGATGGAGGCCATGAGACAGTGAGATTGGCACTCCGGAACCCATTTTCCCCAGGTCCCAGTCGAGTCACGAGGAGCCTGTAGCTGCAACCTGGGAGGACTTGGGACCGGGGAAGCACAACAACGATAGTCTCACATTCTATTGTGCAATGCCACCACTTGGCAGCGAAAAGTGAGCTTGTGTGCTGTCAATGGAGACGGACACCACAGAGTTATCTAGCATACTAAATAGGATACAAAATACCAGTGGGTTTTCAACAGGCGGTATATCAGGGAAGGCGATACTTTGATCAACCTAGGGCATGCAATCCACAAAGTTTTCCTGCGAGGCAACCCGGAATCCGGAGGCCAAAACATTGAAGAAAACTGGCATCCCTGTCCCCAGGCTGAGTAGAACAGATATGTTGTGTGGAGAAAGCTTTGCTCCCCCCCTTGTTAAGGTGGATAAATGTTTTGACGAACTGATAGGGACACTTCTCCCAAGAACTCTAGGTGCATGTGAATTTCCCCAGCGCTGATGACGGAGGTGGACAAGGTGCTGAAGGGAATGTGTTCCGGTCACTGGTCAGCGACTAGAGACAAGACTCCACCACCTGCAAGAACAGGGTTCCTCGGCAGCATGACGAAGCAAGACGGCTGAGAGTGAGGTTAGAGACAGAGACAAGCGGAGACAGATGTTTTGGGGGGTATTGACTTGCAATTGTTCAGTCAGGACTCTGCTGCTGCTCCTCAGAACGTCATTGACTGGGTCGTGCCCAGTGCCGAGGTGGCCAGCAGAGATGAGAACCACTCAGAGTAGAGACGTTAGTCATTCTCATGCAGACAGTGTCATCTTTTTAATATGTCACAATGTAGAGTCCCTTTTTAAAGGTTTTTGCGACCCTGGCTTTTGCTTTTTCCAGGCCAACTCAGAAGCCCGGGTATGAACTGACCTTGTGCATATATGCCCGCGAAGTCCCAATTGACGTCAAGTACATAACACAGCACAGGGATCGGTTTCAAGCTAGAGGTGGCCCCCGGACAGATTCCTCATAAAAAGATGACTGGAATTCAGGCGAAGTGTGAGTGGTAATGTTTAGCGTGGTGACTCTAAAAATTGACGCAGGGTCCTTCCGTGTCGCTGGAGGGGATAGGCTCGCATGCACAAAGGCATTCCCGGAAAGAGGCTGGGATGAAAGCCCACTTTCTAGAAATACCGGGGGACTGTGACCAATGCATTTCCACCCTCGGCTTATACTCGAGTCAATAGGTTTTCCAGTTTTTGTGGTAAAATTAGGGCCTCGGCTTATACTCGGTCGGCTGTATACTCGAGTAATACGGTAATAGGATTTTTTAATATAATTTTTTTTAAGCTTTTTTTATATATATATATATATATTTTTTTTTTTTACTATTTTTAGCCCTCTGGTACTTTAACCTTAGGCTGTTGATCGATCCACCATATACTGCTATTCTACTGTAGGCAAATATGGGGATTTTACTCCTCATTCATTACAATGTGCAATTGCACATGTAATGAGTGGCTTAAAACCAGCATATCTTGGGTGCCAATGACACACGAGGAGCAACTATCCTCACCAAGATGGCGGCGCGTGCACTGCCATCTTTTGACAGGTTACACACACACCACGATGTTTGCTGCAAAAGAATTACCAGTATGGAGAGGGCTCAGCCCGTTGGTAAGGGTTTAACCTAGCATTTAACCTGGGGTCATGAGGATCCTTCTCACTGGATGGGACACAGTGGCACTGACAGAAATAAATTACCATCCTTGTGGAGGCAGCAACCAAGGGCGAACCGTACAGAGGGATTGCTACTCGTGGGCCATTATTGGATGCCATTTTTAAATGATGTCTTATCCGCAGTTTAAGAAATTGGCATACAACTATTGTCAAATAGTAAGGGAACGTCCTCATAACAAATACATTTAAAATGTAAAGGGTTTCTCTTAGCTCATTACATAAGTAAAGACATTAAATAGTTTCATCATTTTACTTTTATTTGCAGCCAAAAAGGTGTTTTTTGAAGAGAATTAAATACAAGCTCATCATCACAGGAGAGACTACATTTGGGAGTCCATATTACCTAGCAGCCATTCCATTGTCTAGTCTCCTATCGCAATGTTTGGGGGCAAGTTCCCCACTATCAGACCAAACAGCAATAAAGCATCATAAAAATTTACTGAAATCACATGCCGTACATATCTCAGCTCCACCACCTATTGCTTTTCCTTGAACCAGGGATACACTGATGAGTGGTAACCTAAAATGAATATCTACTAATATATGTAGTGTGCATTTACAAATAAGATAGGTAATTCACCAGTAAAGATACAAAACTATAAACATTATTTCCATGTGGGTAAAACAACCGCTTTTACATTAAACCTGAATTGGAAGTCTATTTACAGTCTACTTGAGGGACTGGGTAGTGGTATTGTGGTTATGAAACCAGCTCCATGCAGTGTTTTTGTGTAGGAATGAGAATGTTACTCATCCTTAAAATCACTGAAAATCAGATCAACCCCTATCATAAATCAGGGGACTTGATTCCCCATAATAGGTGGTGCAAAGGTCTAGAATGCCCTCTGCTTCTCCATTCACTGTCCTTGTGAATCTCCAACAGTGCCATAGATAAGAATGGAGCAGCAGGCTGCAAGACTTAACACTCCATACAGAAACAACATTTGATTTGAAGGCACAACCCAGCAGGCTCTGTTCTGCTGGAAAATGTGCGATTTACAATATCGTCTACTGAATCAGAATGTTGCTGGCATTGCGAGCAAAAGGTGCAAATTAAATTAATATCTGGTGGTATTGTCCATAATTAGATTTTTCGGCAAGAAGTGCTGAACATGATTGGGGCAATAATTTCATTTGTTTGTTTTATAGCACTTATTGCCTTCTTAATGACGATTTGTTTTTTTGTTGTTGTTTTCATTGTTAAGAGGTCCTATGCTTTGGGAATGGATCACAAGGAATGGACATGTCTAGATTATGTAAATATACATGTATTATGACAGATTGATGTAACTGTGTATATAATGTATGAAATACTGGGTACTATTGTTTGTAAACTATTGCAAAACTCCAATAAAAACTACTTTGAGGAAAATGTGGAGGTTTTGTAGCTGAAGCGCTTGCATCTAGAAGACGAAATCTCTATCAATTCTGCATGAGCAAGAAAGGGTGTTCTACAACCCCACAGATTGATCAAATTTGGAGGCTCCCGAGATCAAAACTACCAGCATAGCCTGCTCAGTGTCTGTATTGAACCCTTGATTTGCATCCTGAGAAAATGACTATACATCTGTTTGAAATACATGGAATCCATTGATTTCGGTTTTTGTCTAATTTTGGAATATAGAAAATGTTATTCCATAATTGCAACCGGACATCAATGTGCTAAATTCATTAAAAAGAATGTGGGAGATTCATTAACTTGCCTACAGACCACTTGAACAGTTTTCCTGTTTGTCCGAAAAATGGGTGCGGCATTTCAAAGGGGTCATGGCCTTGACCAGGCACCAGAAAGTTCAGTCTAAGCTCCAGAAAATTCTGATGGGACCGCAGAGCCCTCACTGCTGGCCTGCGCCCCTCTGCCAAACCCCCCCCCAACTCGTTGTTTTTTTTGTTTCGGTGTCAGACAACACTGTCCACACCGGGTTGCGGCAATGGCGTTAGCAGGGGGAGGTCCGATATGCTAACAGCCATTGATCTAGTGCAGCAGTGGTGAACCTATGGCACGCATGCCAGAGAGGGAACGCAGAGCCCTCACTGCTGGCATGCGCCCCATCCTGCCAACCACTGTCAGGTGCAGACAACCACTGTCCACACCTGGTTGTCATGGCTGTTAGCAGGAGGTCCGATACTGCTAACAGCCATGACAGAGCAGGGCGCTGACACTGCCTGCTCTGTCACACTGATCACTGCAGCGCACAGGACGGTAAGAGTCCCAGCGCTGGCAGCGTAATGATGTCATAACGCTGCCAGCGCTGGGCACTAGAGATGAGCGAGCACTAAAATGCTCGGGTGCTCGTTATTCGAGACAAACTTTTCCCGATGCTCGAGTGCTCGTCTCGAATAACGAACCCCATTGAAGTCAATGGGAGACTCGAGCATTTTTCAAGGGGACCAAGGGTCTGCACAGGGAAGCTTGGCCAAACACCTGGAAACCTCAGAAAATGATGGAAACACCACGGAAATGGACAGGAAACAGCAGGGGCAGCATGCATGGATGCCTCTGAGGCTGCTTAATCATACCATTATGCCAAAATATGGGCAACAGCATGGCCATGACAGAGTGACCGAATGAGGCTAGATAGCATGTAAAACATCCAATAATTGACCCTGACACTTTAGGGGATGGCATGCAGAGGTAGCGGCAGCAGCGGCAGGCTAGAGAGTGGCATGGTGACATACCCCAAATGGACTCAGGCTTCAAACCAATTAAAAAAATTCCTTTTGGCGAGGATAACGTGTAGCACTGTATGTATCAGTATTTTGCCTGGTTAAGGTGGCAGAGAGGAACCAAAGGAGGTGACCAAGAAGCGCTGAAATGATTTCCTACGGTATATTTAGTCGATAACACAGCATGGTGGCAATATAGTGACCAAGTTCCATAACGTATCTGGTGAAACACCCGAAAAATGAGTCTGACAGCTCGTTTGATAAGGGGTGATAAGTGAAGGCAGCCATGGAGACGACCTCCATGATTAAGAGCGACAGTATGGGGCATCCATATTGCGCTGCTATGGTTGCAACTTCAGGTCTCCAGCATGGCGGCGACAGATGGGCCGAGTTCCATTATGTATCTGGTGAAACACCTGAAAATTCTGCCTGACACAGCTCGTTTGATAAGGGGATGATGTGCTGTATATCCTCTCGCGCTCTGGGGTATAGACAGTTGAAAGGGGATGATGTGCTGTATATCCTCTCGCGCATCTGGGGTATAGACAGTTGAAAGTTGCGCATGGAGACATTGGTGGACCCTGTGGAGGATCG